>OZ022264.1:233374592-233754592 GCA_963978885.1 Nemotelus pantherinus | reverse complement strand
CCAGCAGGCGTGTGATGCTTCCATGCCACGACGTGGCAAGACTAAAATGGCAAACTATTGATGAAATGCAGAAATCCAGGAGCTCAGGAAAAAATGTCTCAAAGCTAGGTGATGTAGGCAGCGTCGCAGGAATAGCCTAGAGTACGAGGACTTGCAGCAGGGCCGGGGCTTCCATAGGCGCGTATGGAGCAGTCGCACCGGGCGCTGGCGAAAAGGGGGCACAACTAATCAAACGTGAAGATTTACCCTCTCGCCTTCAAAAGTTTGATCTTAGGTTATCAGTCGCTTAAGTCATGCTTATTAACTTTTTCCGTTTTAAAGAAAATATGTTCGAATTTCTCTTTCTATTTAAAAAGTCAACTCTTCTCAAAAAATAGTTTCTTCTACCCGACAATCCCATCAGGAAGCAAAGCAATATATGAAATCACCATGCATGATACAGTCATTACCTGCAATGCAGTCGTATGATGGTTGAAAGCTATTTTGCTTGAAGTTCATGATATATGTACATATGTATGTAAAGTACTTGAAGCAAACCCTGCCTTCACATGCAAGAATAAGAACAGTCTACACATTCCAGGCAATGCAAGAAAACACTATTTATTTTCCCACAAAAATCATTTCCCTTACCAGCCGATGACATCTTTCGACAAAAAAGAATAAAACTAATAATATTGCTGTAATATTTCCATCCTAAATTGAAAATTTACATAAAATACTCTTGGACATTACTTTTCTCGTTGGGATATAACTTAATCATTAATACCCGTACGCAATGGTGCAGTATTTAAAAGTAGCACCAGAATATTTTGCTCCTAGTCTATTCCATACGAGCAGTATGCCTACAAAAATATGTATCGATCGATCGATCGATCAGCAGCGAATGGTGCACTGGACGAAGTCTGCGCCACAGAAGTTTTTTTTTATATGAAGTTTTCTACATGGCGAGAAATTTTCATGAAGATCATATACGTGGGCATGACGCAAGATTCCAATATTGCTCCATTTACTATGGTATGCCACTCAGGCGATTTCGACAAGTATTTTGTGATGAAGAGTTGTTTCGCTAAATGTTAATGAAAATTTTAGAAATGCATATTGACTTGTAGGTTTAGTAATGAATTTTGGGGTTGAATATTGAAGCATTTTTTTCAATGATTAAGATCAAAATAAAATATCTATGTGGGGAGTATATATGAAAACGGGAGTAAATTTATAAAAGTTTTCTGTATGTACTGGTAACAATTGTGCAATAAATTTGCTTTTCATTTTCCTGACGTTAAGTAACGGTATTTTGCAATACCAAGAGTATAGTGTTATTAGTACAATGCTAAGAGTAGTGCTTGCATTAGCTGATTTTTCTGAACAACATTTATTGGTAAATTATTGCCTTTGTAGTTGTGTTGTTTTGTTGTTGTATTTTATATTTATGACAGATTGATTATCTACTAGAATGTCATCAATTGTTAGCAGAAAATTGTCGGATAATGCAAATAGGAAACGAAACCGGCGCTTAGAGCAGGTTTTGAAAAAGTATATAGTGTCGTTAGCCTTTAAACCGTTGTGTAAAACGTGGTGGGAAAGTAGAATAAATGCACTTAGAACTTTGGCTTTTAATTTAGGCAAAGTTAACGAGGCTTTTGTCGAATTTTCGCGAGGCGATGACACTAAATTCAATCACACCGCTGAATGCTTAGGTAATAAAATTATAGAATTCCAATTTTTGTGTTGAATTTTGATCTGGTAGACATTTTAAACAAAATATATATTGCAAGTAAATGTTTGCAGAGTCCTGAAATTTGCTTGGAGACAGCGGTTGAAATATTAAGCTCTACAAAGATGTTTTTAAAGCAGTTACGTTCAGAGAATGAATTTGTAAAGTTTTTTGGTAATGCAAAATCAATTGCGTGTGACTTGGATATTCCTTATGAATTTGAAAGTTCATCTGCATTACGATCAATGTAAAAAAGACCTCTCTTTCATTACAAAGGTAGAGATGTAGTGGTTTTGGATCCTCAGGAAAAGTTAAAAATTGATTTTTATTTTAAAATACTGGACTAGGCACTACAATCATTTTCTGAAAGGTTCGACCAAATAATTGTACACAATTAAATACTCAGCTGCTTATATAATATTAGCAAAATTCAATGTACCCCAGATATTATTTCCCAAGACTGTGTTAGTTTGGAGGAAAAATTGATTTTAAATAGTCAATCTGATATAAGTGGATCTGAGCTTTTTGAGGAGATAAAAATGTTTTCTGTAGTTATGCTTCCCAAACATTCACCGACGAAAGTGTTGTCTTTTATTTTTGATAGACATTTGGAAACAATGTGTCGAAATGCAGTTATAGCGTTGAGAATATTTTTAACCCTTCCTACTACAGCCGCATCTGGTAAGCGTAGATTTTCTAAGTTAAAGCTGATCAAGAATTACATGAAGTCAACTATATCTCAAGAAAGATTAGTGGACTTAGCAACAACAGCCATAGAAGAGAATTTTTCGGAAGAGCCAAATTATAATAAAACCATAGACCAATTTGCGAAAATGAAAGCAAGAAGGGTACAGTTTAGCTAGTACGAAATAAATTAACCTTTTCTCTTATCATTGACTTAAGGTCAGAGTGAATTTTACATTGGATTTACAACTCCTTTGATTTTTATTAGCGTATGTATGTAAATTTATCAAAAATTGAAAACATTCTTTTAGTTGTGTTTTATAAATTTTATTTATTGTTAAAATATTTATTTTTATCTATATTAATATCATGTGTAACCTTATGGGTTATACGGACCAGGCCTACCTAAACTTGTCTAATGTTCTACCTCCTGTGTTGTGGATATTAGCATGCATATATATATATATATATATATATATATATATATATATATATATATATATATATATATATATATATCTATATATATATATATATATATATATATATATATATATATATATATATATATATATATATATATATATATGTATATATATATAAATACATACATGAATATATATATATATATATATATATATATGAATTTTTGGCCGAATCGATTTTAATACTCAAATGTAAATCCTCATGTCACAGGTCTGGTCTTATAACACTAGTTTACGCTGAACTTTTAATCCGCGGACTATGCACCGAATTCGACCTAAATTATTTAGTTCACCTGATGTTAACACTATGTAAGGCCTCCGTAAACGCTAAATTTTGATACAAGTAAATACGGTACGCAGACCAAATTTGAGCTGATGTTCTTTTAGTTTTTTTAAAAAAGTCATTGCGGACTCGTTTGCCAACATTTACACGTACAGGTCATTTTAGCTAAGAGTTCTTGTTATCATCACCTTGAGTACCAAATGGCAAACATATCAAAGAATAGCGCGTGGAGAGAATTTTTTGAGTGATTGAAAAATTTACACTCTGCTTAAAGGCTGGTACTGAGTTCGAGTTCACGTGAAATTTTGACATGTTTCTATTATCTGGTCATTCTTTCGAGCGAAAATTTTGACAACGGATAAAAGCAGAGACACTACTCATTCTTGACGGATAAAATGTCAAGAATTTCACTTTTCGATCGATTTTCTTATTGGAAAGTCATTTGCACTGCTCAATTTTGAAATTGAAACACTAAATGTCACTTTTTCGCTCGAAAGAATGAACTGCACAAACTAAATTGGCGTGAAATGATTGACAACATGTTTCAGTGCCATCTATGTTTTCGAAGCGAAAGCAACTTCAAAGCAACTTTTCATGCTAAGAACACAGTACCAAACTTGCTTATTTTCAAGCTAAATTTTCGCCGAAACAGATTTCACGTGAAATTTTGTATGAAAATTTCACGTGAATTCGAACTCAGTACTATGCTTAAAGTGAAAGACAGTTGTCCAACTGATCCGCAACTGCAGCTCCATAAATTTCCAGGCTCGCAGTGAAAATGACAAGATCATACCATTGCGACACAACGTCGAGGAAAAAAGTCGACATGCGGCCGCTTGTGAACAAAGAAACGAACATGATGCTTATCAATCGTTACCTTAACTTAATATTTAAGAACAGAGACGAAAATAAAAATCATGGAATAAACTTTTTGAAATCTATAAAACAATAGATAACGCAATTTTGAAAATTTTTAAAAAAATTGTTTTTAATATAGAGTCATGCTACAGACGAAAATTGTAGAAAAAAACTGAGAATAGTTAAAAATCGGGATGTAGTTCAGATGCAGTACATTCAAATGCAGTACATGTGCATTCATGGATGCAATACATGGTGCTTTGATTGTTTAGATTTTTGAAAAGACCAGGAGAAGCAAACGCCAGGCTTATCGACGATGGATTTATCTGATGTTTGGGTGGCAATTCGGGATTTAAAAACCTTGACAGACTATAGTAGGATGTGTTCGATTTGAGCAGCCACCCCTGTATTTGTTTTTCCATATTGTTATAGGCTGCTGCAATTGACCCAAGGTAGTTTATGGGTTACACTACCTCAAACTCATGTTTCACAACCCTGATGGTTGGAACTCTAGGTGTTCTTCGTGACGATCCTATCACCATATCTTTGTCTCTCCTTCATTCATGCGCAGCCCCAGTTTTTGTATCACCTGATTGATCTGGATGAAGGATTCTGGTATAGATAGTTCAGATCTTCCAAAGATGTCAATATAATCTGCATACGCTAATGTCTCGCTGGATTTCGTGACTATGGTCCCTTTCGACGGACTGTGAACAGATGTGAACAGATGTGAACAGATGTTGGACAGCATAGCAATGGAGACAAATTGGCACAGTCCGAAACTCATATCTTGTAATTTCAACGCTTGTGCTGAGGAGTAGGAATCAAGAAAACCAACGCTATGGGACGAGTGTTATTGGAGAAAGCGAGACCCGAGTTCCGTTCTAGACCTCACTTTTGTGAGCGACGCTTAAATCAAGTGGTTGGTAAGCAAGCACTACATCCAAAGTGACCATCAGGCTATTACAACCACGGTGAGCTGTGTACGTAAGTATCAAAAACACAATGCGTGCGAGTTCCCAGAGTAAAAGCATGGTTGGTTGGTCATCAAAAAGACTAGACGAAAAAACATTCTGGGAACTGCATCGACGATGTCTGCGCGAATTGTCAGCGAGATCCAGCAGGCGTGTGATGCTTCCATGCCACGACGTGGCAAGACTAAAATGGCAAACTATTGATGAAATGCAGAAATCCAGGAGCTCAGGAAAAAATGTCTCAAAGCTAGGTGATGTAGGCAGCGTCGCAGGAATAGCCTAGAGTACGAGGACTTGCAGCAGGGCCGGGGCTTCCATAGGCGCGTATGGAGCAGTCGCACCGGGCGCTGGCGAAAAGGGGGCACAACTAATCAAACGTGAAGATTTACCCTCTCGCCTTCAAAAGTTTGATCTTAGGTTATCAGTCGCTTAAGTCATGCTTATTAACTTTTTCCGTTTTAAAGAAAATATGTTCGAATTTCTCTTTCTATTTAAAAAGTCAACTCTTCTCAAAAAATAGTTTCTTCTACCCGACAATCCCATCAGGAAGCAAAGCAATATATGAAATCACCATGCATGATACAGTCATTACCTGCAATGCAGTCGTATGATGGTTGAAAGCTATTTTGCTTGAAGTTCATGATATATGTACATATGTATGTAAAGTACTTGAAGCAAACCCTGCCTTCACATGCAAGAATAAGAACAGTCTACACATTCCAGGCAATGCAAGAAAACACTATTTATTTTCCCACAAAAATCATTTCCCTTACCAGCCGATGACATCTTTCGACAAAAAAGAATAAAACTAATAATATTGCTGTAATATTTCCATCCTAAATTGAAAATTTACATAAAATACTCTTGGACATTACTTTTCTCGTTGGGATATAACTTAATCATTAATACCCGTACGCAATGGTGCAGTATTTAAAAGTAGCACCAGAATATTTTGCTCCTAGTCTATTCCATACGAGCAGTATGCCTACAAAAATATGTATCGATCGATCGATCGATCAGCAGCGAATGGTGCACTGGACGAAGTCTGCGCCACAGAAGTTTTTTTTTATATGAAGTTTTCTACATGGCGAGAAATTTTCATGAAGATCATATACGTGGGCATGACGCAAGATTCCAATATTGCTCCATTTACTATGGTATGCCACTCAGGCGATTTCGACAAGTATTTTGTGATGAAGAGTTGTTTCGCTAAATGTTAATGAAAATTTTAGAAATGCATATTGACTTGTAGGTTTAGTAATGAATTTTGGGGTTGAATATTGAAGCATTTTTTTCAATGATTAAGATCAAAATAAAATATCTATGTGGGGAGTATATATGAAAACGGGAGTAAATTTATAAAAGTTTTCTGTATGTACTGGTAACAATTGTGCAATAAATTTGCTTTTCATTTTCCTGACGTTAAGTAACGGTATTTTGCAATACCAAGAGTATAGTGTTATTAGTACAATGCTAAGAGTAGTGCTTGCATTAGCTGATTTTTCTGAACAACATTTATTGGTAAATTATTGCCTTTGTAGTTGTGTTGTTTTGTTGTTGTATTTTATATTTATGACAGATTGATTATCTACTAGAATGTCATCAATTGTTAGCAGAAAATTGTCGGATAATGCAAATAGGAAACGAAACCGGCGCTTAGAGCAGGTTTTGAAAAAGTATATAGTGTCGTTAGCCTTTAAACCGTTGTGTAAAACGTGGTGGGAAAGTAGAATAAATGCACTTAGAACTTTGGCTTTTAATTTAGGCAAAGTTAACGAGGCTTTTGTCGAATTTTCGCGAGGCGATGACACTAAATTCAATCACACCGCTGAATGCTTAGGTAATAAAATTATAGAATTCCAATTTTTGTGTTGAATTTTGATCTGGTAGACATTTTAAACAAAATATATATTGCAAGTAAATGTTTGCAGAGTCCTGAAATTTGCTTGGAGACAGCGGTTGAAATATTAAGCTCTACAAAGATGTTTTTAAAGCAGTTACGTTCAGAGAATGAATTTGTAAAGTTTTTTGGTAATGCAAAATCAATTGCGTGTGACTTGGATATTCCTTATGAATTTGAAAGTTCATCTGCATTACGATCAATGTAAAAAAGACCTCTCTTTCATTACAAAGGTAGAGATGTAGTGGTTTTGGATCCTCAGGAAAAGTTAAAAATTGATTTTTATTTTAAAATACTGGACTAGGCACTACAATCATTTTCTGAAAGGTTCGACCAAATAATTGTACACAATTAAATACTCAGCTGCTTATATAATATTAGCAAAATTCAATGTACCCCAGATATTATTTCCCAAGACTGTGTTAGTTTGGAGGAAAAATTGATTTTAAATAGTCAATCTGATATAAGTGGATCTGAGCTTTTTGAGGAGATAAAAATGTTTTCTGTAGTTATGCTTCCCAAACATTCACCGACGAAAGTGTTGTCTTTTATTTTTGATAGACATTTGGAAACAATGTGTCGAAATGCAGTTATAGCGTTGAGAATATTTTTAACCCTTCCTACTACAGCCGCATCTGGTAAGCGTAGATTTTCTAAGTTAAAGCTGATCAAGAATTACATGAAGTCAACTATATCTCAAGAAAGATTAGTGGACTTAGCAACAACAGCCATAGAAGAGAATTTTTCGGAAGAGCCAAATTATAATAAAACCATAGACCAATTTGCGAAAATGAAAGCAAGAAGGGTACAGTTTAGCTAGTACGAAATAAATTAACCTTTTCTCTTATCATTGACTTAAGGTCAGAGTGAATTTTACATTGGATTTACAACTCCTTTGATTTTTATTAGCGTATGTATGTAAATTTATCAAAAATTGAAAACATTCTTTTAGTTGTGTTTTATAAATTTTATTTATTGTTAAAATATTTATTTTTATCTATATTAATATCATGTGTAACCTTATGGGTTATACGGACCAGGCCTACCTAAACTTGTCTAATGTTCTACCTCCTGTGTTGTGGATATTAGCATGCATATATATATATATATATATATATATATATATATATATATATATATATATATATATATATATATATATATATATATATATCTATATATATATATATATATATATATATATATATATATATATATATATATATATATATATATATATATATATATATATATGTATATATATATAAATACATACATGAATATATATATATATATATATATATATATATATATATATATATATATATATATATATATATATATATATATATATATGTATATGTATATACAGGGTGTTTGGTACTCGGTGGACACTATTGTAAGGAGGCATTTCTTGATATATTTTGAGCAAAAAATTGTTCTACAGGGTGGTCCGGACCTGTACCCTGACTCACTTAAATCATTATATCTTGAAAACTAATAATCATAACGCATAGTTTTATGGCTTGTTTTTTATAAAATCAAATTACCTCTAATTTTATGTAACATCCTAAATTGTAACTGTACCTGATTTTGAGATATTTACTTGAAAAGACAAAATGTTGGCACTTCTACCCCGAAAATTTGGTGTTCAATGTCGTTTTTCTCAGAAAATCTCATGACAAGATGCCATTTGAATTTTATGTTTTTATAGACCATATTGTTGGCTACAAAAGTTGCATACACACTTATGACTTAGATTTTACCGTTCCGCAAGTAGTAAGCGAAAATACATATCGCTTAAAAAGTAAATATGCCGTAAAGTGGTCCTCGTTGAAAAGAAAAGCTAAAATTGTTATTTGTAGTATTTGTACTGCCCATTAATTACTTTTTAAACTATCAATAAAATAAACTAAATTAAAATTAGTTTCAACTTAACTGAAGCACCTACCTGGATGGTAAAGGTAAAATTGGGTGCAGTTCTTCGCCTTTATTAATGGAATACATAAAAAAATTAAGACCCCATAAAAACAGAACCATTTTCAAATTTTTGTCAGTTTCGGTACATTTCTCGAACTAAAAGATATCAATAAAATTTCAAACATAAATTCAAAATGTCTCACTATACTAATGACGAATATGCAGGTATTATGTACGTATATGGAGAGTGCCGGGGAAGTTCACAAGCGGCGCAATCTATGTATCAACAGAGATATCCCCATCGACGGGTTCCTGGACGGAGAGTGTTTCAGCAACTATACACAAAGATTTGAGAAACTGGCAGCGTTAGGACGAGCTGAGTAAACGCAAATCCTGCGCCTGCAATCGCTGAACGGACCGATGAAGAAATACTGCTTGCAATGGAAACTGACCCATCAATCAGTATTCGACGATTGGCGTTGCAGTTTAACGTGTCTACGTGGAAAGTTTGGAGTATTTTAAAAGCAGCCCGTTTACATCCCTACCATCACACACCAGTGCAGGAGCTGCTACCCATCAATTTGCCCAAAAGGACGGAGCTCTGCAAATGGCTCCTTGAGAGACAATTAGACAACGGAAATGTTTAAACAACATTCTCTGGACGGATGAGTCCTTATTTACCAGGGATGGTATCACGAACCTTCACAACTTACATAAGTGAGCTGAGAGCAATCTACACGCAAAAAGGACTTCATGATTTCAGCATAGATTCAGCGTAAATTTATGGGCAGGAGTGATTGGTGACGATTTAATTGGACCTATTAGGCTTCCGCCTACCCTAAATAGTGCCAATTACTTACATTTTTTAAGACATGATCTACAGGACTTATTGGAGGATATTCCCTTGCAAGGATTGGCTTCCATGTTTTACCAACAGGATGGTGCTCCAGCTCACTACGGCCAACCATTCAGAGATTGGTTGAATTCCAATCATACCAATTACTGGATCAGCGGAAATGGACCAATACACTGGCCCGCGAGATCTCCTGATCTAACTGTTATGGATTTTTTTTATGTGAATGGATGAAGGACCTTGTCTACGCAATGAAAGTATCAACATTGGAAGACCTAAACACCAGGATCGCTGCTGCTGCAACAAAAGTGAGGCAGCAGCTTAGAAGTATGAATACAAAAAGAACCCTAGCAAAACGAGCTTTAGTGTGTATTCAAAATGAAGGTGACCATTTTGAACATTTACTGTAGCTCAAAAATTTTGAAATAAAGCGTAAAAACCTTTAATAAATTCTCTCAGTTTAAGCAAAGAGTGTAGATCGAAAACGAGGGCCACTTTAAGTTATATTCAGTTTTTAAGCAATATGTGTTTTCGCTTATTACTTGCGAAATGGTAAAATCTAGGTAATAAGTATGTATGCAACTTTTGTAGCCAACAATATGGCCTATAAAAACATAAAATTCAAATGGCATCTTGTCATGAGATTTTCTGAGAAAAACAACATTGAACACAAAATTTTCGGGGTAGAAGTGCCAACATTTTGTCTTTTCAAGTAAATATCTCAAAATCAGGTACAGTTACAATTTAGAATGTTACATAACATTAGAGGTAATTTAATTTCATAAAAAACAAGCCATAAAACTATGCGTTATGATTATTAGTTTTCAAGATATAATGATTTAAGTGAGTCAGGGTACAGGTCCGAAACAGTTTTATTGACCACCCTGTAACTCCGTAGATTTTGAAAACCGGACCACTCAGTATAAAAATTTTTTGCTCAAAATGTATCAAAGAATGCTTCCTTACAATAGTGTCCACCGAGTACCAAACACCCTGTATATATATATATATATATATATATATATATATATATATATATATATATATACATATATATATATATATATATATATATATATATATATATATATATATATATATATATATATATATATATACCCTTAATTCCTTAGTTTACTCACACATACGAGTATTGGTTGATTGACCATGAGGTATATTCTTTTAGGATTCATTGAATGTATTGCATAGGCGCAACATCTGGCTTTTGCACCGGGTGCAGAAATCATTCGCCCCGGCCCTGACTTGCAGAGCCAGTATAAATACGGGCGGAAGAACCTCCAACTTTTGATCGCTAAGAGCAAGAGAAAGCACTTTAGGAAGTTGTTTAATGAGGCCAATTCCGATCGATGGAGTGGAGCTACAAAGCCGTTATGACTACTATAAAGCGAAAGAGTTCTCTTTAAATCAAGTGCCCGAAGATGCTCCAGGGAATAGTCTCAATGCTATTCCCGCAGAATCGGGGAGAAAGCCTGTCCGTAATACAGGTAGGTCCTCAAAACGTGCCAACCGTAAGCAGAAAAGAAGTATTGGCAGTCATACGAAAAATCGGTGACAATAAAGCGCCCGGATTGGATGCGATAACGAATAAAGCATTTAAGCTGATGGTGAAGTGGATAAGAGAAGTCTCTTGTATTTACAACATGCGTTTTTCCCAAGCAGTGGAAGCAACAAAAACTGATTCTCCTGCCCAAGCAGGATTAACCAATTAGATAACTATCATCTTATAGGCCAATATGCTTGCTAAATACGATGGGGAAAGTTTTTGAGCGAGTCATATATAAGCGACTGCTGTTGAAAGCAAAAAAAAGACTATCAGATCGGTGATTCATTTTTCGGAAAGCGCTATCAACTGTAGACTGTGTCAAAATGGTGTCGGAGATAAAGGAAACCAAAGATGAAGGTAATTGTTCCGCTGTCGTCACCCTAGACGTAAGGAACCGCTTTCAACTCCGCGGGGTGAAGCCGTTATTGTAGAGTGTAGAGTAATAGAGGGTCACGCAATTTTTTTTTACCTCCTTCCTTCCCCGCTCTCCATCACTCAATCAAAATGCACGGTTCATGTGCATCAATTCTCTTCAATATATGTTAACTTCGTACTTCCCAGACAATAAAATATTGGTATAATCATCGAATACTCCAGGGAAAGAACCTTATGCTATTAGGTGAAGAACAAAAACTTTATCTGGTAAAAGCGGAAGTACCACAAGCATCTGTCCTTGGACCCCTGCTTTGAAGCATAGTGTACGATGGGATACTAAGGCTACATGTACCCAGAAATCTGGTTGTGGTAGGTTTGAAGTCATCTTGAAGAAGTCGAAATTTATGCAAACGAAGCAATCTGGGTGATTATATCATGGCTTGGTTGCCCTGGTCTTAAACTAGCCGACCATAAGACAGAAATGGTACTAATCATGAAGTTATAGTATGGATAAAGACTGGCGACTACATAACTACCCTGCAACCTGCTATAAAATACCTGGGCGTAACTATCAACAATAAACTGAGCTTCAAAATTCATCTGGAGAAGACAGGTGAGAGAGGATCCGTTGTTGGTTAAGGCACTCGCTAGAATGCTACTCAATATTAGCGGCCCGAAGCAGAGCTAAAGGGTACTGATTTCAAGAGAGCTTAGCTCTATTTCACTGTACGCAGCACCAGTGTGGGCCCCACCACTGCAAATAATATCGAATCAGCGAAAAATGCAAGCGACCTATTGAACTTGCTGCGCCTTTCGAACAACGTCTTATGAGGTGACGTGTGCTATAGCCAGTATGCTGCCCACTGAAATTCTTGCGAATGAGGTGCTTCAACTCTACAAAAACGAAGTAAGGACAACAAGCACGCGAGGGATTGTAAAACGAGTGATAATGCACTCCTGGCATACTAATTTGGAGGATGCGCAAAACGGGCATTAGACACACAAACTAATCCCCGACGTTGTGACATGGGCTTCGAGCAGCCATGGAGAAATAAACGACAGCTCACCGGACTGTCTAGTCTGTAAAAATTTACCCGAGGATGTGGAACACGTTATGCTCAGTTGTCCGCGCTTTGAAGCATACAGAAGTGCACGATATTTTCGGCTGATATCATTATGTCTCGTACGATCTATAGGGTACAAGACATAAGGATATCTGCGGAAAATATCGTGCACTGTATGCTAGACTCGGAAACAGCGTGGAATGCAAACGTCGAAACAGCACCAAAAAATATACACCGCAAACTGCGTGTCGCGGAACGGGATAGGAAGAAGGAAAAGGCAAAGATCTCTAGAAGCAGCTAAGGAATGATCCTCTTCTGCGACGTTATGCAGTATAAGCAGTGTTGCCACGAAAAAAAATATTTGGGGACCAACATTTTGAAAAAAAAGGACCAAAGGGGACCAACCAATTTCGTTTCAAAATGCTGAAAATATACCATTTTTCGATTATATTATACATAAATTAGAAACCCATGTATGTGCATCTTTGTAGATAAATGGTTTCTTTTTGTTTCAAAGCTCTCTTACGAGAAAGGAGCAGCCTTATATGTACAATCAGCCATCCGTCAGAAATATTTCTATGCGGCATAAACAAATCAAAATGCACTTTATGAAACTAAAACAATTCTTCAAGAAAATATAAATCCTTTGACACGCAATTCAATTAAATCCCAAAGAAAGTAACGGAATTTTAGATATGTGCTCTGAGAACTAAAATTTTGTTTTTTTACATAAATACTAAAACCCAAATTTAAATAAAATTTCAAAATTGTCTTCGATTGCCATATTTTTAGTTCATACACTCATTTGATTAGAAAATTTACTAACTTTTCAAGCACATTATACCCTAAATAGTGAGTTAGTTACTCATTATATGCAAAAAAAATTAGTCATTATATTATCAAAATACCGAAAATATAAAACTTTTTACTATGTTGATTCAGGAACTAGATACATATATGCATAAATATTATTTGTATTTCTGTAAGTGAATCAAATGATGTAAATCTTTTTAGGCAAACATTTCTTCAAGAAAATATCACTTTTCTGTAATTAATTCAATAAACTGCATAGAACGGAACAGAAAGTTAGATATGTGCATTGAAAATTAATCATGTTTTATATTTTTTTATGCTTTAGTAGTAGATTGACATGCATACTAACAAATTAAAGTGAAACATACAATCGAGGTTTTGCTTTCAAGTAGCGCACGCTGCGCATGTAGTCCTTCTTTTTGATTTCAAATGAAACAAAGTTCAATATTATCTATGAAAGCAGAGATTTGGGATTTTATTTGTAGATTTGGTAAGGAAAGCAATTTATTGCTGATAGATGCGAACGGGACCAAAACCTGATGGTTTTCCCAAGAAAGGGACCAAAGGACCAAAATTAAAAACTTTGTGTAAAAGGGACCAAAAATGGTCCCAATGGACCAAAGTGGCAACGCTGAGTATAAGTAGTCCCACGGGGACTGCGGAAGAAGAAGGAGGTGGTTTTAGTAGGCAGAAGCTATGGAACATTTTTTTTGAAGATTTCTACCTTTCAGCAGCGAAAATAGCCTTGAAGTCAGACAGATGGTACAATGGCATATTAAATTCCAGGAATTTTTCTTTTCATAAATATTAAAGGACATGTCAAATACTTTTTTGCGCATATTAAAATCAATGAATTGTTATTTACAACTTTCATTCACAAACGGTGGAATTTGTTTTATTGACCTAATAAATTGATATATAATTTTTTTAATTGACCTATAATTTAATGTTGAATGGTAAGCCAGTGAAATTGGATAAGTTTTGTATGGATTTAATTACATTTACTCAGTGGTGCGGTTTTGGGCTACAAATAAAAAATCTTCGCTATTTTATATGTATTATCGTCAAAATATCTAAATATCAAAATATCGTCAAAATACTGGAGTTCGTAATTCGAATCCGGCATCGACCAGCTGCCAATCATTTTATCCTCCTTCTCACTACGCATGTGAGGCACATTCACACCTAAAAAAAATCAAAAAAATTAAGCTGTGTCAGCCAAATTTAATTTGGTATCAAGTTTGATGGCTTTGTAGCGTTTCGCTGTATTTTAATAAGTTTTAATAATGTCCCAGTTTATAGTTTTCGCTCGCACTAATTTTATTTTGTAATTTAATTGTTAATCCATTATTTTATCATCGTTTTATCTCGCACAGAAATAATGAAAATAGATAAATCTGTTTATTACCTGTACATACAATTTAAATGTACGCATCTCGAAAATGTTAATAAATGGTTTCACTGAGCTTGTCGGTATCTTCAAATCTACCTTATAAAAAATGCTTTTAATTACTATGAATTTAACTTGAAGGGTTTTTATGCCAACTGATAGCGTCACAAATTTAGCATTATCAGACTTAATGCATCTGAATATGGCACTATTTGTATTAAAACAAATTACCTTTTTTCAACTAGTTAAACAAACACGAGCAAAATGACTGATTCAAAAAACTTTAACGCGTGCTGTTTCTAAGCAGAACAAAATGATAGACCACAGCTTGAGGCGAATGAGTGATTTGATTTAATTTAGATTTACAATATCGCGAAATTATTTTGGATCAGTAATAGAATCAGTCATCAGATTGATTTGATAGCGAACAGATTAGTCCGATCAGTGGATGGAGTGCTAGAAGAAATTTTTTTACATTATGGATATAAAACTACTAAGTATTATATTGTTGGCTGCACTTTGGAATATTATATCGCGTGCAAGGTAAATTCTTTTAATTTTGTGAAATTACCGAAGGTATAATATATAGTTTTAGTAAAATATAGTTTTAATGATGAGTAGTTAGGTTAGGTGGGATGAAAACTAGCTTGAAATGATTCCTCGTGCCCGGCTTTTAAATTTTTAGCCCTTTGTTGGCAAGTATGTGATTGAAAGTTATTGAATTTATGAATCTATTATTCTAGTAGATTGATGAATTAAACTGACCTATAAAATAACATGTTTGCCTAAAATATTAAAAGACTCTTCGAGAAATAAAACTCTAACTTGTTGTGTTGGCACTAAATACTTGAAAATATTCATTACTTTTCAGGGGTTTTAAAAAAAATTTCCAACATTTGTTAGTGCAAAAAAAATATAGCGGGTGAAACAGTTACTCTACGTAAGAAGAAGATTTATCATATCATGAAAGATAAACATTTACCATGAAATTTTTTCATTCAAACAAAAAACTGAAAATTATAATACATAATGTTTCATACAAACCACCAGCCATCGTGGTTTCACACCATAATTATAGTGTTTGTTCGGTTTAAAGCTGTGTATTTTCGACAAAACTATTCATTCATAATCACATGAAAGTTATTTATTTCTACGAGACATCATCAATCATAAACGCAAACTCCGTAAATAATGTGCAGTATTGTGAAAATTAAATTGTTTGGAAATTATTTAATAGAAATAATACTATATGGTCTGGTATGGTTTCTTCAAAAATCAGTGGAAGTCAAATATGGTGATACATGGTGTTAGCGAATAGTCTGTGACGAAAAATAACTAAAAGTGCCACAGAAAAGTCTGTCACGTGCACCAGTTTCATTGAAAGTGTTTCATGAGCTCTTAAAAAGTGCTTAGAAAATTTTACCATTAGTACGATTGTAAATAGTGGACTAAACTTTACGGTCGCAAAAGTTACAATGCATTACTAGCTATTGATTAATCAGTTAGTATACATATATGATACCAGTGAGAGTAGTTTGGAACTCAACTTTGAAAGCCAGTATAAAAGCAACTTTAAAATTTGCAATTTATTGTGGAATATTGCTATGGTAACTTAAATCACTGCTTACTTTTGCGATGGAATAAGTGGTGAAGTAAGAAAGCACATCTTCTTTATACCATTATTGTGTGCTCCTACACAACAAACCAGTAAGACCTCCGATCGATTTCCGCTGTACTAGCCATGTTATACTTGTCACAGAAATTGTGAAGAACAAGGAAATGGATGATATTTTCAAAAATACTTACTTTTTTTTAACTATATAATATTTAACTATAGAATACTTTTTTTAAGAATACTTACTTAACAAAGGAGTTCTGCATCTAATTCTTTCTTAGATGCCACCTCTGAGCGCTGTTTGAGTTTCCTTCCTCAGGCTATGCTTAATGATCGCAGGATACTTCAATTTGCAGCATTTAGCTACTTTTAAAAGGTGCTATGCAATATTAGCAATCCTCCAATTCTCCGTAGGAAGATGAGGGCTATGGAGCCTGACGATCTCCAGAATTTTCTCCGGACCGGAATTGAAGTAGTGTCGATTGGGAATTTCATACTTCGGCACCTCTCTTAGTCTGGCGCCTGGTCAAAGCTCTCTCAGCTCAAATCTCGCCTGCCAACAGAAGTCGGCTGAAAGTTGATCTTCATATGCTACCAACCTGACTCTTTTACACCAACCCGTGTCATTCACCGTTATTGAAGGATCCGAGCTGGCTTTCTGCAGCTTACAGCAGACCCTGAACATAGCCTGCCTTATTTTCAGCGGGTTTCCTGCCGAAGTGATTCCGTCTCTATTGCTAGAGCCAATTTCAGCCTAAGTGAGGTACTCTTTAGACGTCTTAGGAATTTGCCCGCTCTATTTCTTTTGTTCGGTCGGCTTTTATCGTTTCTGTGCAGGTTTTGCAGGGAAACGTGCTCTCCAATAAAACGGACAATGCCTCGGAAGGGGCCTAGCCCATCTTTCTTAACCATTCTAGTACCGCAAGCCTGAGCGGAGTAGTTAGATGGAGACTGAGTGCTTCAGGAGGGAGCAGTACTAAGGGTGACACTAGAGCCGGCTCATTTGCCGTAACCTGTACGTCATTCTGACCACATCGCCCGAAACGGTGATGGTGGTTTTAAAAGTAGCATATTTAGCAGTGACGGTACCAAAAGTCGATATGCCACATACAAAATCCTCTTTGTTAACGCTGACAATTGTTATTGCTATGACATCAATTAGCGATGAAATAATATTTACTGGTCTCCAACTCATCTACATCCTATGTATATTAATCCAGGAGACAAAGGTGCGGCGAGCTAGAGGGTCAGAAGTTTGGAGTGTTGTGTTCATAGAATATGTATAAGATAAGTATAGAAAGTGCGTAAGTTAGAGTCTTGCTGAAATACGTGTGGTCTTTCTCCGCATAAAATATCAATTCAGGGTTTCAAAACATTTTCTAAAACTAGTTTCATTTACTTGAAGTCCCAGCTGAAAGAAGTAGGGTGGCATAGCATAATCTTCATTGCCGGCAGCTCCTAAAATTTTGTGTGCTTAACACGGGGCACTTCTGTAAGAATCTGAGCCATCTATCATATTTTCCGATGGCAAAACAACCTCTGTTCCCCTCCAGCAATAAAGAAAGTTTATTGTTCCAATTACCTAAGCTAATAGTTCTTCAAAAAACACAGTTCGTTCCAGAGCGGGATACAGAAATTGACTTGATCATCTGAATCAAAATTAAAAACTACTTGGAACCCAACTCTACTCTAACAAAAAGTTGGTGTAGAATTACACTGGAAATGCTTTTATCAAATTGTTACACATTCGATTGCTCGGAACAATCATACGGTAACATGCCGAGCAAGGCAGGATGGAAACTCTTTTCTCTCTAGGAAAGAACAATTTATCAGTGTTAATTTCCTGTTGTGGTCATATTTTGTACCTAGAAAGGCAATCTTCTTGTGCCTTTCATGAGCCTATGCACCAGTGTGATACCCAGAGCGATATGCAATAATGGCAGCTAAATTACCAAAAAGCAGCGGTATTCTAAATTCGAGTGACAGTCGAGCAAATGCATAGTAAGCTCTCTTTTATGGCTATCAACCAGTGAAAGAAGTTCTAAATGTAATTTCTCAAGACAAAGAGGCATTTCCAAATACTTCGTTGTGTATACTTCGCTTCGAAGAAATCATCAGGCTGAAAGAACAACGTCCAAACAAAACGTTAGGCAAGTTCCACCAATTTTTTCAGCAAATCGTAGAATTTTACGATGCGGAATTTCTCAGCTGCCAAACAGAGAGAAGTTCTGAGTCGAGAGTCTCCAAAACTGTTACAGACCCTACTCAGCACCAGTGCATAGACTTCAGGATGGGAAAAAGTTTGTACTATTTTTGATTTTATAATCATTTAGGATAGATGAATGGTTCAAAATTACAGGTTGGTACAGATAATTTAGAGAAGATGTATAAAAGATTACTTCAAACTTCGTTAGAAAATGAGTTAGTGCAGGTTATATCGATCATCAAAATGTTCATGAGGTTTCTCTTGAGAAAGATATTACCGAATATTTGCTGCTAGCTGCTTCAGTACAGTATCCCTTATTGTCAAAAGTGTTTTCCTTTTGTAAAAAACACAGTGGATTTGATATTCATTGTGTTTACGAAATAAAACAGTTAATCTAGTGCGACTAAATACAATTTTACCACTAAATCACGTACACACTTTAATTATCGCGCTAATACAAACAACATTCGCGTTGAAACCATAGCATTTTTAATTAACCCGCCAGGAAATACTCAATTTGCTTTGCTAATAGATTCACTTTGAAAGACTCGTTTTATAAGACTGACTTCGCTAAGACATCTTGCCGACGGATATTTATACTTCGCGTGGGCGTTCCTAGAATGGTCGATTATGTTTGGGTGCTTCTAGGCTATTCTCAATTTTTCTAGCCCTATGAGAATCTATTGTGTTTTTGTCTCTAGGAGTTTTTTAGTAGTGTATACAATGGGATTTTCCAGGAGATACATTTTTCCGGAGACAGTCCTAGAAGATATTTCTCGATGTTTCCCCTTATCTCTGGCACTGACGGGGTGAAATATGATTTATGGTGGCGTACATGCAATAATATTAATTTTGAAATCCCAAGTCTTCTGCAGGGAGTAATTTTCTGAGGACAGATTTCTTTATCCATCACTTGGTCAACGGATGTTAGAAACAGTGCGAGTCTTAGCTACGATTTGCCTACTTAGCATATTAAGGCATTTTTCGTGTCTTTTCTTTGTTTGCCAACGAATCGTACAGCTTATCGCCACCAAATTTGGCTTGGTTCGAGCATGCAATCGTTTCCAACCCCAGGTTGAGTACGTTACTGCCACTAACGGGAATTTTATTAAGTGATTGACAACGAATAAGTCTCTTCGCTATTGTTTTTTTTTTAATGTGGCTTAAGCTTACGCTAGCGGTACTTGAACAGTGCCCAGAATTGTTCCTGATTGCCATGCTCCTCTTAGGGACATGTCGAGACATTTGGCGGTCAAATTGATTTGAGTATCTAGACACAGAGATTTTCCTACACCCCCCTAACACCCCCCTAATACCCCCCCTGGAAAGTGCATACACCCCCCCTACGACGGACAGTTTTCCTACACAAAGGGACCTTTGTGTCTTTTGTTCCTAAGGGAAACCCCTCCTAAAATTCTGAACACACCCCCCAAGAAAAATGCCTGAGAAAACCCCTGTCTAGACATAAACGTATTCGGATCATATATGGAACCAACAAACTGGCAAGAATTGGCATCTTCCTGCCCGATGTTTTATGCTCTTTCTTAATTGGTACACCAATGATATCGAACAAATCGACCATCACGCAAAAATACCTTGAGGATGCTAAAAAAAAGTCGTGGGTTAAAGAGTAATTCTGTGCGATTGCAAGTCAGTCCATGAGTCCCATGGAAAAAGGTCGCACCAGGCTGCTACTAAGTTTGATCCGTAGTGCTCATAGCTAAGTTTTGGCAATTCTTTCGGGATTCTGCTTCATGGAGTAGCGCACACAGTGGTTGGACACACGTGTGTGGCTCAGAGAATAGAGAAGAGAGCGTCCTCCATCTCATGTGCCTGTGTGCGACCCTGGTTAGGAGAAGAATGACCTCATGCAGGATGTGTGTGCTCTTAAGTCTCACTGATGTTGCCTTTATTGAATCAAAGGATATTTTTTAGTTTTTCAGAAGAACCAAATGGTTGCCTGAGTACTGTGGTTCAGGATAGTATACCGTTAGTATCACAACGGGCCTCTAGACTCTTGGATTGCCAGACACTCGACCTAACCTAACCTAATGGTCTCTTACTGTAGCAATAAAAACAAACGAGGCTGCGAATGATGATGACTCGACACAAAAACGCTTGGCAAGGCTATCTTTGATGCGCATTGAAAGTAATTTACTTCGAGAGTATGGTTTATATTTGCAATGACTTTGCACCAGAAAAGTTAGCCTCCTTTGTTTGAGCGATGATAATTCTGTGTGATGTGTACTCTATGCGCTTTTGTCAGCAAATTTATCAGCAATTAATTAAAACTATGTGAAGAAGGTTCGTTTCCTCGGGTTTTGTTGAGATATGTAGACCACATTCTAGCTATCGTTAAAAAAAGATGATTTGGGAGAAACTTTGGAGAAGTTGAACCAAGCACATAAGGGCATCCAATTTTCAATGGAAATCGAAAAGAATGAGAGACTACCCTTCTAGGATTTAATGGTCATAAGGAAAGAAGGTCTTCTTAGATTTAATATCTACCGAAAGCCTACACACACCCAGTGGACACCATCCACGTCTGACCATTGGCATTCCCAAAAAATGGCGCCCTTTAATTAAGAAAAATTAGGAAAAAGGAAAGTTTTAACTCAGAAGTTAAATATATTAAAGATACGGTGAGAAAAAATGGATTTGACAAGAGGATAATTGGAAATCTTGTCAAAAAAAAAGATAGAATACAGCGTGATCCATTAACGATGCTCTTTACACAGGAAAAACAAAATGCAACCATAAAAGTTCCAATTATTTTTTCGTCAATATTCAAAAAAGTTCGGGAACTCCTTGAACGTTTTGATATTAAAGCAGTTCCAACCAGTAAAGCTAAAAAATTGGGTACTATACTATATCACGTGAAAAACAAAACGGATAAAAAGGAAAAATATGGAGTTTATAAAATTACCTGCCCAGAATGCGACAAAATATACATCGGTCAAACGAAACGGTTAGTTGGTGTTAGACGAAGGGAACATAAACGGGAAGCCGCTTCCGCGAGGAAAAGTAATACAACATTAGTACGATCAGCAGGAGCGAAGCACATCTTGGAGGAGGATCACAACATAACATGGGACAACGTGGAGTTGATTAAGGAGGTACAGCAGGTACGTAAATTGGATGCGTACGAAAGCCTGAACATATAGAATACCCCAATGAATGGAAGACTAAACACAGACCAAGGAAACTGTGCATCATCATTGTTCTGGTTAATTTGAACATTTATTTGATAGTGAGGAGGAAAATTTAATTAATATAGATAGTTAAATGTATTTAAGTAAAATAATTAGTAGGTTATTAGTATAAGTCAATACTTTAAAAGTAAGCTCTATAAGTAGCATACCTAAGTTAGATTAGGAATAGACCGATAGACACTAAAGAAGAGGGCAGATTACCCTCGAAATATCGATATTTGTCACAAAATTAAATATATCTAGCTTCGAAAGGAAAAATCGGTTTTTTTATTTTAAATTGTTTAAAAATAATTCACTCTTCATAAGTGCTCATATATTTTATGTAAATCTATTTAATTGATAAAGTTTGATATCTGTTGTTTAAGTAGCTCTGATAAAGAGACCAGACGGTGTTACAGACAACCAGAAAAGTGCGCCAACGTATCCGCCATTGATTGTTCAAATGATAAATATCGAACTCTGGATGGGTCCTGCAATAATCCATTTAATCCAACACTGGGAATGGCGGTGACAACGTAATTCATTAGTTTTTCAAAAACTACTTAATCAACTACAAATTTCCAACTTTATTTAATGCTCTATCTTAGGTATAAACGTTTGCTTCCTGCTGACTATGGAGATGGGATTTCATCGTTTCGTGCAGCGAAGACTGGCAATTCGCTTCCTAGTGCCAGGCTTCTATCCTTTACTGTGTTTGGTCGCGAAACAATACCTGATTTACGATTCACATTGCTTAACATGCAATGGGGTCAACTAGTAACGCACGACTCATCAAATCGAATGTTTGCTAGAGGCCCTTGTAAGTCATTAAGAAAGGCTAAAGAAATTGAAATATTCAAGTTGGCTCTAAAAACAGGTTCTACGAGATGCAATTTTCAAATTATTGAATCGTTTCAGCCACACTTCAAACATGTTGTACTCTGCAAGGCAAATACGAAAATAGGACCTCACCGCCATGTTTTGCCGTCCCTGTTCCAGAGCATGACCCATACTACAAAGGCAATGAGTGTCTTGATTTCGGTCGATCTTATACTGACAAGAACAAAGAATGTCCGGGGACGGAAGACCCAGTTCCAGCTGAACAGTTCAGCAGTGTCACACACTATCAAGACCTTTCGTTTGTTTATGGAAATTCGGATGAAGAAAATCTAAAATTGAGGGCTTTACAGGGAGGTTTGCTGAAAAGTGGGAAAAAAGGTTCGCAGTGGCCATCTGAAACTAGTCGACCTCGTGCACTATGTCCATCGGGAGTGACAGGCGAAAGCTGTTTTGTGTTTGGCGATGTTAGAGCTAATCAACATACCGATCTGACAATCATGCAACTAACTCTATTTCGCGAGCACAATAGGATTACTCGAGAACTGGCTGCTGTAAACCCGCATTGGGATGATGAGACTTTGTTTCAGGAAGCGCGTCGAATCAACATCGCCCAGTTTCAGTACATCACATATTATGAATGGAGTCCTATCACGCACGGAACAAAGAGACTGTATCGACACAAAATAATTTACAAGAGGCGCTCCGATGAATATACCGACGATTATGATCCTTGTGTTGATCCTCGGAGTATTCAATCATTTATGCATGCATCATTTAGGTATTTCCACAATCAAGCAGTAGGACACTTGCAGTGAGTACCAACAATAATCAGCAATTATAGCATTCACTAACCCAAAGATTCTTATTCGCATCTTATAATCGAGAGTTTTAAATGAATTTCAGATTGATGTCAGAATCTCGATCTTTCAACGAAACCATACGACTAGTGAATTACGTAGATAGGCCTAGTGTATTGGAGCAACCATGTAAATACAGCTCGCTTGTACGCGGACTAAGTGCGCAACCTCAAGCTCAATCTGATAACAATGTCGATTATGCGGTGAGAACATAAAATATCCTTACTCTGAAAATATAATTTTTATTGTACTTTTTAAGGCTGCTGAGCAATTCTTTCCTGCTAATCTGAAAACAACTGATATACAGCGTGATCGCGATCATGGTATACCGTCATATAATGAATTCAGAGAATACTGTGGACTGAAGCGAGCTTCTTCCTGGAATGACTTTGAAGATGATATGTCCTCAAAGGTATATGCTTTATTCTATGCTTACATATATGTATGTTTATTTGGGCACAATGGTATGTTTCTAGGACGTAGTTCTGCTTCAAACTCTGTATGAATCTCATGAAGATGTAGATTTATCGATTGGAGGATCTTTGGAAAGACATGTGCCTGGAACTCTACTGGGACCAACATTTTTGTGCATAAATCTTATACAATTCAAAAATTTTCGAAGTGGTGATCGATATTTTTTCGAAAATCAAAACCAACCACATCCCTTCACACCAGGTAATTATAAATACGTCAATTTCGCGACAATTTTAATACCTGTCGTATAATTCCTTGAATTTTACAGAACAACTAAGTGAAATACGTAAGGCTAGTGCCGCTCGGTTACTGTGCGACAATGCCCAAATTGAATATATGCAACCAGAAGCATTCAGAACAATTTCAAAATGGTTCGTAAATAGATTTGTTTACAGATAGTTTTCAATTTCGTTCTTTTTTTTAAGGAACCAACTTCGCCCATGCTTGGAACTCCCTCGTGTCGATTTGAGCAAGTGGATGGATTCAGATCCCAATTTTTGACTTTTCGATGGCTTCAGCATTCGTTCTTGAAATAAGTTTCTTGTTTTGCAACTGTTAATAAACTAGTCCAAGCAGTACTAAAGATAAAACTGAATTATGAATCTCAGATCAGATTTGAAGTTCACACCAGAGCAGAAAATGCAAAAAAAAAAAATGAAATTAAATATTTCAACATATTTTTGATATTCCAAAAAAGGAATAACAAATCGTAGCGATTTTCGGAGCTACTGGGTGGCAGGCAAGTCAAAGCGAAATAGTTAACTGCGAATTGCTGGTCAGAAGTTTCGCTTTCACATTCTCAAAAGATCTACATCCTGCATGGGTTGCTCGATGCGGTCTATCAGGCGGACCCTGTCTAAATAGAATTTTCCGAAGGTTTTGGATGGTCTTTGTTTTCTATCACAGGTAAACGCCCGCTATCCTGGGTAGAAGTTACGGCCAAATCTTCCCACTCAATTCCTACACGAGTCCGGTGGAATCTCCTAAACCACTCTGCGGCTGGTCCCGTAAACAAAACGTGAGTATGTTGTCCTAATAATGGAAAGTTTCCCCTAATGTCTATCGAGTAAGGGTCCTGCTTCTATATAAAAATAAATCCACAGGGAGAGGGGTATTTGTTCCCGAGAATTTAAGTCCTGGTTCTGCCACGTTACTGATAACTTGATCATGGTGAAATTTCGTTTACTCCATGATGTGTGGTATGGGTTGTTAGTGTCGCTGTGTCGGCACGATCGGCGGAGCTACCACGTCCAGTGGCGGAGGCGCCTGTCTAAGGGCTAGTGCACCAATCGCCTGGCTAAGTGCAGCACTCGCTCTATCCTTTCAGTCAAACTTTGGTGGAGAGTTCCATCTGCTGTTGAAACCTTCCGGATTCTTCCCGTACAATAGATCCAAAAAGCGTGGTATCTGCTTGATACAATGATACTGGTAATGCTTCAGATAAAAGATCTTAAGGCTGACTCTTAGTGGCAGGTGGTTCTTTAGCCTCCGTTGCGGTTCCTAAGCCTTCCGTAAGCATCTCATTCGATTGGTCGGATCCATTCTCCCGACTTTGCTGCATTGGATACAGCTCCTTTAGTTTTGTGTTTTTTGTCCAAAGAACTCTGACCAGATATCAGGAGGAGGCGAAGAGTTTGCCCACAAAGTGAACAGCCACCATCTTCCTTCAACCAATGCTCAAGGCAGGACTGATAAAAAAAGTGCCCATAAGAGTTTGACCAATTAGGCTATGATCGCGAGAGCTATTTGCATATAGAGCACTCGTCCCCCACTCCGACCCTCCTCCTGTCACCTCGTTATTGGCATTTTAACTGAAATGTAAAACAAAATAACATATTGAAATTCTAGCTGAATATCGTACAAAGAATAAAAAATTAAAATGAGGTAGAGTAACGAATATAATATCAAAAGTATAAAACATCAAACATGAGTTTATCAAATATGCACTGAAACCTTATCAAAATTTGATATTTATATGAATGAATAAGTATTAGATTAAACTCTTTGGTGTAAAAATTGGGCACAGTCTTGTTTCCTTCACTGGCCTGTTTATTTTAAGGAAGGATTCCCGACTATTTTTTATGCCATAACATCTAGGACTAGAGATTGTCTGTTTCCAACTGGGTACGCCTCTGAAATGGAGTAGAGTGTTGTATGTGTTCGTTCTCCGGCATCTCTTCCTATCATATACGCTTTGTCGCCTCTTGGCTGCGTCTGGATTGTCAGCCCATGTCTGAGAGGTTCGTGGTCCATTATGGGCAGAAGCCGCTTCTTTTCAGTTTTATTCAGATATTGTGGCTACCGTATGTTCCATGACATATGATCTCCACCTATTTCAACCCTAATTCCACCCCATTTTTACTGACCTACCACAGCCGCGTAGAACTAGCACAGCGTTCGCTAATGTAGACACGGAACCTTCATTGCCATTCAACCAGGCTAGTACTCGTCACTTTCTAAACCGCAGTCAGGTGCCTCTACTAGAGCTTACAATTCAGCAAATGGCTGCGAAGAATCATACCGGTAAGGGTACGGACAAGACGGAGCGACGAGAGCGTCGAGTCGAGCATAGCGTCGAGTCAAGCATCGAACAGCTCATTGAATTGTGTTCATGTAGACGCGACGAGACGCAAAATTGTAAACGAAATTTTACAGTGGCAGTCGAAATGATGAGTTCTTCAGTGTCGGATGAAGAGTTTTTCTCACCACAATACACCAAATTGAAATCAACAGACTGCTGATATATATAAATCAATAGATTTTCCTAATCACTGGCAGAAATCTAATTGACTGTGTGCAATTCCGCACCTTTCATTCATAAAAAATGTACCCAAAATTTCGAACTACCCACGAAAAACCCATTAACGCAATTCGTCTACTTACTGTATGCCATCAAAACACATTTTGCAACAACAACATACATTACCGCTTGCGACGCTCTCGTCGCTCCGTCTTGTCCGTACCCTTTACTCTTACTTCAAGATCTTAGTTAAAGTTCTTAAAGATCTTTCGAATTGATTTTTTACGAGTTTATTCGCAGATATTCAAAGAAGTTTCGGTTGCATGCATTGAGGAACATTCAAAATCAAAAACGAATTCTACATTTGTTGCCAGACCGTTCGTTGTTCGAGGACTAAGCTAAACACGTCAACCTTATCTTCGTCTCTATCTTTTGATCAGATTTTTTGCTTGAGTGAAATTACGCGAATATTTACAATAATTACATATTCTCAATTCTCTTCGTTGCCAAAATTAACAATAGAATATAGGTACGTGATTTCGTTCTTCCAAAAATTCAAAGCAAATTTGTCCCGCTACAACTTTTTGAGGCTTTTTAGAGACTCAATTTTCATAATCGAAATTTTTACGAGTATGAAATGATTAGTTTCACGCGTTACCTTGTCCCTGTTTTGATTCAAGTACTTATTCAAAGCTAGGTTAATTCAAAGCTCGGTCTGTAATCCTCCGTCCGTACCTTGATTTGAGCCAAGGACCCCACAAGTCTAGTCTAGTCCTCTTTGCATATCTAGACAAAAGAAGTAGCTTTTAACATTCGTTGCGAAATATTCTAATTAAAATTCACATTCAGCCGCGTTGCATACACACACACACGCATACACACCAACTTGTGCATATTCATGTTGCCTTGCAATGGTCAAATTTATAATATAAAGCAAACATACAAAAAATAAACAAAAACAAAACTGCCCTCTCATACAATGCCATCATACAAGTTAAGCACCGACTCCGATAACTAAATTTTCCCAAAGTAATTTTGCCGACAACTAAATTCTTTCCAAATTCACTTTGCAGAAGTAAGCTGTAATTGTAGTCGATATTATTTTGTCTCGATTTTGTGTAGCGTATTTTATGTTTGCATAACAAAATTGTAACTTAAGTCGATAATATTGTGTCTTGCAACGAAATCGAAAACCTTTGCTTGGGGTCGCAAAGATCGCATGGATGAAAGTGCAAGATCTTTTCGACACTCAAGTACAGACCGTCATAGGTGAAGCACGCGGAATAAAATTGTAATCAAATCGTGCAACTTGTTTTAACTTACATTCGGCCATTATATGGCTGCAATAAGCAGAGTTAACTTTCAAGAAAGAAAAAATAAAACAAATAAACGCGAATGCATTTGCAATAAGTTGCATGTAGCTTACCGCATGGGAGAACCGGTCAATGCAGCTGATGGCTATTCACCTGTAGTATGTGTCGGCTAACTGGAAGTAAGTTTTCTGATGGCAAGGAATGGATCCTGTTTTTGGTGATACGCGGGATAAGAAGTAAATACTGTCCTGAGTTCGGTTATATAATACGGTTATATAATATTGTTGTCGAATAAACGCTGAAACGCGCAAATTTACTTGGAAAAGATTCGACAGAATTGGGTTTCTTGCCTTGAAAATCTCTAATTATTCGCGGTAGCAAGTGATGCCACGCTGCAGAGTGATTTGATGCACTTTGAATTTTTGTATTTCGCCAAGCACTACATTGATACTTCAGTGAATCAAATCGAGTTGCTGCATTCGCGCTACCCACATCAACGTCGCGGACATGAAAATTCCGAAAATCGCAAAGGTCCGAGTGAAATTTGAAGCATCGACGTGAACACAGGTTGTAAAGAAAATTGAGGCATTAGAACGGGTCAAGTGGAAACATATCACAAAAATAGTAGTCTTCAGGGGAAAACGTGTTATTTCGATTCCAGTGGTCATTTTCGGAAGCTGAATTATGTATTATCGCCCAGCAGCCTGAGCTCATCTTATCGTGCGGACTTGCCTGTAATGGATGCTTTCGGTTTAATTTTTTTTTCATTCGAGAAAAAACAAGATAAGAAAAGGTTCAGCTTGCGGTTCCTGAAGTGGTCGACCGTCGTTCGGAATTGAGAAGTTTTTATTCAGTTTTTTTATTGATTTTATTTCCTTATATTTATCTACATTAATTTCCTTTATTTTTATTATTAATTCCTTTCAATATTATTTATATAGAAATTATTTGTATATATAGAATTTTATATTTATTTGAGTTTGTTATTAATAATCTTCTTTTGAATTATATATTCCTCTAAATTATATTGGTAGTTTCATTTAATTAAAAAGAAAGAAAATTAGTTGGATGGCGTATTTAGAAGAAAAGTAAAAATCCGTCCAGCTGTGGCCGGTGCAAAGGATGACAGCCTCCATCTTCACTTCTTAATGATGATAAACGGTGCATCTTCTGTGTGTAAGTAAATAAGCATTTTTCTAGCATGAAGCCCTACTACACCCAGCCCCACGGCCGATGCAGCTCAGCTAGCTGGCAATATGAGCACTCAGGTTAATGATAATGGAGTAGCACTCATGAATTTTCATGTTACATTGGCTACAGTTTGCCGAGTGCAACACTTTCTTGATGACTGTCGAGTATTCTCTAAGCTAAAATTACCGTCAAACCAGCTATGTAGGATTGTTTTGCTAGTATTGAGTTTTCATATGTTCAGAACATTACAACTCTTTTGGTCCTACATTCGCTCGCTGAAATATCACAATTGTTTTCCCGATTACATACTTCTTAATCATGCAACAACTTCCAACTCACAAGAAATTTTTGAGCGTTTTGCGAAACACTATTCCTTTCTAGTCCAACGTTTTCTAAATTTTTCCACATTGTTATTTCATCTGCAAAAATTGAACCTTACTAATCTGCCCATACATCGTACAAATTGTTTTGCGTACATTGGCTTGTTTCTGTTTCTCGAAATATTAATTTGTATATATGAGTATTACTCTTCACACCGTTAATTAGAGCAAAATGCACATGACGTACATTGATTTTTACATGTGAATGCATTTCCCACTGCAAATTTATTGTATTATTAAATATGGCGATATGAATGTACGTATGCGTTTTGTACATATCAATACTTAAATTTACATTTTTTTTAAACGCCAATATTTCAAAATAAATATGTACATTTCTAAAATGTAGTGTTTAAATCTGACTAGGTTTCGGTGAGTATACATATTTTGATCTTACTAATTTAAACACCATCCACAAATTCGATGAACAAGAATAAAACTGCAACTTTCCTCTTATTGTCCATTTCCTCTGCTATGACAAAGTACTCGAAAAGAATTTCGCAATAGGGTACTTTCCTATTGCGAATCTACATCATCTGCATCTGTTCTGCATCATTTTCTTAATATATACATACATACAACACGAAATCACAAAAAGCAGATCTTCCACCTCTTATCACAATACCTTCACTAACTTTGTTGCTGTTGTGACACATTTTCGCAAAAGTTTTTGATTCGATAGACTACATGCCTCTCTTTATAAAGCTAGGACATGTTGGGGTAAATGGCATTCCTTTGTCCTAGTTCTCGTCATGATTTTGGTCGTGTCTGTACTTAGCTATTAATTTTTTCACCTCTTTCCCATTTTGCTTCATTTTTGCAGATACTCAGGGTTTGGCCTATAGTTATTCCTAACATTTAGAGAGTAGTTGAATCTCTCTTTTGTATCCAATTACAAAACGATTCTTACGCCCTGCGTTACCGGTTCTTGGCGAAATTTCATCATCGTAGAATTACAGCTCTTCTCGGGCCTTGGCTTCTTGCAGAAGACGTCATCAGTGGCCTTGGTTGAACGACCGCTTCTTCCAATTACGAAATCCACAGTCAGCAACAGAGTTAGACCAACGTTTCCTGGGTTTTCCCACTAGCCTTCGACCCTCGGCTTTTCCTTTCAATACCTTTTTAGGCAATCGATGCTCGTTCATCCACTGCACGTGACCTGACAATTGCAGCTTCCACAGTATGATGACTGTGGCGACCTCCAGATCGTCACATATATCATGCAGCTTGTGGTTGTACTTTATTCGCCATTTGGCCGCTTTTCCGTTTTGCTAGAATTATTCTATTAACTAACGACACGCCTTTCGAAAGCTTTCGATATATTTGCGGATACTTACGTGTGTATGTTTTAAATCTATACCACAACCCAGATCGGCAGAGCGAACGGCAACCAAGGCCAACGCCAAGGTTGGCTCTTCGTACACACTAAGCGAATTCGAGCCAGCGAATGGCTTGGCCGTTGGCCTTGGCTCTATGTGTACGCGGCTTTAGAGGCTTGGAGATTTGTTTTGCTGAGTATGTAGCTGATTTTCAGCATAATCAAGACAATGCTTTCTTTAGCGAACTGTATGCTTCATTTTACGTCGTCAGTTTCATTGCCATTTGAAGAATATGTTGCATCTAGGTAATCGTCCTTATTTTCTAAATTACATTCGTCATTAGCTATATTTTACAGATTGAGGGTTCCCTTTCTTGGCTGATTTTCAGGCCTACTTTTTTTGCTTCGTTGTCAAGTTTCAGCAGTTTTTATGCGGGTGTGGAAGAACATGGCGAGATATTAATGTCATCCGCTGGATTTATAAAAAGCGTACCCTTTGTATCGACATGCAGCTCCCTTATCACATACTCAAGTGCTGGTTCAAACAGCAGATTAGTCAGACAGTTGTTAAATCTTGCTTGCAATATTGTCGATGTCATCGTCATTTTGTTCAAGCGGGCTAATTTTGCTGGGATGAGGAGGTGCAGCAATAATTTATACAATACGTTTCAGTCAATACTGTTATATGCTCATTTTAAGTCTATAAATATATGTGGTAGACGATGTTAAAGTCCCAGAATTTCTCAAGCACTTTTTTGAATGCGAAAAGTTGATGTTATCAATCGCCCAGTCCTAAAACTCTCATGGTACTCAACAATTGCCTCTGTAATTTAGCCAAAACCAACCGTAGTTGGTCTCCTTTCTTGTGGATAGACTTTTTTGTAAATTACCCCTGGTGGCACTGAATCACTTTCTGGATAACATTCATGGTGTAGCTTCTACCACATTTGAATCATTCAGCCAGAATTTCGTCGATGCCCGGTGCTCTATTATTCTTCTGGCTTCTTATGGCAAACTCAAATTCTTCCAGCATTGGAAGGTTTGTCGAAGCTTCATCGGAAACGTCTGTTAGCTGTCATATTATTACCATGAGTAGAATTAAGGAATTATTGCCATGAGCAGGGTTAATGAGTTCCTTAAAATATCGCACCCATCTTTCCTTAGTCTATTTCCGGCAATTATATTGCCAATTTCGTTTTTTCAGAGTGTATTCTTGGGCTGATATCCATGTCTTAGACTTTTCACTACTTTGTTACCTTGTCTAATCTTATTACTCGCTAAGTTTATGTCAATGCTTTTCAATTCAATTTAATATTTACATTTCTTACATTTAATGATCTTATTCGCTACTGGTCGGAGGTTTTTACATTGTTCTGTATTTATCCTGGAGTTCCTATCTAGGAACTATCTCTACGCCTGATTTTTATTTGCCAGCGCATCCTGGCATTCGTCATTTAATTGTTGTCCTCATTTACATGCAGACCTTCTCAACAGGCCTCACTGTGTTATTTTGTAGGATGAGAGTCAGCTTTGTCTCAAAAGCTTTCGCGAAGTTTTAAGCGTGAAGCGTTTGAATATTTTATTATAATATTTTAGAATATTTTTTGATGTCCAACTTCCCAAGAGGGCTGGTCAATCTCACACACGCCTTCGACATACGACACCGATATTTGGAGTTTACCAGGTAATGGTCTGTCACAATTAGCTCCTCCAAATGTATGAACGTTAAGTATACTAGAAGGCCATCTCCACTGAATAAAGACATGGTCAATTTGATTGAAAGAATTGCCATCTGATGATGCCCATGTTCTTCTGTGGATGCATCGATGTAGGAAGCATGTCACACTTATAATAGTTATAACACTACACGCAAATCCTATAAGGCGTTGTCATTAGTTGCATCGTCAAGACTTTGCCCTCTAGTCGTTTGTCGATGTACTGTTTATATCTAAATGTGAACATACAAACATAAAATGTTTTCCTAGTAGCTGTATTAGCTATCTCTTACTTTTGTCAATTTGAAATACTTAATTGTACTTTTTGACTTTAAACTTGGATTGGGCGCATAATTGTCAAGCGATTCGTTTGGTCGTCCTCAGGGTTTCCGCTCGTTTAGGTTTCCTCTTTTCTTTCATTAATATTTTCAATTGGTCCTAGTATGTTTGAATATTGTTGACCAGATTGAAAAAGATGCAGTAGAACAGGTTCAGCGTAGATCTAGATACTCCTTGCTATTTGGATTCCATATCCTTTACTGTGTTTGTATTGACCGTTTGTCGTTATTCTAAATTCGTTTTTTAAAATCTCGGCGATAGATCACCATATCACCATATGTTCCCGAGCTGCGGCTTGAAACTGTTCTTAGGTAATGCTAATCATTCACACAGGTTTTCGAGAGAATTCTCTGTACACTTCGCACGGACTGAGATTTATTTTCAGTCGCCGTTATTGCTTATCTTCAGAAGACATAATGAGTTCCAGATTTGTGTTCTACCATGGACGTTCCCTGAATTCAAACGTCAAATAAAAGTCTTAGTTCTTCAAGCTCATCATTTTTGATTATTTTTCGTTATGCTCCGGTGTTCTATTGTTTTATGATTAACTAATGCATTAGTTGTAACATAAGTAAACATAATTACAATATTATAATTTATTATGTATTAGATATAATTTATCGTTTATTATTCGTTAGTTGCTTCTTCTGTAATTATTTTATAATTTATTTGTTACATTACTTAATATCATTTTTTCACTGTTGAAATATTTAACTTTCAAGATTCATTCATTTATTTTTCTTCTTCTTTTAAATTATTTTGTTTTTGTAAGTGGGTTCTTGCCTGGACTTTAATACATAAATAATGCACATCGACACTCATTGAAATCAATTTTACTTCCTGAAAAAATAGATTTTATTTATAGTTTTTAATTTGATTAAAATCCAAGTAAAATACATTTGAACCCGCTTGAAATTTTTTTAATACTGTACTCAATCGTACAATTTGGCTAAAGTGAATGTACATGCCCAAGTCACAAGCAATAATAAATTTAACAATGCAATAAATAATGGAACTCACAATTATCGTTGTTAGTCCAGTTACAAACCATTCAATATTACTATACCATTCATCCAATAACAATAAACCAGCAGAGAATTACTTCTTGAATTTGCTCATTTTCGTCATGATTTCGAAGATGATAGAATATGAGAACGAATCGAAGGACCACCAAAACGACGTTCTGCTTCCGTTATGAAAGCGTTTTCCATTTGATCACATATGAGGTCGAAAAATAAATTTGCTATTTGACTGTAGAATAAGGATTTGAATTCGAAAGAAACGTGAAAGTCCAGGACGCACGATTGCGGAATGTCCTTTAGACCAGGACTGAAACGCCAATCATTGTATAGATGGTCGAAAAGTTGAGCATCTTTGCTGACTGATTGGACTCTGGTGGGATATTTGAGGGTGACCAATGATGTGTATTTTTGCTTCAGTGGCGGAAAGCCGACAATCAAGTCCGCTTTGAATTTATCGTTCATTTTGCTGTGTACATGTGATTTCGTTACATACGGGACGAACTTGTGATAGTTTGAAACGTCGGATACTACTTCATACATTTGGTTCATGGAGTATCTGAAAGTAGATGTTTTATTAAGAAAATTTCCGAAAGTTATGGAACTGTTTTATTTTTTCATTACCCAAGCAATTCTTTTTTGATGTATTCTCGTTGTTTGCTCGCAACACCGGCGACAGTTAGAATATATCTCTTTGGTGGCACTTCACTGAAAGTAATATGAGATAACTCAAAGCTATATTCATAATGTTGACATGTAAATCGGAATCAATTTCTGTTTTTTTAAATTATTTTAGTTTCACAATGCAGATTTATTTGTAAATATATACTTTTAGTCATTTCCGCATAACAACCAAGAATTTTATATCCTGACAAGAAAAACAACACATTTGCTTTGTTTATAAATCGTTTGCCAAACGACAAACTAAATTACAAGTTCAAAGCCTGCGACATTCAAGAGTGAGACCTTGAAATTCGCGCTCGCGCTTTTTATCTTTAGATGACGAAATCAGCACTATGACTGCGCAGAAAATGGCCCGATCTATTCGACTTTCATTAAATTACACTTTATGTATTTTATAAATTCGAGGAACACTACAAAGTTCAATTCCGAAAAAAAAATTCAAAAAAGTTATCGCAAGGACGATTATGTAAGACGATCAAACATAAACAAACCAATTGTGATATGCGAAAGATGCAAAATTTGCAGCTTACCTAGTCTTCAAGACAGTTTTAATAAAATTTAGGACACGGGCATTATGTTGCCCAATTTTCAGTGGCTGAGCAATCATTGTCACCGCAGTACACAAGTCGCCCTGGGCAAAATTCACATCACTTTGAGCACCGTCACCACACCGGACCTTCCCGAATCGAACGTTTGTTTAAAATGAAAGACGTCAGATTTGAAGTTTCTACAGCTGCTGTGATTTCGTTTCCAATGATTCCTATGAGTCGATTGTTTTAAATTTCAGTGGTTCCATTTCGCCTGATACGATTTGTTGATTTTGAAGATTCTGAACGCTACCTATGTCAATCATTTGAGTGGCTGGTTTGATGTGAGTGCGATTGATCCGGCAGGGAAGGTTTATCGGAAATATGATATAAATGAATATTAACTACATTAAGTTAAAGTGTGCGTACCGATATTATGATAGTTAATCAGGTTGTTCTATTTGCGTTATTTTTGATTTTATGTATTAGCGTAACACATTCATCTCGTGGCGATAATAATGATTTCTTCAGGGAGTGCCAATATAAATGCCAGCGGACCAACTGCACTAAAGGTAGATATTCGTCGCTACTTGTTTATTTACTGCTATTGTGAGATTACTTGTATAGCGGTGAATGTTTTTACTTCTAAAATATATTGCATAAATCGTAGGTGATGCTTAAAATATGCTTTGATATTGAGAAAAATACCGTACTCCGCGGTTTAAAAAAATACTTTATGGCACTTGATTTGTTGATGGATAAGCGGGATTGCTTTTAACGGGGATCCTGTTGAAATCAATTAAGATGTTTATATGATATTTCCTCCAATAGAAAGACCAATCGTTTCGTTTAATATTGCACATTTCTCCTTGGCGATTGGTTCGTTGCTTTTTTATTTTTAGCCTTTGATTTTAGATTGAAAATTCAGCATGATGTTTGTCCGAAATTCTCCAGTCATCCAAACCTTACACTGATGTTGTTTAGGGACTGGAACTTATTTTCCTAACGGAGACAACGGGGACTATTGTGCTCCCGATTATATATACTATTTTTCAGTGTCTTTCATGTTGCAAATGAAAAAAGTGGTTGTATATTAGGTTGTCACCACTTATATTTCCTTCGCTTCCCGCCATCGTACCTATGATACTTTATGGTGTTATATGAGTTCCTAATCGTATCTGACGTATTGTAGAATGCTATAGCATACTGTATCGGATTCACTTTTAAACTAGAACTAGTTTTTCTGCTAGTCAACTCTCCAACAATTCGAGAAATATCTGGACAGTCTAATCCGTTGTTAATTATTTAGTACATTATTGTTCCTCTTCCGGTAGAATGAATGTTTAACAAACAACCTTGTTTAAGTGTATACACAGCGACCGTTGGCGTTAAGGTTAGGGCGGCCTATTACATAGTCACATGTGTAGTCAGGCTGATTTTGGTGTATGGAGCGATCGTGTCGTGGAAGGCAGTGGAGAGTAAAACTAATATCAAGGAGCTAACAAGACTGCAAAGATTAGTTTGCATATGTATTACGGGCGCTTTAAGAATCGCCCCAACGGCTGGGTTGGAAATGATTTTGGGACTCATGCTCCTAGATCGATTCATCTTTAGAAGCGCAAGCTTAGCGGGGATACGCGCTAAAAGTTCCGGCATGTGGAACGATTCAGATCAGTGGGGACACAGCTGTATTCTTACAGAATGCCGCAGAAGATTTGGGCTCGTTGCAGAAGACACGGACCACATGAGCAAAATAATACATCTTGGCAGGTATTTCCAGGTCAAGATACCCACGAGAACATACTGGAAGAAAAAGGAAGCTACCACCGATGGGGGCGTCTGGACTTACACGGACTAGTCAAAGACGGACACAGGAGTTGGCTCGGGCGTGTTGTTTTTACGGATTTGAGACTTAACCTGTGGTGTAAACAGTCGGACCATGCTACCGTCTTTCAGTCTGAATTACATGCTATACGCATTGCAGTTGGGTCCATTAGCGGAATATCAACCAGATCAATGACGATTTGCGTCGACAGCCTTGCGTCTTACAGATGTTCTTCAAAAAATGTTAACGCTTGCAGAGTGGCTCTCAATAAAAGGGCAAGGCATATTCCTATCCGGGTTATGTGGGTGCCACGGCATACCGCCATATGGGCCAAACTAAAGTCCGAATGGGAAAACAGGATGGACTGCAGGGTGGCCAGGACATTATGGCCATCACCTGATCCAAGCAAAAGCAGGAAACTGCTCAAGCTCAGCAGAAACTGCTTGAGAGCCACGGTCGGCTTGCTCACATGGCACTGCCTTACCGCATCTCACGCGAACAGAATGGGATTGGCATCCAGCAATTTATGCAAGAGGTGCGAGATGGAAGAGGACACCATCGAGCATACTCTCTGTGATTGTCCGGCCCTACATAATAAACGCCTCAAGATTTTTTATCTTACTACTTTTAAGGGTTAGCAGAGGTGGCCAGTACCGTCACGCTGAGTCAGCTGATCCAGTTTGGCGAAGCGGTCACTTGGCAGCTCTAAAAAGCCAGCGGAGGGTGGCAAATGGGCCCAAACTGGTGGCCTAATGCAAGCCACGTTCCCAGCAGCCCTCTTTACTAACCTAACCTAACCTAATTCCTGCAAATGTTGATTTTGGGTTCAATATTTATTTGATGTTGTGATTGAAAAAAAGCGATTTTTCTAACTAAGCCTCGATTGTGTGGATTAAATTTGTTTAGAAAAATAATGATTGCAAATAATATATTATTTCTTTGTGATTGATTTCTATTCTAGATACAGTCAATTTCGTCCCTAAATCCCAACTTCTGCTAAAACAAAGTTGGTTTGATAAACTATTTCGATGGACATGTACCGAGGAATGCAAATATGTCTGCATGTGGAGGACAGTAGCGGCTTTCCAAGAACGTCAATGGCCAGTACCACAGTTCTTTGGCAAGGTATTTATTTAACATTGACAAATTTACGATTATTTACTTATCGGAAAAGTGGATTTAATGTTCTAAATTTCATATGTTTCCAATTCCTAGTGGCCATTCGTTCGAATGTTTGGCATACAAGAACCCGCCTCAGTCATATTTTCGATTATGAATTTCCTGGCACACTTCTTTCAAATTCAATTGTTTCGTAAAAGAGTACGGAAAGATACCCCTTGTTATCGTTTGTGGCATGGTTTTGCATTTGTAAGTATTTTAAATCGTATGTGAGGATGAAGAATATGTATTTCATATTGATTTCGTTTTCAGATTTGTCTAAATGGATGGCTCTGGTCGACAATATTTCATGCACGTGATACTGATCTTACCGAGTTTTTCGATTATATCTTTGCATATTCCATAGTTTTAGCAACACTCTATTGTATGGTGATGAGGTAAATTATTACATATTCGTCGTTTCGCACTCAAACACAAATTTTCTTTGTTTTTGTTTCAGGTTTCTATTCGATAAATCACTTCTGTTAAGAAGTCTTATTACCGTTGTTTTTATGTCATACTACTTTAACTATTTCATGTATTTGTATGTTGGACAATTTGATTACGCGTTTAATATGAAAGCTAATATCTTGACAGGTAAGTCGTTAGATATCATAAGATGCTGAAAAGAAAAAAGATTGGTAGACCACGATATTTTAAAGGTAGTTTACCAATTTTTTTAGGATCTATTGAACTCGATTCGTACATAATTTCATCACAAACTGAAGTTTACTTAACTTCTTAGCAAAAATTGCGTGGACAATTAAATAAATTAGAATCAGCATCAGCCGTTTCGCAGAAATAAATTCTCTAAATCTTACCATTCAAACCATTCCATTCTTAGAAATCTGCTGGCTAAACGCCCTGTCATGCCTAGCCTGCTTTGTAAGCCGGATGGAGAGTGGACAAGCAGCGGCTCGGAAACGCTGAGGGTCCTCGTAGACACTCACTTCCCGGGCTGTCTGGATGAACCCGCCCCCTCCACTTGTCAGCAGACGTCTGAACTGCATGACATCGAAGGCATTGGCGAAGTCATCACCAAGCCGAGGCTGGTCTGGGCTATTGAAACCTTTAAGCCCTTTAAGTCCCCAGGTCCGGATGGGGTCCTACCGGCCATGCTCCAAAAGTCAGGTATGCTTACCATTCCCTGGCTCATGCAAATCTACAAAGGTTGCTTAGCACTAAGCCACGTGCCTGCAGCCTGGAGGATCGCTAAGGTTGTATTCATACCCAAAGCAGGTAAAATCAACCATGCTTACCCGAAGGACTACAGGCCAATTAGCCTGACTTCATTCCTTCTTAAAGTTTTTGAAAGATTACTGGATCTCTATATCAAACAAAGACTGGGATCTCAAGCCCTATCGGATGCCCAAAACGCATACATAAAAGGCAAATCCGTAGAAACGGCTCTCCATAGGGTAGTTCTCGAAATAGAAAAAGCACTCCGCCACAAAGAATACACTTTGGGAGCTTTTCTAGATATTGAAGGCGCCTTCAATAATGTGCACACAACAGCCATTATGGAGTGCCTCCGTGCAACCAACATCCACCCCTCTATTTGCAGCTGGATTAGCAATTTGCTTAAGCAAAGGCTCATAACAGCTGAGTGGGCGGGGTCACAGATCACTAGGAAGGTCCATAGAGGCACGCCGCAAGGAGGAGTTCTATCCCCCCTCTTATGGAACCTGGTTGTAAATACAATTTTGGATAAACTGGAGCGCAAAGGACTCACGGTTGTGGCCTATGCCGATGACATTGCGATATTAGTCTCGGGTAGGTTTCTGCACACAGTTGGCCAACTCATCGAGTATGCTCTGGGGCTTGTTGAGGAGTGGGCAAATACCGTGGGCCTTGGCATCAACTCCAATAAAACTGACCTTGTACTTTTCACAAGGAAGTACAAAATTCCTGAATTACCTCTAATCAGGTTGGGCGGCGCCAGCTTAAGCCTCAAGTCGCAAACTAAGTACTTGGGTCTTATTCTGGACAGCAAGCTCACCTGGAAGGCGAATTTGGAGGAGAGAGTAAAGCGGGCCAGCACTGCGATTTACGCCAGCAGGAGAGTGCTGGGTAAAACGTGGGGTCTAAGCCCTGCCTTAACACACTGGATCTATATGGCAATAGCCAGGCCTATCCTTGCGTACGGATGTTTGGTCTGGTGGCCAGCAGTAAATAAGACTACCTTTGCTAGCATGGCGAACAGAGTTCAGCGGCTGGCGGCTCTCTGCACTACAGGTGCCTTAGCCTCGACTCCTTCGTCTGCTTTGAATGTCCTGCTTCATCTCCCTCCGCTTGACCTCTTCGTGAAGGGCGCTGCCGCAAAAGCTGCTGTCAGGCTTAGGGAATCGGGACACTTTGAGTCACGATCCTTCGGTCACAGCAGAATTGAGCGGGGGTACACAGGTAGCACCGACTACTTGGTCCCCACTTTGTGCTTCGAGCGCGGATATCAAGCGATCGTGGGGGATGGGCAGGAGTGGAATCGGCAAATGGGCGCAACAACTCTTAGTATCTACACTGACGGCTCTAAAACGGCTGCCGGAGTGGGTGCTGCAACTTCTTCCGCAGATGCAACTATGGAAGCAGCTTTTAGGCTTCCTAACCACTGCAGTATTTTTCAGGCGGAGGTTTTTGCGATACGTAAAGCCGCAGACCTAGCATACGCCGGAAATACCACAAATGAAGAAATCAACATCTTTACAGACAGTCAGGCGGCGGTTAAAGCACTGATGTCTTACACATACAAATCGAAGAGTGTATTGGACTGCATTCAGGCCCTGAATAGACTGGGCAACAACAGAAGAGTCAGGATTTTCTGGGTTCCTGGTCACAAGGGCATTGAAGGAAACGAGAGGGCGGACGCGCTGGCTAAGCACGGAGCCAGCCTTCCCCTGTCAGGCGCAGTTAACATTCCTACTCCAATCCAAACAATCAAATACTCGATCGACTCTAATATGATGCAAGTTGCTACGTGCAGGTGGCGTGCAACCCAGACATGTAAGCTAACCAAAATCATGTGGGGATCGTGCAATCTCGTAGCTACTAGGTACCTGCTCGAATTAACGCGAACTGACTGCAAGATGCTGGTCGGCATCATTACTGGCCACTGTCTTGTAGCAGCTCATGCCATGAAAATGGGACTCCTAACCAGCGACATCTGTAGGAAGTGTCAAGAGCCGGGAGTCTCTGAAACAATCCAGCACCTTCTGTGCCACTGCCCGGCACTGGGGAGAACCAGGCAGCGCTGCTTCGGTGAGCCCTGGCTGGTGGATCTCTCACATGTGGCGGAGCAGAGGCTGAAGGACATACTTCAGTTCGCAAAAAAGTCCGGGGCCTTCGATGGCCGTTTGGACTGAACTTTCCTTCTCCGGGTCCATTTATCTGGTATCACTACGGACCAATGGGTCTATGTGTGGCCCTGTGCCAGCCAGCTAACCTAACCTAACCTACCATTCAAATAAATTATTCTATAACTTTTTCAGGAGCTCTGTCAGCTGTCGGTTGGATTATATGGGCATTAATTGTTAAAAAGCGTCGACCGTATGCTGTAAAAATGATTTACTTTTACCTCTACTTGGGTCCAGCTTTTGCACTGGAGTACTTGGACTTCTCGCCGTTTCTTTGGAGTTTTGATGCACACTCGTTGTGGCATTTATCGAGCGTTCCATTGGCTTTCATCATTTACAGGTTTGACAATAAGTCAAGGTGTTAATAACTTATGATTATTTTTAAATGTTTACAGTTTTGCAATAGATGATTGCAAGCAGCTGAGAAAAGAGAAATACCCGTTGGACAATGCAGATAAACTTTTATAAGATCTCTTTAACTTTTAAACCTTTTTTACAATTTAGATAACTAGTCATTTTAAAATAAAAATTTGTTCATTAATTCATTGGTGCTTTTGCTTCGTCGAATTTATGATCATGATGTGTTTATATGTGCGAAATGATGCGTGTACCATGGCAATTTTGAGTTATGAAATTATCCGTAGAGGCTTCAAATTATTATTGATTCAGATTTTTCCGATTGGCTTTGCTCGTTCGTCCCTTGAGAACCTGCTTGAGGATTCGGTTGTCACACATTCGTTCGACGTGACCATCACATTGTAGTTTTTTTTTTGTAATTTTATTACCCTGGATACTTCATATAGATTATACAGCCCGTTTATGTATCAAATTCGCCATCCATCGTCTTTCCCTACTGGACTGACTATTGTACGTAATATGCCCTTTTCAATTGTATTGTGGTCTTTTTCAACGTTCAGATTTTTGTTCCATAGCATAAATCAGATCTGATGATTGTTTTGTAAATGCCGAGCTACGTTTTCATGTGTACGCGTCAAAATTTCAAAGTGAGGATTATAGAAAAGAATATCTTATTAGCTAGTTGAATTCGTCAAGTTCATTGCCATCCTTCGAAAGGTCCGCCATTAACTACATGAAGTTATCTACCTTCTCAAAGTTATAGCCCCCTATCAGTATAATTTTTCTTAGTGGCGCCCGTTTTCTTGGTCAAGTGTTTGTTAATTGGAAGACTAATTTCTTTGGCGATTTTGTCTAGAGTTTTACTATAAATACAGCCTTGGCGTCAATGAAGGATCGTGGCATAATATTGATGTTACCAGTGTAGGCTAACAGCTGCGTCGACTTAAATATAAAGTTCCCATCGTATCGGGGATTTTTCTGATGACGTACTCAAGTGCTAAATTAAAGAGTACTGGCGGAACCTTTTTAGGACTCTGTTACACGGACGTTTGACTAAGCCAGTCTAAAGCTTCTTGTAAAGTAAATGATCTTTGCGAATTTCGCTAAGCCGCATGGCAAGTTAGAAGCAAATTGAAATATTATATTTTCGAAATGTAAAAATTCTAGTAGTTAGTCTTCGTATCAAGCAACTGCAAGCTCAAATCCCTAAGAACGTAGTGGAAAGTTTGGAAAAAGCCGGATTAAATGAGTTATTTGGCAAGACATTTCATTATCGTTAGTTAAAGTAAATTATTTTTGTTAGGCAAATTACTATTAAAAGAGAAGGGAAAGCACGAGGATACTACTGTGATCAAAATTGAAAGTAAATTTTGTTATAAAATTGTTAATCTTTATCTATTCACCTAAATCTTTTTCATTGCCTTCAAAGCAGATCCCCTTCGATACAATACACTAATGTTGTTAAAGTCGATTTCTTCGGAATGCCCTTCAGACTAGTGTTTGGGCTTTCATTTCCTCAATCGAGTGAAAACGGTGTATTCGTAGTAGCATTTAGAGTTTTGGGAATGGTTCCAAATCAGATAAATACAGTAATTGTGGAACGATATAAGTTGAACTTTTGTCGACATTAAATCGAAGAGCCCTAGTAGTGTGCGATGGCACATTATTGTGGTGCCAGACTCGAGTTTTCTGTCTTTAACTCTGGCCTCTTTTTTCGAACAGCTTCACGCAAATGACGCAAAACACTTAAATTATAATTCTTAATAAAATGTTGTCCTGGTGGAAGAAATTTGTAGCTCACAACGCCACGATAATCGCAGTTAATTGTTAACATGACTGTCATGACGATGCATCAACAAAATATTAATTATTGAACTTTTAATTAATTATTGAACTTTGAATGATTATTGAACTTAACTTATTGAACTTTGTAATGTGCATATACTGCAATTAATAGCACGAGTAAAGTAAGTGCATACTACGCTGCATGTTTCTCACATCCAAATTTGTGGACTTTCAGCATCGAAAGTTGCTGTATATGCACAATAGCAAGAATAAAATATGTATAAAAGTCAAGAAGCTATCAATAAAGAATTGTAATCAGTTGGTGAAGAAGCCTTTTATTTTTACCCAGTTGTGAGGCTGCGCTGGGCACCATTTAACTTCCAGTTGTTGTGTAAACATTTTGGTGACCCCTTTGAACACGCGTCTAACAAAGTTTCAATCAATCGTACTCAGATACGCGGTAGTTTTGAATTGTATTCAGATACGCGGTAGTTTTGGATCTTTGAAAATAGAGAAGCTGTTTGCTGAGCAGTCACGAATTGGTAAGGATCGATAGAAGAGTGGAAAATTATTACAAGACATCAAAGACGAGGAAAAATCGTCGATATCTAAGAACTCAACTTGAGTTGTTGGATGGAGAGTGGGCATCTTTTGAGAAGAACCACAATCAAATAAGTAATACATGTCCAGAGGAGTCGGGACATTTGTATTTCGAGGAGGATTTTTTCAGCCAGGTGAAGGCGGTTTACGATGATTTCAAGGCCGAACTCTTGGATCAGATAAATGCAGAAGAGTTAGATCGCCCGAGCACTGCATTGACTCGAGAAAATCATTCGATTGTAAAATCCATAAAAACTCAAAAGGCACTCATATCAACGTTAAAGCGGATGCTACAAGATGTGGAAGGTTCTTTAGAATCACCACAATCTAAAGCATATTACCACCAGAATCTAGACGATCTGGGACGGCTGTGGAAAGAAATAAGCGATTACCACCACAGCATAATGGCGGAGGAAGATGAATCAGCTGGATATGATGAAATGAAATATATCAGCTTGGAGAAAGATTACAAAGCCATAGTCGTTAGTTTTTTGAAGCATATTGATGTAAGCAACAATAGTGAAATAGCATCAGCTCGGCAGCGCCAGTCCTCAGTAAGGCTTCCCGAAATTACCATTCCAACCTTTTCAGGGGACTATTCAAAGTGGAGCCAATTTAGGGATCTATTTTTGAACTTAATAGATGGCCAACCCCTAGCTGATGCACAGAAGATGTTTTATTTAAAGGCCAACGTGGTTGGTGAAGCAAGTCGGCTAATACAGCATCTTCAAGTTACCGATAGTAACTACAAGACGGCATGGGACTTACTTCGTACTCGGTACAACAATACACGGTTGATAGTGTCGGCATTGTTAAATAACATATTATCGATCCCAGCCACACTACATTCCGATACAGTACATTCTCTAAAAAAACTGCACGACACTGTTAGCGAAGCAATGTTGGGCATCGGAAATGAAGGTCTTAATACATCCAATTGGGATGCATTAATGATTCACCTACTATTACAAAAAAATAGACAAAGAAACTCACAGACTCTACGAACAGAGTTTAAATGATCCACGAGATATTCCGAGTCTAAGCTCATTTTTGAAATTTATTGAAGGGAGATTTCAACTACTGGAAACACTAGGAGAGAAGTCTAGTAAAGATTCACGTAGTCGCCCAAAGCACTCAACATTACTTTCGAGTGAGAAGCCCGGATGTGAATTATGCAAGAACCAGCACTTTTCTATTCGGCAATGCAAAATGTTTCTTAAGCTTTCCATACCTGAGCGCCTAGAAACAGTTAAAAAGTAATTAATTGTCTACAGAAAGGTCATGTCCGAAACGAATGCAAGCATTGCGGATGTTTGAAATGCAATAAACTGCACAACTCTTTATTGCATTTTGAATCACAAAAGAAAAATGCAAGTGCATCATTAAATTGTGGTCAATCAAAAAGTAATAATACAGTAAACACGGCTCTAAAGTCCACAACTTCAGCTAATTATGTGTTTTTGGAGACCGCAATACTAACAGTTAAAGGCAAAAAGAATTCAGTAAGCAGTCGTGCAATTCTAGATTCTGGCTCACAGCTGAACTTCGTTACAGAATCATTAATTATTCGGCTGGGGCTAAGAGGCAGTCAGCAATTAGTAGAAGTAAATGGGATCGGCTCACGACTATTCAAACTCATGGTATGATTAATGTGACAATTTGCTGGAATAAAAGTAGATTTTCAGCTGCTATTGAAGCAGTTGTCATACCAGAAATCACAGGCTGCCAACCAGCTCAAACATTCGACACTAGTTCATGGCCAATACCAGATCATATTGAACTAGCTGATCCAGAGTTCTACAAGCCCAAACGGATAGACATTCTCCTAGGGGCTGATATTTGTGCAAATCTAACCAAAAATGGCCAATTTAAATTAGCACCAGATTTACCTATACTACAAAACTCTGTGTTAGGGAAAGCTAAACAAGTTACAACACAAACACAAATTGTAATGTTCGGCTAGACACCCTAACGATTTACGGACATTCTGACTTCTCAAACAAAATCATAAAATCATATACTCCAACAATAGACATGAATATCTCATCACTAGAAAATCACATATGAGAACAGGAGATAATCAAACCACACAATCTACTAATACGGAATAACTCGGCAGAAAGTTGCTGTATATGCACAATAGCAAGAATAAAATATGTATAAAAGTCAAGAAGCTATCAATAAAGAACTGTAATCAGTTGGTGAAGAAGCCTTTTATTTTTACCCAGTTTTGCTGCGCTGGGCACCATTTAACTTCCAGTTGTTGTGTAAACAATGACCTCGATCTTTTCGGTTTAGCTTCATCTTTTGCTAGATATTCGTTCGAATGGTCAGTTGTTTTGGAGTTGTAGGCATAGATACATGCTTGCTTTCGACTCATATCATGGTGTGTTATTAGCCAGGATCATTATTTTACGGATATTAACCCGGCGTCCTCGTTCCAAAAAATAGTATTTTTTAGAACCAAATGTGATTTGATTTTTCTGTATTTCTGACTGTTCGCCGTATCAAGAAGGTATCTAATTGGTAATCAACAATTTTTGGCTCCGGAATCTGTGATATATTTGACGTTTTGTTCATTGATGTTGATGTTCGTGATCGGTTTAGATATAGTGCGTTTTCAACGCTTTCCTTGCCTTCTTGGACCTGTTTGTACAGTTTGCAAACATTTTTCTTCTTCGATACAGCCTGGTCACCGAAGACCTTTTGCAGGGGGTCGGTAGCTTAGCTCGCGAACGCGTCAGTCCGAAGCAGCGATCTACTGCCCGCGGGTTCGAATCCCGCCGTGTCCATGGCTGTATTTGTTCGTCTTATGTTGTCTTAAAAGAATTACTTAAAAGAATAATGGAATAGGCTTCTCCCATATGTGTTTCCCTACCGCCATCGCTAAGCATTCACTTCAAAGGGCAATTCTCTGAGCTTTGGCATTACCATAGAAAAAAAACCTCGTCAACGTTACTGCAGCATAAATCTCATTTTGCAAGCAACATTTGATTTCATCAACTTCTTCATTCAATAAAATCAAATATCGTCCAATTTGCTTTTAGTTGTTCACAAAATACAAACGAAACTATTTGACAAATGAAAATAATGGCATGAAATGTGCATAGAGGTATGGAAGTAGCCTACTATGGATTTTTGAGACCATTTGTCAAATAGTAGTAGGTTTTCGGTCAGGAAAGGAATTGAAAAAATAAAAGGTCTGCAGCTGATTCTGATATTTACAAATCGATTTGATGTGCATACGAAATCATGGACAAGAAGCATCACACTGGATACGGTGCATGAGTACGGATGGATACATGGTAGAATCTTGGAATATTTGTAAAAAAAATTCTGAACAGAGAAGATGCTACCTACCTACACCATATTGCTCACTTCATACTTTTAAAATATTCTCAATGCGGACAGGACGCGATTGATGGCGTACTGAGATAAAAAAAATAGTGGTTTATGGTTTAAATAAGCGGTTTTTGAGTGAATATTCGAATATTCTTCGCATGTTTCGACGAACGGCTTTATGCACTTTATCATTTTATTCAATTTCTGTTTGCTACTTATTTTCATTTGTTTTTGGCTTAAATAAAGCACTTTCGTTATGTACAGTAAAATGCCTGATGTGGAAAAAATATTCTTCTTGGGAATTTCCACATTAAACACTATACCCTACATAACAACGGCACTTTATTACAACAGAATAATTGCTTAGAATAAGAATATGCGCGTAATAAAGTGCATGCCTATATTACATATAAGTATCAGTGATGGCAAGTGGGGCTACTTTTTGTTTTATGTAGCTATCAAAAATTATGAAACCGATACTATTATAGTTTAGGCAATTTGGGGCTACTTTTCATTCTGACGTGTGAGTTGAAATGAAAGCAATAGTTACAAATTTTGGTCACACTCTAACTTTGTTGGGCAAAAATTATTTTTAACCAATCGAGTTATTTGTCGGTATTGTTTCATAATATATTTAGAATACCCTTACATATGATCATTAGAATAATATTAAATACTAAACTTCCATTTTCAAATCACTCACTTGAATCGCTTTTCCTTTTAAAGTATTTTCCAACTTCCTGAGAAACTCTTCGAACACCACTACGCCCTTGAACATTCCAGTCTTTTTGTAATCCTTAATACGGTTCTTATCTTCCTCTGCATCATCCGCTTTGATCTTGTCATCAAATGCATTGATTTCATCCAAAAGGACATTCACAGTTGGCACAGCAGACGGATCGAGCTTTGCTGCAGCGTTAGGGTTAAATGGAAAACAAATCTTTCCGGTTTTCGGATGGACACAAAACGGGGCTTTCAGTAAGTGATTCATACCCTTTGTGACATTGATATCAATCCTGGGATACAATAATGCTAGTTGCACCTCCTCTACAATATGTTTCATGCGACGATTTGCATTCCCCTTAGATCGCTGACCATTACAGAATCTCAGAAATGCTTCCCAAACTTCTTTCGATGATTTACCAACATTTTTCAAATACAATTCGAAGTCATTCCGTAAGTTTTCATCTGGAATTAATTGCACGAGCTTAGCCACTCCTTTGTCATCCCCGAAAATGTCCTGATCGACAAGACAAACTTCTTCGAACATCGGCTCGATGATTTTCAACGAGCGTCGAACACTGTGATGAATCCTTTCGCCAACTATAGCCTTCGTCATGGTATTTTCGCCACCGTGAATGAGCAGTTGCAAATAATCAGCGACAGCACCACGTCCTCTGTTATCCAAATAACGTGCAGTCTTATCACAAACCCAGCAATGAATACCACGACGTCCCGAGAACACCCAGAGAATATGTTCAAATCCAAAGTCCTCTCTCAGCGCACTATCCAAAATGCAACATGCAATACTCATAAACTTCCAGCACTTTATGCAAACATCTGCACCTTCGCAGCAGGATCGCACTTCATCGTAGTCTGTCATATCAATATCGAATACAAGTTCTCTTTGCAGTGCGTGAACATTGGCTATAGCTCGATGCTCTTTCGGTCTAGAGAGGTATGAAATAGGGAAATCAACTACACGTAGAAGCAACATGTTTCTTAAAAACTACCTTATAGACAGTACAGCGCCTATATCGATCTTGTGAGGTGATAGGCTGCATATATCTTTTTCCAACTCGCTTTGACTGTCATAAGAACGATAGCGGGTGTAGACATCGTCGGCCAATGTGAAGCTGATTTCTCGGTGGCTGAATATTCCAGGCTCAGCTGCATAGAATAGAAAGTCGATATTGAGTTAGCTCCCAGAAAACTTCAGACTAACTCTCTAGTAGTTCGATTATATGAAAGTATTGAACAAATAAATCTGTTTTATTGGATTAAATTGTTTGAATCGAAGTGCTAGTTGTTTTGCCTTCATACAAACTGATTATGAAATGACTTCTTCAACTCAGGACTCAAGACTTCTCTAACCAAGACCTAAACTGGCGGGTAGTTGACAAAGTTTGCTTTAGATAGTTATTTACCAAACAGTCAAACTGAAGATACTTTAAAACATCAAATGGATAAGAAGAAAATATGTATATGCAAAAAACATAATACTAATTATCTTGATTTGGGGCTTCAATGGTTTGAAACTCAAATAATAACTAATGAAACAATAATACAATATACGTTATGTACAATGTAAGTTTGTTTTGAATTATAGCAAATATATCATGCTGTAGAAGCTCCATAAATGCATTTTATTATTTGTTGATTCTAATTTATGAAGTCAATATACTCACAATGTCCATATGATAGCCAGCGATAGAAATGTTTGTGTGGAAACAATCGTTTGTAGTAGATTGGCAATAAATCCGGCAATATATTCGGGTCATACGTACTTTCTGCGTTTTGAGTCATTTCTGCTTACTGAAGATAATTTATCAGAACAAAAACACCAAATACTACTGAGCCGATCTTCAGATCTCAACTTTGCCGCCCAAATGACTGTCAAGCTGCTGTCATGAGCGCTTCGCGGCCGCGGGTAGCGCTGCCATTCGAATTCGACACGATACGTTGCTGTACGACAATAGGATGTCGTATCAGAATTCTATAGGAGAGCAGTGATGTCAGATTGGGCTCCCTGTAGTTTTTTGGGCTGCATTTTGTTTTATTTACCTACTAAAATGTATTAAATCGCTACTTTTGTAATTTGGTCTATTTTGGCTTTCTTTTTATTTTGATGTGCGAGTTAAAGTGAATGCAGCAGTTACAAATAATGATAAAACACAAACTTTATTGCGCAAAAATCTTTGTGAAGCATTCAAGCAAGGGCTTCTAAACCAGGTCAGATACATTATGCGAGTGCTAATCTCTTGCTTCTCAGATTCATGGGTATTTCTTATGTATTTGCCTGTTCTCAGCAGCAAAAAGAGATTGTGTGGACTGGTTAGCGGTTATTTACGGCCGCCATTTTGAACATTAATTAGTTATGAGGCCAGCATGGTTTAGCGGGCCTCGATTCAAGTTATTTTTTCAATCTTCTAGTGCAGATTTTTGTTCAGAAGGCAAATGGAGATCTGTTTATTGAACATTTACTAAGTAAAATAAGAAAATTTGTAACCAGTTCAGATAGTGCTCCAAATATACATGAGATTATTAAAAAAAATAATGATGCTAAAACCAGTTGACTGATTTCCGTACCAACAGTTACTGCAATTAAACATTCATGTGGCAATGAAAATAAGTCACCAATCTTCAAGTTTCCCATCCACTGGAAATTGTTTTGATGGCAACCCCCGAACATTTTCATATCTCTGTAATTTCCGATAGTCATCGGATGAAAAGGAGACTCCAGGTTAGGTTGATTTTAGCATGAAGCAGTTATGGTAGATTTTTTAGTGGAGTGCTGGCAAAGGCATTGAGCATTTATCATGATTTATATTATAGGAGATGCTGCTTTAAAGTTTTATCAAATGAATATTCGATGATGATCACTTTTTTAAATTTTGAAATTCATTCGGGTACTAAACCTGAAAAACTTTCCAACCTATGAGTTTCAAATCAATTTCATGAGGAATATGTATACACTCAAAATTTGCACGATTCCTCTACTTTTCTTCGAAAATTAGTGTTTCCAACGGTTCTTATGCGCTACAGTTTTTTTGCTGATTCATTTTAAGTTTGATTTTTATTCAATATGATTTTCGTTTATCACGCATTTATCGATGTTTTTGTTAGTTATTTTATTGCTTTTTTGTTGTTGAATTATTGAATCTCACTATTTTTGATTGTCTTTTTTGTGTTTATTTTATTTGTAATATTTCAAATAAAAATATTTAAATTTAAACTATTTCCTATCGTTTTTAAAAAAATGATATATCTTCGTTATTAATTTGATTAGTTTGTGTTTCATTTAATGGCGAGTGAGAAAGGTCGATCCAGCTGGCGACGGTACTGAGGATGATAACCTTCTTCTCCTTTGTGTGTTTTTAGGTAGTTTTTGCATTGTCAGTGTCAACGAAAATAGCGTGCCTCTGGCAGCAAGCGCTACTCTGCTCAAAGCTCAAGCCCGTTGAAAGGGAACTAGCTGGCAAGGGGAGTACGTAGGGAAATAGAGTAGGGCTTAGATATTCATTCATTGACGTTGCATTGACGATAGATGAATATTTTAACTTTCGTTTTATCGGCGTTTAATATCTTTTTGCATCAAAAATAGTTTTTAACAGAGTTTTAATTACACTTTCTACTTATTGTATATTTAGCAACCAAATATTAATTCTATTTCTACTACTTCCAGAAAATGCTCTAATATTACAAATTCAATGGATATAATAAAAAATGCAGAGTCACAAAGCTTCATATTTAGATATCAAAATTTTACTATAAATTTTATCCGAGTGCAAATTGATAAGTAACTATCACGTTTCATCACTATCTGAATCATTAAGATTTTCTTTGGGCTGCTGTGTTTTCTCAAATTTCGATTTACGTTGCTGTCCTTGTCCTTGAGCTTGACTTTGACTTGGCCCTTGTCTATGGCGAAAGTTTTTTCTATTCAATCCACTACAGCCAGGTTGTGGGTTACGATGCTGATCGATCGGTTTGTGTGGCCGTTCTATCCAAAATGTGGTTTTTATCTTTGAATCTTGATAACTGAAAGATTTTAAATAGATTAGTGTACATTAATAAAAAAAAATTGATATGGAAGTTAAAATCAGAACTATTTAAAAATGTTTTATAACCTGTATAATGGTGCGTTAAAATTTTACTGAAGAAATTATGCAAGTCAATTGTCTTTGAATTAGAAAGTACGGAAGGTACTGTTCAGTATTAGATGATTATTCTGAAGAACAACATTTTCGAATTGGAATATTTTGGAATATTTGGAGTGAAACGCCAATTTTTGTGACTAAATCGACCACAAATTTACCTGATTTACTAAACATTTGTCTCGGCTTTTGGCATTCCAAATCAATTTAAATTCGGACAAATCTAGTCGAACCCAGGTGCTATTGAGAGTTCTCTGGCGGCTGAATTAATTCGGCATATGAGAAATCATTTGTGGTGACTGTTACAGTTTGTTACAACTATTTGAAAACGAGAATGTAAAGTGCACAGGAAGGAAAGATATTGATTGAAATGTGAGAGCAACGGTTACGCGCTGAATGAAAAAGGGGCTTTGCTTTCAAGAAATGAGTCTTTAAATAATGACGTCAAGCGTAAACGCTTCTGCGGAGGAAGTTAAAAATGCAGAAATGCTATATATACCTGAAAATGTTATATACCTATTTTAAGAAAATTAAAGTCCAAACCATACGTACACCAATATTCTACATGTGTTTTTAACAAATGTAATGGCTTTAGAATTAAGTCTTTATTTCATGACATTTTTTCATTTCCCCTAAACCAAACCAAACTAAATAACGTGCAAAATGGTCGATAGTGAATTTAGCAATACTTACTATAAAACATAGCATTAAGCAAATATTGGAGAAAAAAAGGTAGAAATCTGAAGAGGACACAATATATTTCCTAAAGCAAGCTGTAAAGACTTGCCCATGTCAGAAGCGTCGCATGCAATTGCTTTAGCTTTGGCGAAAAGAAACCTTTTTCGAACGGGGAAGAAATTGTTAAGCCTTGTCTCTAGATTTTTGCAGGCCATCTTGGCAATAAAGTCATCGAAAGGAAACCAGACGATATTGCTATATCAAGGCAGACAGTTACGAAACATATCGGAAACTCACACAGGATGTATTTCAAGAGCTAGAAGGTCTGGTCCATGCTTGTGTATTCTTCTCTCTAGCTTTGTATGTTGCTAAGTCAAACATTTTTATAAAAGAGATTGATGATAATTTTAATGTCTTTGATGGACTTGCCAATATGGAGTCAATACATCACAAAGTAAAACTTAAATTATATTATAGCAAAATTATCAGCCAGTGTACTGACGGAGCGCCATCAATGATAGGTAAAGTCAATGACGCTACAACTTTTTTAATTCGTCTTACATTAAAATACCTCTGCATTATGCATTAAAAGATACTATGTGGAGAAGCTTTATATATGTGAAATGTGTTAATTGAATTAGAGCGAGAGCATTAAGCAAACAAGAGTTCAGAAAATACTGCAAATTGTTAAATTTGAAATATGATGAACTTGCCCTACATTTTAAGGCGCGATGGCTGTCTAAAGGGTAGGTTCTGATTAGATTTTGGAAACAGAAAAATGCTGTCTCTAATTTTTTGGAAATGAAAAGTGGGAAAGGAAAAATTGGCTGTTTCATTTGGCATTTCATCAAAAACTGGCTATTTAATTTGGCATTTTAACTGATGTTGCAAGTCATCTCAATGAAAACTAGAACGAAAGAAAAATATTCCCCAGCTAAGTTAATGGCATCAATTCATTTAAAATGAAATTGAAACTATTATTAAATGAGAAATTTAGTCAATTCCGTACTGAATAGGGTAGAGTAAAATGTGCTTCCAATAATTGCTATTTGACCAAATATATCATAATATTACAAGAATCATTTGAAATCCGGTTTGATGAGCTTGCTAAAGAAGAAAATTGCATGATCGCATTTATAAAATCATTTTCACTTAGTAAACAAAACGTAATGGAAATGCATATAACTGGAACTGGTTGACTTAAAAACAAATGAAATTTGAAATTAGACACCTAGATGTGAACAAGTATTTTCATTCATGAAATGGGTTAAAAGAAAAACAAGATCGCGAATAGCTGATTCAAACTTGAAGAGCGTGCTGCTGCTCTGAGAAACAAATTAACACCTAATATTAAAAGACTAGCGAAATTCCCAACAAAGCTCAAAAGTTTCATTAATGGTGAATAATATTTAAGTGCTGCAATAGATATGTTTTAAATAATCACATCATTCAAAAAATATTATCTATTTTACCATATCCAGCAACTGTAGACCAGAGTTGGCTTCACTCAACAAAATTCTCCACATTTGGTGGAAAACAAGGCATCAATCAAACCATTGTAGATTGGTCCTCAAGTAATAGTGTTTTTTTTTTTCAATTGGCATCGATAGATTAATTTAATTGCATGATTTATTTGTTTTCCTCCTTAAAGTGAAGCAAATCTTACCACTATTTCTATTTTTTAAACCCTATCGTGAAGTAGGTAGAAAAATTGATTATCTGGCGCATCTGAGTTTGTCTGTGGAAAAATTGATGCACAGTGTGCAAAAGATTGACTATGCTTGCTTGAGATAGTAAATTAATTTCAATTTCTTGGCAGATTGCGATATTTCAAGGGTAAACTGCTTTATCGGCGCCCAAAGAAATTAAAGAAGAGGATAGATTATCTTCGATATTTCGGTATCTTTCAAATGTGGAAATAAAGCTACCTTCTAAAGAATAAAGACATTTCATTTCAAAATATTGACTTGTCTTCATTCAGTTCATTGAAAACTTCAAGTAAATGCATGGTATGATAATGACACTCGGTATCTTTTTATCAAATAATGATGAATAGAGACGAACATGTGAATAATATTTAAAAGACTTGCTAAATTGAAGCAAAGTTCGTACCATAGTCTACCACCCAATAGATTCTAAATTTACTTACCCTAAAATATTCTGATCAAGTTCATCTAACGTGGTTAAAATATGTATGCATGGTATTTCCCTCGTGACAACAATTTCTTCAAGTCCGTCCTTTTTTGGTTCCCAGTATTCTTCTACCCTACGAATGATATAATTTCAATTAATTCAATAATCATTATTTAATTACAAGTACACCTACTTGCGATAGCTGAGACGTGTTATTTGATGAACTGGATAACTTCTTTTTAGGATTTCTACACACGAAATTGTTTTTCCGACTCCACCACCCGAACCGCTCCATACAATCGATCGGTGTTCATTGTTATCGAGAGCTTTCTTCGCAAAGTCAAGAACATTGGAAACTTTTGTGCCACCTTTAACCTAAATAAGTTATTTGAATGTGGTTATTAAAGGATTTGTAATAAATGTATAATACGAAAAAACTAATTTTGGGAATGAAAGATAATTTTATTTATTATTGCGCATTGACTTTAAAAAGGAAAAATTACCAGAAATGTTAAAAAATTTTTAAAATAAAATCCATTTCAACGCATAATTGTTGTGCCACTGTTATATTAAATCCAGAATATGGAAATGAGCAGCCACATATAATAAAATCAATAAAACCCTGAATTCTACTATCCGACTTACATGCATCCACAGATAATCAGCAGGCAACCATTCGATTTGAATATTTTCACGCGTCAGTTCCTCCTCGACATTCTTCCCTTTCTTGTAGTGCATCATTTTGTGGAATATCCTGCAAACATTAAACACAATACGTGAATAGGAAAAATCAATGAAGGCAAATGCTTATATCTATGCAGACGAAATGAATGAAACTTAAAGTAAGGGTCTAAGAAATCTTGAAAAGTTCGACTCGGAGACCAAAATATGCTTCTCGAGCTCCGATTCAAGAAGAACCCTACGAGCTGTTGAGCAACAGGTTCATATCAACAGGTCCATCATATTATGGAGAAGTGAATAACGTATCCCATTCCATTGACTCACTAACATTTAGCTTCTTGACTCGTCTTCTCGATTAGAGACCGCCGCGGCATTTTCTCGCCTCAGCGGTCCAGGAATAGTTAGTTGGAATTTGGAATGGTATTTATGGCCTGAATTCCACAACACCCTCGTAGACGCCTTGTTTCATAAAACTCTCGAGTGGGGGCGAAGAAAGAAGTTGAACAGAAAGATGAAGTTGCCTGGGGACGCTGCAAATGATGCGAACTTATTTCGCGTCTTGAGTGATTCGTTCGTTGTGTGCGAAATTGTCCATTTACGAGTTAGACAATTGGATGCTGGAGTGCAGGTTTGTTGCTGTCACTGAAGCTAAGAGTGTAAGGATGTTGATGTTAGAATGCTGGAGTATGAAACCGGGGGTTGATTCATTCATAAAACTATGAATTAACGATCGATTTTTGTCGAATATCTGAGACGATTGGGGTGTTTTTATGAAATTTATTTTATGAGAGGCTACGATAAATAAAATAATCATTTTACTTAAGATTTCAGTAACGAATACAGTCTTGTAAATCATGCAATTATAAATATTTTTATTGGATATACTTTTTTTTGTTTTGAAATGTTTATTTGTACATAATTTTAGCTGCATCGATACATGCTGGATTATGTATATAGTTTGCTTCTACATAGGGTGATTTCAAATAAGAGGACGGAAATTTGCGAGTATATCATTACAAATTACTGAAGAACAGTGCGTGCATTGGGCACGAGGCTGTTATTACAAAATACGAAGGTAAAACCACTGTAAAAGCCGGTTGAGTATCTGGTTTTCATCCTATGTTTCTGGTCGTTCTTGTGCTGTATCTGTGCAATCGTCCACCTGTTCCCCTTTCTGTCCGCTTTCCGATGTCCCTCAGGGCTCCATTCTCGGTCCATTATTATTCCTAGTAATTATAAATGATCTCCCTTCCTTTATCCGTTCTCTCTGCCTCTTGTTTGCTGATGACTTTGAGATTTTCAAAGTAATTGAATCTACCGACAACTGCCTCTTACTCAAAAACGATCTCTGTTTTCAGTGCGACTGGTGCTCGAAAAATTCACTGACTTTGAACATATCCAAATGTCATCAGATGTCCTATACGCATAAAATGTCACCCTTAATTTATTCCTATACTCTGTACGGCTCTTCCATTACGACTGTGGATAATTTTAAGGATCTCGGTGTGCACTTTGATCCAAAGCTCAAATTTGATCTGCACATTGCCTATATAACCGCCAAGGCCTCTCGTCTGTCCGGTTTCATTCTTAGATGCTCTTCTTCGTTTACTAGCATCGCTACCTCTTTCCATTTGTTTTTTTCACTTGTTCGTAGCATCCTAGAGTATTGTTGTCAAGTGTGGTCTCCCCGTCATAAATATCTCAGTGATGCAGTGGAACACGTTCAGCGTAGATTTACTCGCTCACTGTTATTTAAATTCAACATCCCTTACTGTGGTTATAGTGATCGTCTTTCCTTGTTCCAAATTCCTTCATTAGAGTCCCGACGAGTGTTCCTTGACGAGTGCTTACTTTTCCAAGCTACTCCATTGCCCTATGCTCTCCGATCTTGGTTATATGCTGTGTCTACGTAACGTCAATCGATCAGATAGATCCCAATCAATGTTCTCTCTTCCCTTCGCGCGTTCTGAAGTTTATTTCAACTCACCGCTAGTGCGTATGCCCAGGAAGCATAATGCTCTTCAGCTTGGTCCTTTTCCGCTAACGTTCTGTCAATTTAAGTCGCAAATTAAAGATATAATTCTTAATGCTTCTTATAATATTTGACTTTCTTTTTTTTGTTTTTTTTTTTTTTACTTATTTTGCACTTTCTTCCACGTTGAATTGTATATTAGCTTTAATTTGTTGAAGTTCTAATATGTATATTTCTAATATTTTCATTTATTTGTTAATTTTTGATATTTTCTTCATTTGGGTCTATTTAATTTTTCTATTTTTGTAATTGGGCAGAAGCCTATTAAAATGGATTCAAATAAATAAAATACAATAAATTAAATAAAAATACTCGGAATATTTGATTACACAGAAGCCAATCGATAGCCTGACAAATACTCATCACTTTCCCCTGAAAGACGCTACAATAGCCTGGGAGACAAAGGAATAGCCTCGCATTTGACTCATTCAAGTATATACCGCTGTCGACTTAATTGTACAGTTTGGTTTGATTTTCAGTAGCTCAATATTGAAACTTGCTACAAAGCTTGCACAGGTTCAGCGTTACAAAAATCTCTATGTCTTCCCCAATCTGCTGAACTCATAATCTTGCAAGAATGTAGTGGAACTCATTTTCACCTGATATCTATTTTCAGACGCCTTTATAAATTTCTACCAATCGCAATTGTCTTCCCATCACGCTGAAAAGTGACCCTAACACATCATCAGCATACACACCTCTATGCATGCTTGATACTGCAGGGAAACTTCTAGAAAGGCTACTGAAATCTCAGCTTAAGGCGGCTATACGAAGAGCCGGTGGCCTTTTGATAAATCAACACGAGTTTCGCAGTGGCAACTCAACAATAAGTTCCATCTGCGAAGTAATTAGGCCAGTATAGCGCGCAGAGGCCGCTGGTCATCGAGCTAGACCTATAATGTTTTTAGTAAAGGTGGGCATCCTTAACTCTTTTAACTCGGCGAGATGGTTAGACATATTGGATTCTCTTCAGCGGCATTTTCAGGTAGAGAAACAATTGCTAACAATGGTGCGAGACTACTTGGAGGCTCACCATTTGATTTATGAAATGAATCATGAATGAATCATCTGCATACAAAACCATTACAGATAGAGCAACACAACGGTCCATTCGTGGGCCAGATCTATGAAATATTGCTTATGATGGTCTCTTGCGTCTCGAAATACCGGAAGACGTGCTCTTGGTGAGTTATTTGGATGATGTAGCTGCTGCCATCACATCTAGAAATGCTCACCTCGCCCAACTCAAACTCAATCAAGTAATAAGAAGGGTTGACGGATGGATGGAAAGCCATGGTGTCCAGCTAGTAATCACAAAAACTGAGATTGTCATATTGACGAAGAGGAGGATAGCAACCGTTATACCCAGGATGGTTGGCTCCGAATCACTTGAGACCAGAGATTCGGTTAAGTATCTTGGAGTGTTGTTGGATTCCAGGTTGGCTTATGGTGAGCACATCCGAAAAGTATGCGATAGGATCCTTTTTGACCGATCGCAGCGCTTAGGCCTGCGGGAAAAGGGGAGTACTATGGGCTCTTAAGTATATTTCTGTGTCTTGACTATAAGTTTACACTGTTCGCTTCCACTCCCAAATCGTCAGTCGCCGTTGAGAAGCCTTTGAAGCAGATCAAGGGGTCAAATAGACCTCATCTGTACTCGACGTCAATTTTGAGGTAAAAATTCAATTTTTTTTACTTTATAAATCGACAGATTAATTTAAAAAGGCCCAAAAATAAGTTTGCAAGTGTTTTTATTTTTTTGTTTTTAGCAATATGACGTATAATCTGCGTTCTAGTGTACGCAATAATTTGTTAGCCGAAGACAATGATAACAATTTTGGCGACAGTGATTCATCCGAAGACGACCATGTCTCGGAGCAATCAGAATCTGATTATTCAGAAGCTTATACCTTTTTTTGCAAACCTTTATTTATTGAGAGTATCCATATACATTTTTAGCTCAAAAATTAAAAATTGACAAGTTATGATTTTTTTTAAATATGCAAATTTTAAAATCTTCACAATCGCCACCGTAAATATGCAAAATAAATACCTTTTTTTCAAGGGCCACTATAGGGCTAATTTTTTTATGATTTGGTCATATCTTGAGACTATCCACCTAAATTTTTAGCCCAAAATATTGAAAATTAAAAAAGTTACTTTTTATTTTCGACAAAATTGTTTTTTCCCGTTTTTTTTTAGGTATGTTTAGGACATTTAGGGCACTTCTAATGTATGAGAACTATTAACTGTCTCAAAGAATACTTACAAATTTTTTCAAATGAAAATCTTCAGTGGCGGCGATTCTATAGACGTTCAAAAGTGGTTGGGGTCAATTTGACCCCAATTGTTCTCGATGATCGAAAAAAATAGGTGTGTTCTCGGAGGGTTAAGAGACTCATGGCAAACTTTCGCGGTTCTAGTGCGAGTAAACGTAAACTTTTTATGACGGTTACTCACTCTATGCTGATGTATGGCGCGGAGATATGGGTCACTGCGTTAAGGTTTACAAAGTATCGACCTAGGATGATGAGCGTCTAGCGTAGGGGAGCGCTCCGAATTGGAAGCAGCTACAGAACAGTTTCAGGAAACGCCGTGTTAGTTATAGCGGGCGTAATCTCAATTAATCTATTGACGAGCGAACGCAGGGAGGTGTTCTTGAACAGAGCAGAAGTGGAAAGAGGCTGCTCAAGCACGAGTGCGAACGTTTGAGTTTTTGGAGGAGCGCTGAGCTACTAGCTCAGAGGAACCCTGGACGATTAGGCTTATTCGCGCCCTAAAACCTTGGTTTAATCGATACCACGGTGAAATAGATTTCTACCTGAGCCAGTTCCTGTCGGGCCAAGGTTACTTCAGGAAAAACCTTCACAAAATGGGGAAAGTCAGAACGGAGTTCTGTAAGTATTGTGTTCCGGAAAGTGATAACACTTTGCATACTTTTTTCCATTGCACCCGCTTCAGCAGGGAGCAACAAATGCTTTTCTCTGCAATTGGCCCTGTGACGCCGAAGACAATCCGCCGGAGACAGATGACGACTGGTCAGCTGTGTCAGCATATGCCGAGCTGGTGTTGCGCTTGAAAAAAGAGGACGGATGCTACATAGACTCCTGAAAGCCTAACAGAACGGAAGTAAGCCGGCGGGACATCTGGTAGGTGCTGGTAGCAAGGCCGAGCTGAAGTAATGCGAACGAATCTCACATAATCATATATCGTTCGCAAGATACCTATTGAAGGTTTTACGACACCCGCTCGAAAAAAAAATACCAATTGCAGAGCAAAAATATTTTTTAACAATCAAAAAAAAATTAACAGCATTTGTGGAAATTTTTGCTTTTTAATTTTAATTTTTAAAAAATGCTGCTGAAGTAGGTAATTTGCTTGATGAGGCTTACAGAAAGTACTCAATATTAAAAACTACCCGAGAAGATTCGTTTAAACGCTTCAACAGTGACGATTTCGACACTGCGGACAAGGTACGCTTGATCTGCCAGCGGTATTGGATGGAAATTATACGCAAATACAAGATAGCAAGCTCTTTTCAAGTAATTATATGCCATGGAAAAACTACAATTGGAAGTAAAATGGATGCCAAATGAGTTGACTGCGAGTTACATGGAAAATCGAAGAGCCTCTTCCGAAATTTTGCTTTTGTGGCATGAAAGAAAGTCCATGTGAGAAGTGGATACATTTTGAATCTCTCAAACGCAAAGCATCGTGGTTTTCGAGTGCAGAACCATCAACATCCAGGGCACGGCGAAACCGCTTCGAAAAGAAGACAACGCTCTGCGATTGGTGAAATCGTAGAAAACTCAAAATAGCAGCCCAGCGAGGAACTATGCATTATTTTACCCTTTAAATATCTGTTTTTGTTCGAAACTTTTTGTTCCAGGATTTTTCGCTGAAAATCAAAGAAAAAATCAGAATAAAACCTTGCTCTTAAGAGCTAAGAGAAAAACTGGTAAAAACGGGTCTAAAGGAAGATGTCTAAAGTCATTAAAATATTCTTGCCATTTAAATGTATTCAAACTTGTAAGAAATCGTGAAGTGTTAAGATGGTCAGTGAAACTTTGAAAGCATGGTGAAAATATACATACTTTAATACAAGTTTGAATTACGAACGAATGCAGCATCGGCTGCCCGCAAGATTTGTGTCGCATTTGAAGACAATGTTGTACCAGAAAGTACAGCTCAATGATGGTTTGACCGATTCCGCACCGAGGAGACGACAAACTTGAAGATTAAGACCATTTTGAAGCAGTTTTTCGAATAAATGACGTAGAGCTTCTTGTCGCAATAGAGGCCAATCACCGCAAAACTTTGCACGAATTAGCTACTCTAGCTCAGCATAAAGTGCTTGAGAGCGACAGTTGGCCTACTCACAGGCCATTACCTTACCGCATCTCAATTGAATAGGATTGACATCTTATTTAGGAGATGCGAGATGGAAGAGGACACTATCGAACATACTCTGAGCGAGTTTGCCTCAAGATTCTCAGATCATACAATGAACTAGTGGCTAGTAGCGCTTCGTTGAGCCGGGCCAAAATTGAATGTGTCCAAACAGGTCGCCTAATGCGAGCCGTGTAAGTGGCAACCCTCTTATGTAACCTAACCTAAGCTTGAGGTTCCAGGTTGACAAAACCACCATTAGTCGCCATCTTTGTGTCTAGTGAAGAAACGAAGGCTTGATAATTGGGTTCCTCATAAACTGATCGAAAAAAAAAAAATGATGTGCGTCGTCATCTGTACTTCGCTGCAGCTCCAGCGCCAGCGTATCGCGTTTTTGATTCTAGTGCTTACGTTTGATGAAAAATGCATTATACGCATGAATACCCTACGCATGCATCGGTGGCTATCCCCAGAATATCTTACTGGAACCATCCCAAATCTAAGGGCTCATCATCGGAAGACCAGTTTGTATCAACTGTTGGTGCCTGGACAACTCAAGTGTAACACAGCACAGTGTAGCTACAAGCAGTTCATCAGAAATGCAGCGCTCATGAACAGCGTGCATTGTCCTCCAGAACAATGTACGCCCACATACAGTGACACTTACCAGGAGCACCGGAAATTAAACTGGCTGGGAAACTTTGCTTTATCTACTATATTCTCCGGACATTTCGCTCTCAGATTCTGATTTTTTCCGGGTGATGGATAACTTCATGAAAGGGCTTAGAAACGGCAATACGAAATTTTTTTCGATGGGCGGGACGGGTATTTCTCTCGGAGGGGAAAATACTGTTCACCATCAAGTTGACAAAAGGTCTTCGATTGCAATGATGACAATTAGATTAAATGTGATCTTCAATTCGGATTCTATTTGAATCAGCTGCGATCAAAGATTCATTATTAGTTTATTATGAAAATAGTGTAAGCAATCTAAAACAATCCTCCCCGGCAGGTGAAAAAGGGGTAGAAACAACGAAGATTATTGTTACAGAAGGATTTGAGAAAGCAGATAAAGAAGGAAATGTGAATTTTCTCACACACGAAGCAAACAGCGCTCGTCCAGTTTCTGCTAGATCCAGAGCTGGAACTTTTAGTTGCAAGCTCAATGGTGTCGTGAAGCCTCGGGTAGTATTTTTATCAAGCTACTACCCCCGACGATGTAAAAAAACAATATCATTGACATCGTACACCAGACTAAAAAAATTTTACCTTCTGACTGCATTTCGGTTGCGAATATTGGTCAACATCCTCGGGTGTCATCGTTTAAGGTCATCGTTCCGGATTGCTGCTTTAATACCACACACAGTCCAGTTTCTGGCCATTGAACGCAATCGTCCGTGAATTTATACCAAGAAATCGTGCTGGTAAATGTCTATCTCCTACGCCAACATGAGTGGCATGCGATCTAAAGCTAACGACTTTTACACGTACAATCTTTCTTCAGACTTTAATGTCGTAGCTTTAACTGAAACTTGGCTCTGCGCGAAGATATTGAATACAGAACTATTTGATTCGTGGTTTTCTGTCTTCCGTAAAGATGGTCATGGAGTTTTAATCGACACCCCGGTAGGTGCGGGCGTATTGCTTGTTGTGCGCAGTTCGGATCGCATATCAGAAGTAATCATACCAAACACCGATAGCTTGGAACTTGTCTGTGCTCGTGTGGACCTGGGAATGGCGCAACTCTATTTAGCAGTTCTATATACCCCATCTAACTCAGCAATCATTCATCATTTATGTGACCTATTAGACGGAAATGATGAACTCATCCTCATGGGTGACTTCAACTTACCCAGGATTACTTAAAACTTATCTGACGACGGCTTCACATTAGCCCCAACCTTTTCTCCTGGTAATCGCCCATGTGCCGAAGAGTTTATAAACGCAATGCTTGCGTGCGGCCTAAACCAAGTAAAAAGCAATTTGAACAGTCACGGAAGATTATTGGATCTAGTTTTTACTTCAAACGCCTACTCATCCGAGGACAAGCACTGTCCATCATCTCTTGGCGGTTCAACACATCATGAACCAATTCTTATCATCTACGAAATCAATACATCTCTAAGCACTCCTTTACAAAGCTCACGGTGTCAATTTAACTTTAAGAAAGTCGACTTGGATGTACTAAATGGACTCATTGCGAGGTGTGATTGGTCCCCTGTGGTGTCAGCAAAAGACATTAATGAGGCAGTGAACAATTTTCATTTAATTCTTTTCGGATGCTTTGCTCAGTTTGTACCAGTCTCTTTTCCTAACAATTGCAATAAGGTTGCATAGAAATCGAAGGCAACACGTCACATAAAAAATTTAAAATCTAAAGCTTGGAAAAGATATTGCTCGTCTCGTTCTGACTTTTTGGTTTTTGTAGAGTTGAGGAATATTTATCAGTCCGAGGTCGAAAGTTCTTACCAAATTCACCTTAGAAATATTAATTCTAATTTTCAACAGCAGTCTAGAAGGTTTTGGAATTTTATTAATTCCAAGAGATACCACGATGGATATCCCACCACGTTTAACTCAGACGACATGGCCATTTCCGACCCATTAACTATTAGCAATATCTTCGCTAATCATTTCCGTACCGCATACAACACGGAACCTTCTACTAATAGTAATCATTATAATGACAACAATAATTATGACAACAAAAAATAATAGGTGTAATAATATTTTGCTTTTAACACTGAAGGAATGTTAATATAATAAAATAAGAACTAGATTGCTACCAAGTTGAGTATGTGAATTACACTTCTTTTCACAAAATTTTTATATTACAAGCCAAACGGAATCGTACATCGCGAATTTCGAAAATCAATCTATCTCACTTTCAAGGACTTTCATTTCTTCATATAAATATCGTAATTATCGGAGCCTGAACTTATTGTCATATCAAAACCTACACGCAAATTTCCAAGCTCAGATCGACTGACAACCACTACACAAACCAGAAAATTGAATGGAAATCATTTTTCCATTCAATTGCAAGAAAATATCATGGCTGGTGGTGTCATGCTTCTAATACTGCTATCCAACCAAAAACACAAGAATGAATTGAATTCAACAGGCAGATGACGACAACGATGGTGATGTTATGATGATGATGGTAGCGGTTGTTTCGTTGCAGAAGAGAAGACGATGATGACGTTGATGTTGAGATGATGCTCCTTGCTTGCTGATACACCTCATTCGGATGCTTGTAATGTCGATATTGGTGGTAGTGGTAGTCACTGAGCTCCGGTGAATTAATGACTTGCGTTGCTCTATTGTTGAATGTGTTAACGACAAATTAATTAAAAACTCAAGAAATATCTTGGTCTGATGTTGAGTGCTATCACGATAATATAGGGCATGGGTTCACTAATAGACTCGGTTAATTTCTTAAGGATACGATTTTCCACTTATGCTTTTTTTTCTGTAAACGGTGCTATCAGCAGTGTGGGATGTCACCCTGCAGTGGTTACTAAAGGGGTCAGTTTAAAAATTAATTGCTCCGTTGATTCGATTAGGACGAAGACGCAATTAAATTAAGTAAAATGAGTTTACAGGTGTTGGTGGGTTGCGGACTGGGGGCAAGTGATCTAATGCTGTTAGGAAATCGTTTTCGTGAGAAATACGAAACATTACTTTCCACTTAGTGGAAAACGATAAAGATTTGACTTAAAACATTCTAAAGGAGAACACTATGCGGATTGAAATATTCATTTTTGTAAATTCACATGAGACTGAATTAGATTACAATACCCTACTCTCTATTCAACTTATAAAACTGGACCTATATTCTACAGCCAAACACTTATACACAGCCATCGCTAGAAATTAAATCTATCAATATGGGTAGGCTGAATCGACGAAGAAAAAAACTCTCCACAGTCAGAATACAATCTACCACTTTCAATGAATGACATTCCCACTACTTATTACCAGCCAACAAACGAAGAAACTTGGGGACTAGAATTCCATCTTGCCTTCCCAGCTTCTATTTTCTCCTTTACAAGAGGAGACAGAAACATAAATATGTTGATATGACTATTGATGTACATGATATCATCCGAGGTTAGATGCTGAAGGATAATACGACCATGAGATCAGTTCCGGCTCATATTTCCAACGGTTAAGACGAAAATTTCAAAACGGAGCTATATCCGGGAATCTTAAGTGAAAATTTTTAGGATTTTTGATTTTGCAAAAATATCCAAGTGGTTTAAGATAGAAATTTGTTGGTTTGGTGAGTGAAGTTATGTGAATTGTTTTTTAAAAAAAAGTTTAATTTATCCAATCAAATTTAGGAAAATCGATTGATATAAGTGAAGTGCTTAATTTTGCCTTGGATTTAGTTTGAAAAAGTGATTTCAAACATGAAGCATTGGATATAAAATTTAAAAACATTGTTGATTCATAACAAAAAAAATTATAAAACATAAACCTATGATTTTTACAAAAAAAAATTAAGCTAAACTTAAATTATTCTTTAAAGTCCTTTTTTGAGAAGATGTTTGGCTCTATTCTCATAAAAAAAATCAATTTTATGAAATAAAAACGGTATCAGGTTTGAAATTGAAGCATTCTAGCAAAGTGTAAAATTTGTTCTCCATTTACATTGGACTGGAAACACAAAATGCAACTACTGGGTTCTTTCCAGCTTTATTGCTCTTTCCACAGAATAAATGATTTTGTCTCCACTATTTTGATTTATTTGAGTTTTATGAGTTTTTTACTTTAGGTTTTCAAATTTCATCAAAATGATTAGCGATGTAATTTTCTTTTTTCTAAAAAGAGCGATTTCGAACACATATTCTTTCTTTTCTGATGCAATTTTGTTTTTTTTATCACGGCTGAATTCTGTTTTTTTTTTAAATTCACTGTTTGACTTGTTTTCTAAATGCTTGACGCATAACTTTCTGGTTACAGTTGTTTGTTTTTATAAATAATTAGTAAAGCATTCAGTAAAATAATAGCCATGAAGCTTTAAAAATATAATCAGTATTAATAATAAAATAATTTCGAGCCTTTTCATAAAAACTTTTAATACGAGCATTATCTGCATTTTTTTAAAGATCTATCAGGCTTACATATTATATTATATATTGCAAGCCAATTTGAAAATTGATTTTATGCTTTTTGTTTCTAAGATTTTCTAGTCTGCCAGGAAAATTCTATAGTATTATGGCAGCTTGTTCCATTTTATTCGTAATATTTATCAATTTTACTTCTAATGAATTATAACGATTTCCGGATAGCCTATATGGTACATACAATATGTATAATTAATATATGCATTTATCATGTTTTTCATAGATAAGCTAGACTTCCGATCCTGATCCATTCAAAGTGCTCAAAAGTTTTAATGCATTCAATATTAGTTAGTTCGAGGCCTTAAGTGCACAAAATAAACATGTTTGCCTTCTTCGCTTTTCCACTCGCATACATTTTTTTCGATTTTTGGCGAACAAATTCGAAATCGAATTCAAGCAAGTGAATAAAACGTAAAGAAATGGCATAACGGGATAATTTGACAAAATAATAAAAATCTTAAAGGAGCTTTCCAAACAAATTACGTTATTACAACAGTAGCTAAGATTATCCACGTAACATAACTTGCGGATGTTTTTTATTTAGCGCTTTGTTTCCGGCACTTTTACAATCTTGTAAGTAGCACTCAAAATAATATCTATAAGAGAGTACAACAGGTTCTTGAACGCTAGAAAAAGTAGAGTTTTGCCAAAAACGAATTCCTTAATGTCTGAAGTCATTACCAAAAGTCCTAGCTACTCATTTTAGATACAGTTAGGATTAAAGTAAGTTGACTAGCTGGCTCCTTTTATATCTGGTGCTGAAACGAGTAGTAGTATCGCTCATAAAAGGGTACACTGCACCTAGCGCCTAAAATAATTGTAACGCATGGCGTTGTTACCAAAACATTTCTAAGCTTCAGCATAATTAAGAATATAAGGTTCTATAAAAATTGATTGGTCCAAGACAGTAGTTATGGCACAAACTAGGAAAATAATCCTCAACACCTCTCACTCAACACATTATGATTGATGAAAAATAATGAATGAAAATTACCTAACTTTATATACTATCTAGGATTAAACCAACTAAAATATGTAACCGAACAGAAAACGATCAAAAAGAGTTCTCCGGTTTAGATGGTGCTCAAAACTAAAAGAAACCTATAGAAGAAAGCCAAACTGCAAGTCAGTAAGAGGGGCTGACTTGCTTTTCGTTTGCGAAACTCTACAATTGCCGTGAATGCACTGCTTACAGTCTAAAGCAGGCTGTGTAATCGCAAATCAAAAGGGAATGCATAGACAAATACTGATCTGATGAATATCCAGCGGTTAATAAATTCGACTTTACTGGGTATGGTTTAGTGAGACGATATTTGATGCGATAACCTAAAAAAATTTTGATAAATAATCATATAACATAGTGAATTTATCTAAGTCAATTGTTGGCTGGTTTATTTTACAATAGAACCAAGAGAAATCTTAGAGCTGTGAATATGATAGATTTTTCTCTGAATTTTCTTCACTTTTCTTTCTAGCCGACTAGTTCAATTTTATTTATTTTATTTATTCACCTTATGGTTTGCATTTTAAATTAATTTTTATGATTATTTCTTATTAAATTAGTTTTTCTTCATTAAATCTCACTACTATCAATAATAAACCAGTTCGAATCAACTTAAACAATGGTAGTGAAAATAGTAAAGGAGGTATCATCATCATTGGCGCCCCAACCGGGGCCCGATTCTGGCCTCATTCAATAAATTTTTCCATTGGTCCTGATCGCGAGCAGATGTAATCTAATTAGGAAATCCTAAGCTCCGAGCGCCATCTCTCCAGCACAAACAAGGTCTCCTTGTCTGCCGTGAAATCTGTTGCAAATGGGTTTCCAAGCAGGATCCTGTTCGCTCATACAAGCTAGGTGCTCCGACAACCGAAGTCTGCCGAGATTTACCTTTGTAATGATATTTACTTGTAGGTAGATAGCGTACACCCCACGGCTCTAACGTCTCCAGAATTCACCTTCTTCACATATGAAGCCAACGATTCTCTGCAAGACTATCCTCTCAAACACTGATAAGAGATCAGAGTGCCTTTTGCTGAGCACCAAAGTCTCGGATCCATACGTAAAAGGAGGTATACTTATTGTTAAAAGTGATATGAAGTAGCTATGCCACTTGGATGCGGAAAAGTAGAACCTAATCATTTTCTCGGAACAAATGCACCTATTTCTATTGCAGGAATAGTCCCGAAACCATGAGTTGGGAGCTCGGCAACCATAATCAATAAAGCTACTATATATATAATTTCATTCAGGGCTTCAGATATTTTTACTATATTTTGATTACTATAATATTTTGTTGTTTTTTTTGTGGCAAAATTGAATATATCTTGCATCTAGTTTCTTAAACATACTCCGCGGCTGGGCTTGGAACAGGTGCATCTAACGGTATGAACCGGAATTATGTATTTTAGTCATTCATAATTCTAGGCGAATTATTTTACAGGTTCAAGATATTCACTTGCATAGCTAACGTCGGGATGAAATACGTCCAGCTAAAGTACATTAAGAACATCAGAATGCAAGGTCGGTTATCACGACAATTTCAATTTCTCCCTCCTCAAAAAACTGTCCGAAAAGTGTAAAGAAACACATTTTTTCTTATTTTCCTTCCTTGGCCAGTTAGCAATTTGGAACTTTGTTGTTTGTGAAAAGCATCCTATGCTTTTTCTGTATTGCACTACAAAAATATTCAAAAATCTATTGGTCAGTTACTAGCCGGCCGCGATAGCTCTCAGGTTTATCGAGCTTACACTCATCGATCCTGACAATAGTGGTGACGAGGGTAGAAGATTGAGAGGGAGGTTGAATGACTTCATTTTTATAGTTCGAAAGTACGGTATGAAGAAGGAGGCGCATTTTTTAATTTAGAAAATGACAGCTACTTTTGAATTTTTTAATTTCTATGATTTAAAAAAAAGAGTGAAATAAAAGCAAAGCAATCACACTGTAACCCTTGTCGGGCCTGGGATTTGAGTTTAGTAGCATGGTACTTTAGTTAGGAGTGATAAGTTCTACGAATGACTTTACTCCCTATTTAACTCAGGTATCAATTTAGAGGTAGGTTAACTAGAAGGCGAGTGTGTTATTAAGACTGAATTTTTAACCATGGGCCACAAACACTAAAAACCGATGCTCTATCTTCTTAGCTGCTTAAGCTTTTCAGGCAATAATTATGAAGTAGTAATATGTGGAAGCTCCGCATATTCTTAGGCTAATCGAGGCACAGGGGGCCATGGCCGCCATGATTCCTACCTTGTATTCTCCATTGCACTGGACTGGAACATTCCCAAATCTCTGGAAAAACGATTTATGTAACAGTTAATGAGCCCCGAATAAGCAATTACCACCTGATGTGTATTTTGTCTTTAAAAGTCTAGGTACTGAACATATAACACCTCTAGTTTTATACCTAGGGTCCTACCGAATCAACATTTTGTTACAGTAATAAATTTACTAACATTCATCTTGTTGCGAAGATTTAATTCATATTGCATTGATTTTCAAGAAATTAAAAGATTTGAGTCGCCATATTAATCGAATATGAAGAAAATACCAGGAATTATAGTTTTAAAAAAAGTTTAATTTTTTTTTAATTTCTCGCAAAAAATATTTCCAGACATAAATGACTACTTCATTTTCATAAAGTCACATTTACGCTTTATTGTATAAAATGCCTAATTTTTTAGCATTTTGTTTAATATTCCTTTTAAGAATACCCAGATAACACGTTTCATCCATCGAACCGTTCACAAATTCTATATTCCCAGGACCAGATGCCCCCTCACAGTTCCATAGCATAATGTTCCCTCCGCTGTGTTTTACAGTGGGAGTAGTATGATTCCTCCTAAACTCTGTATTAGGCTTTCGCCGAACATATCGCTGCCCATCAGATCCAAAAACATTAATTTTTACTTCATCAATAAATAAAAAATCATATAAAATCACTCTGGAAGTCCAGAGTGATTTTGGCTTTTTTACGTACTCTTAAGCAAAACGTAATTTAATAATTTCATTTTTTTTTACTAATATAAGGTTTACTTCGGCACATTCGGCTCTTAAAACCCGCTTTCTTTATTACATTTCAAATAGATTGAGTAGAGAGTTCCTTTTCAACTCGGTCTTTCACCTTAATTCGTAAAACTGAGGCACTTGATTTAGGGTTTTTCTTAATTTCACGCTCTGATAAGGTTTTAGGCCTTTTTGACCGATGCATTGTTTCAAACGATTTGGTTGATTTTTTTTATTGCATATCTTCCTGTATATCTTGATTTTCCCATTGGAATTCCAACCTCAAAATACGCCATTCATGTTTTCCAACGTCGCAAAAAACATTCACGGATTTCTGCACCTACCGATTTCGTTTTCACACTCGTTTTTAACAACACCCTCAATAAAATTACTTTTTCAAAACACTTTTCAAGCTAGACTGAATAGAAATATCATATTTTCATGATTTTAAGTACATTTAACGGTATTTTTTGCAGGAATTACAAATAGTTCCAGATAAAACTGCGCTGTGCCTTAACTTTTTTTGCGCTATATTGGATCACCAGTGAAAAATTTTACGTTAATGTTGTGAAATTTGTTTCATTTCCATTTTTTCGATATTGCTCTTAAAGTAAACAACCAAAACTTATAATTAAATGCAAAACCACCATCTTCTATGATTAAAATAGCATTAAAAGCAAATTGGAATTGTTTTTGCGGGATGATTAAAATTGAAAATTTTTTGTTTACATTGAAAATTTTTATTTGACAAAGTGGTTTCGAAAGTATGCACTGATTCTCATCAGACACCAGCACACAGTGCATACTTGACTGATGTGACCACTTGCAGTTGGAAATCGTTAATTTGTATTTACGCTAGTTGTGACAAATTTTAACATCTCCGACTTATATCCATCGATATAATTTACTTGTAAAGGTTATTTAAGTAAAGTAAGTTTTTTGTTCTTACTGAGAGTTTGTGTCTTAGCTTTTTTTGCCCACAGTATACAGTATTTATGGATGCATGCCATCACGAAAACAAATTACAAAATAAAACATGGGTGGCGCAGACTTCGCATATTGGTGGATACACATATTTGCATGCATGATATTTGAATGCAGAATGCGTGTCCGTGCTATTGCTAATGTCGTGTAGTCGAAATTTCTCTTTGGAAAGAATATTGAAGTTTTTTGTAAAATATCGGAAATAAATTTCAATATATAGCTTATAGGACCAAAAAGTTATCAGTAACTATTATTTCCTCGTGACTTAAGAAGATTTTGTCTCTTGAATAGTAATAAGGATGTTTGTCAATACAAGCTTGGTCAACGAATCCACCATCTCATTCCCATCAATGCCTTTATGATCGGAAGCCCACCAGATTCTGACTCTTTTCTTGTTGCCTACACTGAAAGAAGAAGTCGTGGTTGATTTAACTATTATTGATAGTAATGCAACAATTCATTCAAAATCGTCGAATGAACTACAGAAAGTGGTTCTTTCTACAATGCTAAAATAGTTCATTTGACCATAAAAAAATAGTTGACTTTGCTGATACAAAAAATATCGAAACCTTCGAGGAATCAACTGTGTTAATTGGTTCCTAAGTACGATAAATGGCTGATCTATAGCAAAATAAGCATCAATTCATTTAACACTACAAAATATAGAGTTAACAATTTTCATAGTAAGCGAAACACTCTCCAAATGTTAAATTCAACAAACATAATTCAGCAATCACTTATTATTGTTATTATTGTTACTAATTCGTACTAAGTACATTGTTGGAATATCATAGTTTGTGGTTGCTTACGTTTTTGCACCACGGACATTGTTTATCAACCACGTGTCATGGTACATAAAAATAATCAAAAATTTTCTTATGGTTGTTTTAACTATAGCCCGTAGTTGACGTGAGAAATCAGTTCTTTTACCGCCACTTGAATATCTGTGAAAATATTGATCGTAGCACCTGTAGTATCATTGACATAAACCAGTTCCTGCAGCTGTTTTGGAACCGTCAGTGTAGATGCTAAGGGCTGCTGCACCCATTTACTGAGCCCACTCCTACGCATCTCCTACGGTGGCTTCATATTTTAGCTCGAAGGAAAGGATGGCGATTAAGTATTCAGTCCATCCTGATTACCCTTCTTAATACTGCTCTGGTCAAAGGCCCTGACTTATAGTGTCCTCATTTCCTGAACCTGCCAGCAGCTTTTGCGGTAGTACAGTTGCGGTACTTATGTCTAGCGGGGCATGATGAAACAGGAAATTTAACGCAGACGAAGGAGTCGCAGTTAAGGCATATGTAGTGCGGACAGTCGCCAACACTTGAGCTCGGTGACCAGTGCGTTCTGTTTTATCTAGCATAATCTTACATGCATGAATCGCGTTACTTGTCCTCTTAACTGTTGCGTCATAATTCAGCTTCCATGTTAGCTTGCTGTCCAGAATAAGACACAAGAACTTAGAGTGTGGCTTAATAGCTAATCTAGCGCCGCCTAACCTGATTGGGTTTGTTTAAGAAATCTTGTTTTTGCTAGTCAAGAGTATAAGATCCGTTTTATCGGAGTTGATGTCAAAGCCCACGATATTCGTCCAGGATAGATGTTGGTTGCGCGAAGGCTTTCTATAATGTCCATCACTCTAAAAAGTGGGTCTATAATTAATACTTTGATAATAGGAAATATATTCATTTTTTCCGTTGAAATAACGAATCACAAATTTTTTTACACATTCGATGTGCATTTTTTTGCTTTTACGTCATATCGGCTGAATAATACACAGCTTTTTGTAAATTGAAGCAAAAAGAGTGTAAATTTACTAGTTTGCTTTTCACCTTTGCGCCAAAGCCATAAAATTGCATCATTTTTTAGGGTAAAATTACACGATTTGGTCGTAAAAAAATATTCTTTTTGCGCACTTTTGTAAATTTACATCTTTAACAGTAGGAAACCAGTTTCCTACTATTATAAGGGTAAAATTCAACCAAAATTTTTTTGAGTGATTGTATGCACATTATTGAAGGCGCTTGAATGTTCAAGAAGACCTTCAAATCATACTCTTTCTAACGAAGTGCCTCTTCTATTTCAAGAACTACCATATGTAGAGCCGACATAACAAATTTCCTCATGTACGCGTTTTGGGTTCTCGATAGAGGTCCGGACCCAAATCTCTGCTTGATGTAAAGATCTAAAAGTCTTTCGGTAACTTTGAGGAGGAAAGAAGTCAGGCTAATCGGGCTATAGTCTTTCGGATACGCATGGTTGCTTCTAGCTATTCCTCCAGACTGGAAGACTTAGCACTAGACAAACTTTATGAATTCGTACAAATACGGTTAGCATTCTTGAGGGACTTGAAGGTGTTGATTGTCCAGACTAATTTCTGCTTGGTTACGACTCCGCGTAGCTCCTACAGACCAAACTACACATAAAAAATGTGGTTGCAAAAAAATTGGTAGAAACTTTTTATAAAGGGTAAAATTGCAACGAGTTTCTTTCTTGACTTAATAAAAACTATTTTGCGTCCGTACTAAAGTCAAATTTTATGCTTTTATCTTTTGCCTGGAAATGTGAAGTTCAAATTGGTGCGCAAGTACTAGCCAAATATCGAGTTCAATGAAATATAATTTACAATTAATGCAAAATATTTTTTTATTTTTTCTGTTCGCATTAAACACTATTTATTCCGGCAGTTTGTTTTTCATACTATTTTTTATTTAAATTATAAAAAAAAATGTACGCAGACAGTTCCTTATCGAAAATTTGTGTCTTCAATTCCATGTATGAATTTTCAGATTACAAACAACATTACATACAATTATAATGGACAGTCGAGAGTTTCGTCAACGTGGCTCCGAAATGGTCGAATATATCTGCAAATATCTAGAAACTTTAGAAGATCGTCGCGTAACACCGAGCGTGGAACCTGGCTATTTGCGTCACCTTCTTCCAGGTACTGACAATAAATTTTCCACATTCAATAAATTCGAATTGAAAATAATCAGCGCCAATCATTTTTACTATTTTCAAATCGATCTCTGTATTGCGATTCATCGTTCAGGCGAAGCCCCCCAAGAACCGGAACCCTGGGAGAAAATCATGGAAGACGTCGAAGCGAAAATCATGCCAGGCGTTACACATTGGCAGCATCCGCGATTTCACGCCTACTTCCCATCGGGAAATTCCTTTCCATCGATTCTCGGAGACATGCTTAGCGACGGAATTGGATGCATTGGCTTCTCCTGGGTATGATCGATCATATGATGAGAAATTCTTTGTTTTATTTTGTATAAACACACCCGTTTTTTTATTGTTCGTCAGCAATCTGTAGAAAAGTTTGTGTATCTTGGGCGACGTAGAGAATTCAGGAAATACTAGACTAAATTTATTTTTGGAAACAAAAATTTTATTGTTCCATGTCATATTCTATTAAAAAAGTTTGATAGCTGGATTTAGTTCTATTTAAAATCGTATGTAAATATTTATGGTTAATTTATGTTTTCAGGCCGCCAGCCCGGCGTGTACAGAATTAGAGACTATTGTCCTTGACTGGTTAGGTAAGTTAGAACTTTTATAATTTCTGTGTAAGTGCTGTATGATTGTACATGAAAATTGTATGGCCTCAAAAGTTCCACTTATCCATACACCGAGCACCTTGATACGATGAAAAATATTCCGACATTAATCATGCGCTACCGTTTCCAAAAACTTGAAAGAATTAAAACATGCAAGATCGTCCGGTAACATTCCTGGAAATATCAAATTGAGGTAGGAAAAGGAAATTATCTATGAATGTAATTAGATTTAATTTGTTTATTTTGACGCCAGTGAAGAGCTACAAAAGAGTCAATAGTGTTTTGTAAAAAGCATCTGGAATTTATCCAGTGCTATGCGCGTGCATACATATGTACATATGTATGAAGGTACATCTAAACAATTTCAGCTACATGTCAAAACCGCGATTTTTCAAGAGGATTATCCACGATTTTTCCCTGAAATCAAAATAAACAATCATGGTCATGAAGGCCAAGAGATTTTCTTGTGCTCGTACATGGGATATTTTAAATATGTATGTTGCTGCATAGAGTGATTTGTGGCCATTTTATTTGTGACTTCTTTGTTAATGCCTACACGATACATTTACACATATTTTCGCCAAAACTCAATTAAAAAATAACCAATTGGAATGCCGGACGCTAAGAAATTGTTTTATTTTGTTTATGGCAAACAGGTAAAGCAATTGGTTTACCGGATAATTTCTTGGCATTGAAAGAAGGCAGCAAAGGTGGAGGCGTAATACAGGTATGTAGGTGTCAATGTTTTTCGATTGTTGATAGAAAACTTTAGTCCGCGGGTATTCACTAGACTGAAGTACCAATCAATTGATCGGTTCATCTCAGGAAATTCTTGGAAATTCGATTGTTTCGAAAGATATACCTACGTTTTCATCAGAATTTTCTGCAAGTTTCACAATTGTTTTGACTTTTGCGATTAATGATCAGTATTTTTATTTTTTATTTTTATAGACTTCGGCATCGGAATGTATCCTGGTCACGATGCTTGCGGCTCGAGCTCAAGCCATAAAAAATTTGAAACAACAACACCCTTTTGTGGAGGAGGGACATTTGCTTTCGAAGTTAATGGCTTACTGTTCGAAGGAAGCACACAGTTGCGTTGAGAAGGCAGCTATGATTTGTTTCGTGAAGCTAAGAATTTTGGAACCGGATGAAAAATCTAGTCTTCGTGGTGATACCCTTTTGAATGTAAGTTTGGGTGGTTTAATTGCATGGAAATATATTTTATGTTACCAATAGACCTACCCAATTGATTCATTGAAACTTAGGGTAAAAACATACCAAAGACTGTGTGCAAACACCACTTTTATTTCTATGGGTAGTTAGTATAACTTCGTTTTTAATAACCCGATCAAAAGACAGACCAACGCTGCTTCTAGATTTCTATTTTGCCTGGACCACCATATTAGACAAAAATCATCTCACAATTTTTGTCGTTCAAATATGAAATGATATTATTATCAATATGGAAATTGTAAATGTTGAAAATATAAGCTATTAAGTTTTGATGTCTTCAGAGAAGACATCTTTTAAAGCCTTAATTTTGTGGCTTTATCAAATTTATGTAAATGATATCTCTGATATATTTTTCATGAAATTTAGCATTTGAAAACAAGTTCAGGCAAATGTGCATGGAAGCTACCTCTAACATAGTGCACCTATAAGTTCAATTTTCGAACGTTTGAGATCTTATCATTGCCAAAATTGTAGTAGTTTTAGTTTTCAATACTTCAAATGCTGGTTTTTTGTCGCCAGAGATAAAAGATTTAACATACCTTCAAAGAAAGTAGTCCAAAAGTATAAAATTTTTGGACTTGGTTACCAGCGCACAAGTCCATTTCTGGAAATATATTTGCCACAGAATTGGTCCCTCAATAATTAAATTGCTGCGGTAGCTCCATGTGATATTTCCTCTAGATCAAGAACAAGCAAAGTTAGAAATAATCAGTGAACACCCCTCTGTAATGGTTGCCATTGACAGCAACGCGTACTCTATTTTCATATTTGAAGAAATACGGCGCATACCTTATTACAGGCGTACCTCGATTTACGACGCTTCTATTTAAGTCCTTTCACAATTACGTCACTGTTCGATTCACACCCAGTAACTCGATTAGCGACGTTTTTGCCCCGCACTTACGACGTTTTTAACGGAACTAGTGCTGTTTACAAGGAAGTACAAAGTTCTTTCTTTTTGGTTACCCAAATTGAATGGGGTCTCCATTAACCTGAGCCAGAAAGTCAGGTACTTAGGGCTTATCCTTGACTCGAAGCGACTATGGACCTACAATGTAGCAGAAAGAGCTCGGAAGGCTTTCAATGCACTTTACTGCTGTAAAAGAGCCATAGGAACGAATCGGGGATTACAACCTCGTACTGTTGCTTGGCTTTACACTGCTGTGGTTGAGTCTATTCTATTGTTTGTGGTGGCATTCTGGTGGCAGGGTGCTCTTAAGGCTACCTGCAAACGGTAGCTTGAAAAAGTGCGGAGAATGGCTGCACTACTTGTAACTGGTGCGCTCCACACCACCCCTACTAAGGTACTCTTCGTATTACTTCATTGGCTGCCAACCAATCTACTTATCTTACAGCAAGCTAATCTTGCTGCTGTGAGACTGAGTTGCATCTGGGCATGAAATAGAGCAGAAGTCGGCCATGCGAGGATTTTGGCCGAGGGAGTTCCTGCTCCAGCGGGTGTTGACTACATCGCTCCGCAATGCCTACTAGATTTGGAGCTCACAACTCGCATTCCTGGTAGGGATGGATGGCGTGATGGCGTCACCCTCGAAAGTGGGCTTATCCATGTGTACACCGACGGCTCAAAGCTTAACAATAGAGTCGAATGTGGTGTATACTCGGATGAGCTGAATCTCAAGCTGTCCCTCCGTCTACCAGACCACTGTAGTGTCTTTCAGGCAGAGGTTGCGGCTATTTTTCAGCCTGTCGACTGGCTTCTGTGTAATTGAATATTCGGGGTTAATATTGGTATTTTCACAGATAGCCAAGCGGCTATTTAATCCCTTGCTGGTCGTCGTACAGTTTCCATGATTTTTGCTGAATGCCGTGCATCTCTTAGGAAGATGTCGAGACATTCGGTTGTTCAATTGATTTGGGTATCTGGACATAGGGGTTTTCAGGGCAAATGTGAGACCGATGAGCTAGCAAGGCTTGGAACCTTGATACCGGAGGTCTCCTGCTCCCTCTCAATAGGTATACCGATGACATCGGTCAAACTGGCCATCAGGCAAAAATATCTGGAGGATGCTAGGAGGTCCTGGGTAGATGAACCATCCTGTGCAATAACAAGGCAGCCCTCGGTATCCATGGATGCGCATCACACCAGACAGTTTTTAGGCTTAACTCGAAGCGCTCTACGCTGCACTGTGGGAGTTCTTGCGGGTCACTGCCTCATAGGACGGCATGCACAACGATTGGGAGTGCAGTTTAACGATTTCTGTCGGAGTTGCGGCTCTGAGGATGAGAAGGAGTCAGTCCCCCACCTCTTGTGTCAGTGCCCGGCGTTGGCAAGGAGAAGGTTGGCGGCGATTGATGCTCCCTTTCTCTCAAACCTGACCGAGTTGTCCCTGGTCAATTTAAAAGGGATAACGCGATTTGTCAAGGGAAGCAGATGGTTTCCCGAGCTCAGGGAGTATACCTCTGTGGACCGGCAGCCACTTTAATCTTACCTAACCTAACCTACGACGTTTTCGTTTTGAATATGATTTTCGCATTGGGAAATTCTATCTTTTACCTTCAATGAATGTTTGCAGTCCACAGATTAGTATGATTCGTTTTACGTCGTTTCAAGCTGCGTCACTTTTTCCCGGAACGTAAACCTGTCGTAAATCGGGGTACACATGTAATCATTTATGAATTGACACCGAATTCCACTAGCATGTAAAAATGCGGTGTAATTTTACGGATGGATTGGTTTTTGTTAATCATTTATGAATTACGAATGTGGCAATTTTGCTTATTGGTGTTGAGCCAAAAATAGCTTTGTTAAAACTCTGCGGTAAAGTAGGGGTCGACTTGCAAAATGGCCCTACATAAAAAATCCTTGCATTTCTCAATAAAAGAAAAATTGCCATCCTACATCTTTGTCAGAACTTTGATTTGCTCACCAAATAGCTTTTATGAGTTGGTTTTTGACGGCCTTGATGAGAACGTCCCGAAAATTTAGAAACACAGATCAAAATTTGAGCCATAGCTGGATAAAAGTTTAAAGCATATGTGCAATCAAATAATCAAACTACAGGGTGACGCAAAAGTTTCTGCCCTTCGATCTGAACAATCAACCCGAATGAATTTATCGGGATAAACTATCTTTAAAAACTTTGAGATTCTCCTTAATTTGTCTTAAGCCTACCTAGTTTTAATTAATTCCTGTATAGAGATAAAGTAGAAATTTTAGTGACAACATCAAAATAATGACTTTTGCTTAAGAGTCGGCAAAACCAGATACCAACATACAAAAGGACGATTGGTCGTCTTTTGTCGAGGCGAACCGTTCATCGATACATTCGATCCACTAGCTGGGGGCAGCAAGCCAACAGAAAACGTATCAAACCTTACTTTCCGATAAGAGCATTCGACTTCTAAACTTCTGTCAAAAGCTTAAAAACCTTGGAATTGCTGATAAAATGCCCTGGTCGAACCCGGCGTGCAAATATCTTGTTTACGGACAGTGGGCAATAGGACAGTGAGAACCAGCGAATGTTCTCGTAATACAAACCCCGAAATTAGGCTTAAGAGTCATGGTGGCTGAGCAAGGAGTGCCTGTTAATGGAGAATATTAAAGGAAAAGTATTTTCCCTGCTTTTGCACAATCCCTTAATAATCAACATCAATTTATGGACAGAAAAGAAGTATTTTTGATAGGGTAGGAGGACATACTTCATAGTAATTATATATTATCTTACCTAATGTGTGTACTTTACAATAAAATTATAAAACTAACCCATCTCTTTTCATTAAAATTTTACACAACAACTTTTGCCCGAATCTGCATATAAAAGAATCAAAATCAAAACTGATTATAAAATACAGAATAAATACAATAAATTATCACAAGAATTTCTAACGAGATCCAGCAAAGTGTATGAGCGCTATGCTAATATAATTGATGAAAACATAAAGTTTTGTTATTTCGTAAATACCAAACGGAACACTTTTGGTAACTTTAGATCGATGCAGAAAAAGTCGTTTTCAACCCTCAAGAAATTTAAGACTTGTTAGCCGAACATTTCCAGGAACTTTTTTGTTCGTGTACAAGCTCGTCTATTGTCCCAAATATTCCCACCAGCAATCGTTAGTAAAATATATTTTACTAGAGAAAAACTAGCACCCATCAAGGAACTTAACGTCAAAAATAGTTCCAAACCGTACTAACTTGCTTCAAGTTCCACACTCGAATGCTTGGAGTAGCTTGCGCTTTGCATATAATTTTCAATAAATCACAATCCTGAAAATCCAAAAAATTCTACAGAGGTTTTCGTACTGTCAGAATAATCAAAACTGTTTTAAAAAACAAATGTTCTAAAACCAGTGATTATCATTGGGAAACAATACCAGGACAAAGTTAGCAGCAACAAAAACGGAACGAATTTTGGAGAAAAACAGCTACAACATCAACTACAGTTATCATTTAAATTATCACGTGCTTGCGACAGGTTTGCTAGTCAGCGAAAAAATTAAAACGGTGATAATCGGTTTTGCAGCGATATATAAAAGCATGTGCGAGGTAAATTCTATAACGTCAGTTTCATTACGCTCATACCCCTATAAAGGAGTCTACCGTTGATAAAAAAGGTATCTTTTTTGAAGAGAAGGAGCGATTCTTTGATACCTACCCCAGATATGACGTGAAAATTGTACTGGGTTGTTTTAACACTAATCTATGGAAGCAGTCGATATACATACACTATGTTAGCTTGCATGAGAATTCTTTCAGTTAGAAGTGGCTCAAGAAATGGACGCTTGGTTTGTGCAGAAAGATATTCACTAAGTCACGTGCGGCTACTTCTAGTAGGGGCCACTATCAATCAAATAGACCATGCATTGACAGATCGGCACTACTTTAATAGCTTACTAAATATGTGAACATGCCGAGGAGCCAATATCGACTTGGACCTGTATCTTGCTTGTGTAGCACAGAGAGCTTGACACTCAAGATAACCTACCAGTCACCCATGGAGGCTACAATCACTGATCGTTTAAGTAGCCTTAGAGTTGAAGGACTTGTGGCAGCATCTCAAAGACGGTATCAATGGAGCGACGACAAACATTTTAGGCCCTAGTCGCAGAAAAGGTCAAAGCGACTGATTGGATAATGACTGCAAGCTATACTGCGTAGCAAGGCATGCAACGAACTCAAAGAACGTGGGCACCTGTTAAGACTTATCGCAATCTCGGCAGAACAGACAACTCGATTAACCGAGCCAAAATAAATTGGTTCGTCAACTCGAGCAATATAGGGAGTATCTGCATCAAGCCAGCATGCGAAGACAAAAAGCGAAATCTGATTTCTGAGTTATTGAGAAAGCTGGGGCGATGGGTGATGTACTTAAAAAAAAACAAATAAGGCGACCACCTAGAAGCCCCGTTTATGATGACCGCGAGAGCTACACCACCAACCGGCGAAAAACCAGTTCGTGTGATCCAACGGCTCGGCAAAAACTGATGGTATACCAGTAAATTAGTTACTTGTGGAGGCAAAAAAATGAAATCATACTTTTGGTATCTTGAACTACTAAAACTTATAAAAAAAAAATTAGACATTACAGCAACTGCAGGGGCATTACGTGGCTAAGTGCCGTCTGTAAGGTGCACACCGCGATACTTTATAGCTTTATTCCCTTAAAAATTAACCGGCTCATACCAGTGTAGTTTCACTCCAGGCAAAAACCTTCGCACTCGGTTGGTTACTCTAAAATTTCACCTTTATAATGGTATCTATTTGTTCGGCTATTTTTTCGAGCACAGCACAATGATTCTCTTGCCAAAACAAAACATTCCCTGAGCTACGAAATTTCAATACTCAATGACAATGTCCACAATGTCCATTATCATCCAACAACTGGTAATCTTGGCTCAGTTATTTTTCATAATCTAGAGCGCATTTTCGATTAAACAGGAGAAACGACTCAATTTGTTATGTGGACAAAGTTCGTCTCACTCTTTCGGATGAGGCAATCAGTGTGGGTGAATCAATTGTGTTAAACAGTTTTTGATTGAAGCATGGACCAGGACATGGACCATGTAGACATGGACCAGGACTACATTTGAGGTCTTGATTCAAAGGAAATAATGAATAAATGGAGATCATAAAAATAAAGATTGACAAACACATATGCAACGTTATTGCACAAAATAAAAAAAAAACATATCTTCACAAACTATGTTGGTTCTACACATAAATTAACATTTAGAAATAATATTTTTGACACTTTCTGGTAATAAGACGATTGAACAGGTAACTCTTCGAACACATCCTTTCACAGGAAATATAAGTTGCAGCAACCTCTAGTGTTTTCAACATTATCGTAAAGATCTGAGAAATTATTTGCTTCTCTTCAGCCCACCAGATAAGCGGATTGGATGTTCTTTCTTGATTAGGTTCCTGCGAATATTTTTACTAATATTCGAAGAGCATTAGAATTAAAATCGATTTGGCCAAAAATTGATATTTCTATATATATACATATATATATATATATATATATATATATATATATATATATATATATATATATATATATATATATATATATATATATATATATATATATATATATATATACAGAATAGGTCCGGGTCTCACTAAATATCAATTATCTTTAACCCTTTGGAACCGGCGGCCAACTTAGTGATATATATATATATATATATATATATATATATATATATATATATATATATATATATATACAGAATAGGTCCGGGTCTCACTAAATATCAATTATCTTTAACCCTTTGGCACCGGCGGCCAACTTAGTGATATTTTTAATATACCTATTGTTCCGTCCACAAATAAATTTTGCAAAAATTAAGATAGCGGAATGAATTTCGAACGTGTTTTAAATATGAATCGGATGTTTTGGAATTTTTTAACCCCATGTATGCGCTAAGTACCTAAAAACAGAACGGGAAAATTTTTAAATTTTTAAGTTTCCATAACTTTTAACAGAGCTATTCAATCATTACGAAACTTTCAGAACGTATTGATATTATTTAGTTGTAAATTGATGAAATAATGAGCATGTTGGCATCTCTGTAGCTAGGGCAGGCGCTGAAAGTGAAAACCTTCAAGTCATCGACTCTCCTGAAATAATGTTGCTTTTTGGAAAAAAGCCTTTCATATATAAATCTTATGCTTTGTCTACATAGCCAAAGTAAAAAAAATGAAATTTTACAACGGGCACGCCTGGTAACCCTTTCCCAATTTACCTATATTTTTAGCATCAAAAACTTCTGTTCACGGAAACTCACGATCGGATAATCAGAATAAGTTGAAATTTACAGAGAGTACTAGTTTTAAGTAGGACCAGGTCTGATAAAAGTGATTTTAAAATGCGGGCAATCTTACGCTAGTGGTGCCATTTTGAAAAATCATTTAGAAAAATAACTGCTTTTGGCTCTATAAATTCTAATTTAGTCATTCGTTTTTGACGAAATTGACACAGTACGAAATTTACACAGCTATGGTAATTTTGGTGTCTCAAATTTTGAAAACTCCTGAGGAGAATAAAGCTCTTTACCCTATAGCTTTCAGTACAGTCATTGACTCATAACGAAATTCAAATGGCAAATTAAACTTATTGTAGGGTTGCCAGCAACTAATGATAGGATGGCAGCTATGGTTGTTTTTTTTATGTTTTTGGCATACCTTGAGTAAGCGATTTTAGCATAGAATTTTCAAATCGTAGTGATCTTATAGTGAAAATAAACACCAAATATTAAGAGCTAGAGAATTTGAAAACTTTGGCGAATGGTAACCCTAAATATCTTTGCATCTCTATAACTTCCAATGCAGTCATCGGATCAATACGAAATTCGCAGAGCAGGTTGATTTCAACGTAAGCAGATGCGACATGCTAGCAAAGGGATGCCAGCACTAGGCCTTTTTGTTATTTTCGGTCCAATAAATGCTTGCATTAAGTATTTTCATCGCAAACATTTGCAATGAAAATAAGTAAACAATGTTTCAATTTTCTAAGATCTGTACATTTTTCGGATGACAACCCCAAACACCTTTCCATCGCTGTAAATTTCGATGAAGTCACCGAAATTAAAATAAGCTTAGATTCTATTATTACTTAGGGTGTATTAGTGTTAAGTAGGAAAAGTAAGTAGTGGTAGAATACACCCTCAAAATCTGCACAAATCCTCTACTGTTCTTCGAACATTAGTGTTTCTAGCGGTTCTGATGCGCTAGGGTTTTTGGATTCAATTTGTTCCCGCAGCACCGATGACTTGTTGAGATCTTACGACGCATATCTGTTCGTCAAAGTTCTTTCAAAGGAGTGATTGCTTTTTTGTTGCTACATTTTGACGGGAAGTTACTAAAGAGGATAATTGCAGATTTATTTTGGTTGCAGTTACAAACAAATCGTTATGAACTGGTTCGAAGGTAGACGCGTCCAAAAATACTTGCCAATTTAATCGGGGGTCTAAATAAATTCGATGGCAGTAACATAATATCTCTCCAAAATATTTATTTTAGATTGGCTCCATTATTTATCATTTTATTTTGCATTGTGAATTCATGTTTACGCATCAAACTAACGCGTCTCTTAAATCAAACCCACATACATCAAGACATATTATTTTTCCTATCAGAATGACTAATCATCTTCTAATCTCATCGATTAAACTGTACAATAGAACTATTAGATCACAACTACATGCTAATTGAATTATCCAATTGAAAATACAAATATTGAATCAATAACTATTAACAACACTTCACAGGCTATGGAAGAAGACGAGCTCCAAGGTCTAGTGCCATTTTTCGTTTCAACAACTCTGGGAACAACTGGGTCATGCTCGTTTGACGCTTTGGACGAGATCGGTGCCGGCATTCAAGAACGTTTCCCCAGCGTCTGGCTACATGTGGACGCCGCCTATGCTGGCAATGCTTTTATTTGCCCGGAACTGAAGCCATTGCTTAAGGTTAGTATGATTCCAGCAAAACAGCATGACGTCCGAATTGACTTTTTATGTTTAGATTGTATTTTATTAGAATGTCTTATGCTGAACTGAACCTACGATATGTAAATAGACAATTGTCGAACGTTATTAATTTTATGAATTTGGCACAGGGTATCGAATACGCTGACTCATTCAATACAAATCCGAACAAGTGGCTTCTCACGAATTTCGACTGTTCGACGTTGTGGGTACGAGATCGAATCCGTCTGACATCAGCACTGGTCGTTGATCCGTTGTATCTGAAACACGGATATTCGGATGCAGCTATCGACTATCGTCATTGGGGAGTTCCACTAAGTCGACGATTTCGATCGTTGAAGTTGTGGTAAGTATGCATAGTGATAAGTATGATGAGCTAACTTGAACGGAGTCAAGTTGAAAATGTTAGTTGTTGCGCAGGGAATGTACTTTTTGATGTGAAATACTCGCAGTTGTCTTTAAAATTTAACAAAAACTAAAAACCTTTGAATTAAACATGACCATATAACAGATTTGTTTAAGGTAAACGTAAATATAAACAAGTACAGCATCAAATTCAACGGGTTTTTGCCAAGTTTTTGTTTACAGTGAATTTGCTGTTAATATGTTTCCGAAAATCAAACATATATTTATCTTAAACGAGCCAATGTTGTCATCGATTGCGCTCAATAAGCTTAAATCAGCAGTCATAATTCAGTTATATCGGAAATTATCTTAAAATTTAATTTGGAATTCAATAGAATACAAAAATAAGTTCATTTGATTTACGATTTGAATCTTGTGATTTACATAGATTTCCGGTCTTTACATATCCGCCAGTCTTTGAAATTCTAGCATTAATATAGAATTCGTGGTAAATCATCGACGCAAACGAATATAGATTGTGGGAGTTACATTTCTTTGAATAAAACCTGTGAATCAAAAATAAAGGCACGAGGAAGTGATTCTGTATCTGTTTATCATCTGCCCACGTTGGGCGCGACACGTCAAACGATTAAATTTACATGTTACAATGAGCTCAGTACGTGACTTGACGTTACTGTGTTCTTTTTTGGATATATTGAATCGTAGTTTGTTTTTTTGAGTAACTTTTGAATTAAGTTGCTTCATTTTTCATAAAGCGTAACTACAGCTTGAATATTATTAATTTATAGCTTTAGCTGAATATTATTAATTTATGGTTTTAGCTTTTAAAAAGACAATTACCGTGCATGTTTATATATTTAAGTTACCGTACACTTTTTCAAGTAACTTCAATAAAACATTGGTTTAATTTGATGGTCTGGTCCCGAAAAACTTCCGAAATTTCATATTTGATATTATTTGATTTACTTTCTTGTCATTTAATCTTTTTGAAGTAGAACGTGTGGAGTCTTCGCATGAATCTGGCTGGTCTCCTGGCGCTTATAAGTCTCCCATCTTTTTAACATAAAAATATTATATTTTCATCTCTTTGGGTTGAATTATGCTTTCGCCAAGTTTTAATCAATGTATGGGCGAGAGATTGGAGTTTAAAAAGTTGTATCGGCTTATGACGTGGTGAAGATTTAAGTTATCTGCGTAGAAAAGAGGGGATATGTTGAGTAATATTTCTGATACATCAGAAATGAAGATTTCAAAGAGCATAGGGCTTAGATGACTGCCTTGCAGTACGCCAGAAAACACGAAAACGTTTTATATTAAGTAACCTTAGAATTTGACGAACGGAGTTCGATGGCAAAAATAAGACTAGTGCCAAGTTAATAGGACCGCAGATATACGAAGGTTAAGAAGTTTATGCCCTAAAGTTTGATGATCAAGCCAGTCGAAAGCTTTACCAAAGCCCATATAGACGAGTCAGTAAGAAGAGGTTCGATAATAGGGGTAACTTTATCACAAACTATCTTCTCAAAGAGTTTAAAGGCAATAGATAAAATAGCGATGCCCCAATAGTTATCGACGGATCATTTATCACGAGTTTTAAAAATAGGCATACCAGCAGGTAGTGAAGACAACCATAAGTTGTACACTGTCTACGTAGAACTGGTAGGTAGACGACATAGCCATAGCTTCGGATATGTTAAATCACTGTCTAGACATACCTTCATGTTGAAGCAGTGAGAGCGGCTTGATTGCGAACCAGAGGGTCAAATATTAGAGGCTAATCCTCGACTCGAAGCTACTATGGAGCGTCAATATAACAGAAAGAGGACGATAGGCTTTCGATGAATTTTTCTGCTGCAAAAGGAGCTGCTTTAGGAGCGAATTTTGAGTTTGCAGACTCATACTGTCGCTTGGCTTTATACCGCAGTGGTTGAGCCAATTCTGTTGCTAGGGGTGACGTTCTGATGGCAGTCTGCTATTAAGGCTGTCTAACAAAGCTTGCTTCAAAAAGTTGAAAGGTGAGTCTAAAGCTGTTCCTTCATCTACCAGACCATTGTAATGCCTTTCAGGCAATCGACTGGGTTCTGTGTAATCGAATATTCAGAGTCAATACTGGTATTTACAGTTAACTAAGCGGCTATTAAGTCCCTTGTACAGGGTGTATGATTGTCGCTGAATATAATGCATCTCTGAGGGAGATGTCGAGACATTCGGCAGTATAATCGATTCGGATACCTGGACATAGGGGTGTTCGATGCAACTGTGAGGCGAATCATTTGGGTATACCGACCAAATCATTCATTAGGCAAAATACCTCGAGGACGCTACGAAGTTCTGGGCAGTTGAAACATCCTGTGCGATAGTAAGACAGTCTTAGGTTCCCGTGGACGTGTACGTCGCGCTGTGGGCTTTGTTATGGACTACTGCTCCATAGGACGGCACGAGCAACGATTGGTCGCAGGGTTCGAGGCTTATGTGCCAGTCTCCGGTTCTGACAAGTAGATGAGTGGCGGCACTTTGTATAGCAAGCAGCCTGTGAAAAAGACCTGATCTGTGAAATAGAAAGAGCAAGATAGCAATGGCCGTACCAGGCGCGGAAGTTCACCCAAATAGTCCGAAACCTGTCGCAAGTGCTGTAATGACAAAGAGCGTAATCTGATCACCGATCCTGAAGTCATTTTGGAGCGATGGGAAGTGCACTTTAGTGAATTGCTAAACGGTCAGCTTAACGAATTATTGAAAGCTTCACAATTGGAAGAAGAAGATATTATGCTGCCGCCACCAAGCACAGAATAGGTAGGAAGAGCCATAAGTCGGCTAAAATTTAAAAAAGCCCTTGAAGAGACGGCATATCAGCTGAGCTCATTAAACATGGAGGCCTTACGTTTCACCAAGCAATTCATGAAATTATACTGCACGTATGGGAACATGAAAAAATTCCAAAGAATGGCGCAAAGGTATAATATGATCCATACATAATGTATAATATAATAATAATGTGTGGTATGTGTGGTAATAACTACAGTGGTATAACATTGTCGAGTACTTCCTATAAGATATTCTCCTCTATCCTGCAAGAGCCGATAGCTCCATTTGCTAAAGCAATCTTCGGACAATATCAAAGTGATTTCAGATCAGATCTTTACTCTCAGACAAGCGATGAAAAAATTCCTGAAATTTAATATTCCACTTTACCATCTATTTATAGGTTTTACGGCCGCCTATGATAGCATAGCCTGGGTAGAATTGTATAAAGCCATGAGAGGATTCAGCAACCCAAACAAGCTGACACGTTTTTGTAGGTTTGCATTGCTATCAAGACCGTTCAACATTTTCAATGGGCTCCGACAATCTTGCATTGGAGAAAGCAATCCAGGACGCTGGCACGTCAACGAGAGGGACTATCGTCACCAAGTCGAGCCAGATACTGGCTTATGCATATGATATTGACATCATTGGAAGATCGGAGCTAGCTGTACGAGAATCCTTCATCCAGATGGAGCGAGTGGCACAAAAGTTGGGGCTGCAGATTGATGAAAGAAAGGCAAAGTGCATGGTAGCAGCCTCTGTAGGAAGAACACCTAGAGTTAGCCAAACCTTCAGGGTAGTTTAGCATGAATTTTAAGTAGTGTATCAATTGTAGCAACCGATAACAACATGGAGCAAGAAATACGCGGGCGGCTGCTCAAATCCAGCAAAATCTACTACAGTCTGTCAAGGCTCTTTAAATCCTGAAATCTCACTCGAACAACATAGCTCCTGCTGTATAAGACCATGTTCCTGCCAGTACTCACGTATGGATTCGAGACTTGGGTGGTCAGCAAAAGACACTTTGACCTCTTAGCCGCGATCGAAAGAAAAGTATTTCGGAGAATCGTTGGGCCCACACGTGAAGGGCGATTTCGGCGACGCTACAACCATGAGCTGTACGCTATCTACTTAGAAGCAGATATAATTACTAAGATAAAGCTCGGTAGACTCCGGTGAGCAGGACAGCTAGCTCGAATGAGCGAAGAGGATCCTGCTCGGAAAACCCTTTTTGGCAGATTTTACGGCAGACGACAGCGTGGGAGACCTTGTCTGCGCTGAAGTGATGCCGTTGGTCAGGACGCTCGAAGTTTAGAGGTAACCAATTGGATGACATGGGCTCGCGATCGGGTCTGATGAAAAAAACTGCAGTCGGAGGCCAGGACCGGATCCCGGTTGTAGCGCGATGATTATGATGATCAGATCATGTGACAACAAGGAAATGATCAAAATACAGCTGTTTTTATCGCAATTCATCTGGTTTATGTTAAAGTTTAATCTTTGACGACTGCCGCCAACAAGTACAAAATTTTTTAGGATTGCGAGCGAGAATACATCAATTCAATTAGAGATTTGCACTGTATTTGTTTTTGATTAAGTGTTTGTGTGACTAATCTTCATTAGTTATGGTGAGGTGAGCTATTTCTAACCAATGATATCATTTGATACTGAAGCAATAGTCTTGACTGAGGGCCTTTCCTGCATTGATAAATTCTACTTTGATCGGTATTTTTACCTTAGGTATGTTACTAAATTGAAACTCGTGTAATGTAGTAAGTAGAGCATTGGCTTTTTGTATGAGTAAGCCCTGGTTCGAATCTAGATTCGAACAGGAGATCGCGCTACGACCTATAATTTAACCTAGCTCTGAATAAGTACCTAGAATAAATCAGTGGTAAAGAGGGTCGTGTCACTTTATATTCGTATACACATTGATAGAAAATTTGTGAATTACACTCTCTACCATCTTCAGCCCCTAGATCCACCAAGGGTTGTCGTGTGATTGATTCAATTTTCTACATTATCAAAAAAGTTACGCACCTGAATTTGATTTTGTGACCTTCGCCTCCTAATCAGAGCACATAAGTGAATGTTCCGTAAATAAAGAAGACACTTTAAACACTAATTCGAATGGATGGTGCTTTCAAATTAAATAAAACTATTACTCGATACATCAATTTTACGGCTATATTTTATAATTCATCGATTATTTCTTCATTAAATAATGTAACTCGATGTATCGATGACTATCTTAATTTTTAACATCACTGAACCAAGTCCCACAGCATCTTTTCCAGCATCTCAAAAAATATTTTTCCTTTTTTTCCTTCCTAGCTTCAAATATTCACATCATAATTTTTCTCTTGAGAAATATTTCTGGTTTCATTGTTAACTTACGGTTAGCTGATCGATTGATTGAAACTCAGACATTGCCCACAGCGAAAAGTATTGTTTTCTTTCTTGGGTAAAATATTCTTTAGGCTTGTAAATAGTGCAACTCAATTCGTCATTATTGCACTTCGAAGCCTAGTATTTCTTCGTTGTTCTTTTGCCTTCGGCGCAATTTACCTTCGGGGAGGAAGAACGAAAATAGTTTGCATATTTACCATCGACATTGAATTTTTCTTTTGCTTACTAAACTATCGAATGAAAAATTGTGGTCCATGGAGTAAAATGTCCAGCCTTTATAATTTCGGTACTTCATGTTAAAGAGTTCTCCAGCGATGATAGAAAAATTGAATTTCGACTTTATTCAATGGTACACACAAGAAATAACATAAGAAATAACTATCCACGAGTTTTTATTGATCGAGAATTCGTGTATTTTTCTTACGTGTTCATGTTTTTGTTTACATTGGTGCGGTGTCACTGGAGTTAGCTCATACACATAGACTGATGTTACGTACATAAGTCACGGTGGATATATTATTTTTTTCTATTTGATAAGTATATGTTGTATTTAATAGTGTTTATTGCCTTTCAAAATTACTATGACTAGGAGATGAATGAATCGTGAATTCATGTCCTATAAATACGTAGTACTTGAAAATTTTTCTTCGTAGTTATTATTATCTTAAATGAGCGATACAACCGTTAAACAATAGATAATTCAGAGCGAAAAAATCAAAGAAAAAGTCTAGCGCATCAAAACCGCTAGAAAACTAATTTTCGAAGAAATAGTCTTTGAGTGACAAAAAAATGTGGAAAGACGTAATACACTTTTTTGTAGAATCATATCAACCATTCCGTATCCAAAGCAACAAAACTCAACTATAACACAAATGATGAAAATGTTCAGTGCTGGCAACACTTTCCCAACGAAGCAGCAATAAGTTTACCTTAACAAGCTCATACTTAAATCAACTTATCCTTTGAATTGCGTTCTCAGCGGAGGATTTCATCGAAAGTTTCAGCGGTTAAACGTTGTTTGAGGATGCCATCCGAAAAAGGTTCAAAACACGGAAAATTTAAAAATTGAAAAAGAAAATTGAAAAGAATTTTAGGGTTACCACCGTCAAAACTTTTCAAATTTTTAAAGCGTTAATATTTGTTGTTAATTTTCATTGCAGTATCATTCCCATTTGCAAATCTAATGACATAATCGCTCAGTAAAGAAATTCCACAAAATTACAAGAATGGTCATAACTGGCAGCCCTTTCATGGTTTTTGTACAAAATTCCTACGACATTTAGTTCACATTAAGGTTCATTTACTGCATGAACTTCGTTTTGATTTCTGCACTGGACCGGAAGTTATAGGGGAAAAAGCTTTATTTTGCTGAGCAAATTTGCAAGATTTAGGACACAAAAATCACCATAGCTGGCATATCTATTCCAATTTTTCAACCAAATTTTCACCAAATGTAAAGATCCAAGTACTTTGTGAATTTTGTTAAAATCTGATGGCTGAATCGGAAGTTATAGGCTAAAAAGCGGTTTTGTTTTCTCAGTGATTTTTCAAGATGGTACCACTGCCGCAGGGTTGCCCGCATTTCAAAATCACTTCTATCAGACCTGTTCCTAGCTAATGAAAACATGTCTTGTAAATTTCATTATGATCGGATAATCCGGTCGTCAGTTCTCGTGACCAGAACGTTCTTGTGCAAATCGGAATTTTAAAAATTTCAATTTGACATGATGGACAAAGGTCAAAATTTATCAATAATTTGAATTTTTTGTCAAAAATCAAAAATTTTTGAGGAGGGTCAATGATTTGAAGGATTTTTTTTCAGGAGCCTGCCGTAGCTACAGGGTTATCCGCACTATCTTGAAAATTCATGTGTGCTAAATCTTAGTCAACATCAATACGCTTTGCAATTTCTGCGATGATCAAATGTTTTTGTCAGAAGTAATGACAAATCAAAATTTGAAAAAAAATCCTTGCCTACTTTTAGGCACGCTGCACCCACACACGGCTCAAAATTTCCAACTTTTTAACATAGACAAGCTTTAAACATAATAAGTTTTCATTCTCAAACATTTGTTTTAACAAAAATTTACACTGCTTGGAAATATAGGAATACCTCAAAATTCACTCAAACGCTCGCCGCCGCCAAAAGGTTTAAGATATCTGAATTCTAGCTATACTATATACATCTACTTTCTCCGAAAATTTCAGCTCAATCGGATCGGCCACTCCAGAGATTATCTCCCTTAATCATTTTGCTTATATATATATATATATATATATATATATATATATATATATATATATATATACAAAGAATATATATATATATATATATATATATATATATATATATATATACAAAGAATATATATATATATATATATATATATATATATATATATATATATATATATATATATATATATACAAAGAATATATATATATATATATATATATATATATATATATATATATATATATATATATATATATATATATATATACAAAGAATATATATATATATATATATATATATATATATATACAAAGAATATATATATATATATATATATATATATATATATACACAAAGAAATATGCATTTTCGGCGAAACGAGTTTAATACTAATTTTCTTCGAAAATTAGTAAAAATACTGTACTGTGCATGAAAGTGCAAAAGATGCAAAATGACGAAGTATTTAAAATTTTAGAGTGACATTCTTTGAATTTTCCCTAAGTATTTATTACTTGCACCACTTAATCAAGTACTACTGCTTTTTTCCCCCCAAAACAGGTTTGTCATACGAAACTATGGTATAACTGGACTACAAAACTACATTCGTCATCATATCAATTTGGCTAAGCGATTCGAGCAATTGGTGCTGAAAGATAAACGCTTCGAAATCTGCAATGAAGTCAAGGTAACGTGCAAATTATGTAGAATTTTTTTATTCAGCTAAACATAGATATTTATTTGACTTTTCGATCTTCCATTTGAATAAATGCATATTTGTCGTCTCCACGCGATAAGTGAAATATGCAATTTTTTAGTATCTTGAAGCGTTTATTTTGGCTGGTCGTAATACGTAACTAAAATATAGTGTGCTTCTTACCGAGTAATACGCAAGTATAAATCATTACTTCATATTTGACACAGAAATGTTACTTGCTTTGGCAAATATAAATAATGAAACGACGAGGAGACACGATGAGCTGTTAGAACAATTTAACAGTAAGACGAAAATCATCAAATTTTCAGGATGTGGTATATGAATATGTTGCTGGACGAGATAAGTGTGCTAATATAGGCTTAGTGAATATTGAAATTTGAAGAATTAAAAAAATTATTTGCATATAAATGTATAGAAAGATTTATTAATACAATTGAGTGATGAGCGTTTACCCGAAATTATAAAGAAAAGTTATTCACACCACTTAGTAATAAAGTGAAACAGTTAAATGGATAAAAATAGAACGTTATTGGGTTGTGTTAGGTCAGTTCAAAATATTGTGTCATTATCTGGTTTGCTATATTGATGTTTTTATGACAGTTTTGCACGCGATACGTAATACACGATGCTTGAAAAAGGGGCCCAGGTGTCACCATACTTATGAGTAATACAATTCATAATTTTTTTTGGAATATACTTAGAACTTGATGCTTGAACTAGGAGATAATCGAGATGTTAAAACTACCCGGAACAGATTGTACACTTGATCGCTATGCTAGAACGGTCAACTTAATCTTTTTATGCTAGATGGCCGATAAAGAGAGTTCATAGAAGTCAATTGGCGACAGGCAGACGGAAGTTCTGATTTTCACATCAATTCAGCTCATTTTTTGTGCTCAAATTTCTGAAAATAAAAATGAAATAAAAATCTCGGTACTCATTTTTCTGATTTTGGAAAAACTGTTGACACGAGCTACCTATGAACTTTAATTGCAAAATGCTACTACGAATATGTGCCGCTTTTCATTAAATTAAGTTTCCCATATTTTTTCACCAGCTTTTTTCCTTTACTTATAATTTTTTTAATAAAAAGTTGATTTGCTGAATCATGTTTTTTACTTACATATATTATTCCAGTCTCTCTATTATCATCTCCACAGCTCATTGGTCAATAAAAACACTTTCGAAAAACGGTTTTTGCAATAACAGTTTAATGCTATATAATAACCACACTCTGCTACATAAAAGATGAAATCAACTAAAAACCTTACTTTTTCTATTTTACCAACATTCGTCACCATCGTCTTACTATCTTAGCAAACACTAGGTATTCTCCAATAAGAAAACTCGCACTGGACCTTTTTCTATTCATACAATACTGTTTTACAGAAACTAAATCTCTTCAGCAGAAACAGAGAGCATCCTGGCATATACTTAAGCGTAAGCTAACAGCGTTTATGCTGCACACTGCAGTTAAGCAGAGTTTCAGCAGAAAGTAGGTGGCCGCCAAGATATTCGTATTGTCTCATCTTTATGCGAGGCAATACGAATATCTTGGCGGCCAGCTGCTTTCTGCTGGAACTCTCAATAGATACGAAAGACCCATCTAAATAGCTAGCTTAAAGTTTTGAATGGAGACTACCTGAAAAGTTTTTAGTGGGGTAGACTTTAATCAGACCCTGACAGTTTGATTCGGGCCACAACTTCGACCATGGCATTTAGAGATGGGCAAAATGCCTCATGACACACCATTGATCGCTCTTTTTTAGAGTATTTTACAGTATTGCGCCGTACTCTCAGTACACTGTTCGCTTCGCATTTCATTAAGTTTATTCAAACGAAAGCTTTCGCTCACAGACTATGCTGTGCTTTTTTCAGGCGCTGCACTGTAAGAAAGAGCTATGCCTCACGTCACGTGTCGTGAGGCATTTTGCCCATCTCTAATGGCATTACTACATTCTCGCTTGTACTTGCTAAATATCGTACTCGTATGTATAACAGATTAGTGATGCGCGATTGCGAGATATTAAACTCGATTGTTTCGATTGTTCAAATATCTCGAAACATCTCGATTATTTAAGTTGGACTCGATTGTTGCAATCGAGATAATCGAGACAATCGCGCGATTCGAGATAATCGAGACAATCGAGCGATTCGAGATAATCGAGACAATCGAGCGATTCGAAATAATCGAGACAATCGAGCGATTCGAGATAATCGGCCGATTCGAGATAATCGGCCGATTCGAGATAATCGAGCGATTCGAGACAATCGAGACAATCGATCATTCGGTCGGTCAAGTCATCGACAATCGGTTGACGGCAATTGAGTGAGCCATAAAGCACGTTTCGTTGGCGCAGCCAATAAAAAAATGTTCAAATATTTCAGCAAAAATATTAAGTGCTATTATTTGATCAAATTGCAATTTTTTGGGAAATATTGATGTATAAAAGGATATGTTTATCTTAAGTTTAAATTAAGATATCTTTAACTCTTTGGTGGCGGTGGGCATGTTAGTGTTTAAGCACACCAGTATACACAGTACGCTTGTAGAACCGCTTGTGAAGAATAGATTTGAATGGATTGGATATACTATTTAGTAGATTTTTTTACGTGTGCATATATATGGAATGTAATGATCAGATATGCATGGAAATTTGTATGGCTAGCATTTATCATGTATAAATGGCTAGTAGTTTTGCTAAAACTATTAAGTCTGATCAAAGTGTATGATCAAATATTATATGAGGTTGAGTTTTGTCATGCTGTTAAGTATGTTAAAATAAAATCTGCTTTTAGATAGTGCAGTTTGAAAGCATATCATTTATCCAGTATTTTCGTACTAGCGAGTATTTTATTCAAATATTCAAAAAGTTTTTAGGGCAAAAGTACCTGAAATCGGCCAATTTTGGGTTAGAGTGATTTCGGACATAACGGGCCAAGACCTATTGCTGTGATACAAAGATTTCGGTTTTGTAGGGGAGTAAGGGGTTTTTTGGCCATAGTTTGGCAAAAACTGCCTTTACCGCGCTTTCAATGATTGAAAGTGGTCGGGGAGTACAATAGTGATATTTTAAGGATGAAAAAATTTTTTATGGGGAAAATAGGGCAAAAACGTCGAATTTTTCCAAATTTTTTTTTTTGCGTAGTTTGAGTTCCGGGACATTTCTGAGCTATTTTGGGGGAAAGTCCATACAAGTCTGGGAAAAAGTGGCCTAGTTTCGAAGATACGGCATAATGCACAGCCGGAGAAGCCAATCATCGAACCAAAAAGGATCTCAACCTTTTCTTATTTAGCACTTTTAGTGCTACTTTTAGTTTTTCCGGTCGGTTTTCCGGCAGATTTCATTTTGCCATATCTTCGAAACTAGGCCACTTTTTCACAGACTTGTATGGACATTTCGCCCGAAACAGCTCAGAAATGTCCCCGAATTCAAGCTACGCAAAAAAAAAAAATTGGAAAATTTCGACGTTTTTGCCCAATTTTCCCCATAAAAAATTTTTTCATCCTTAAAATATCACTATTGTACTCCCCGACCACTTTCAATCATTGAAAGCGCGGTAAAGGCAGTTTTTGCCAAACTATGGCCAAAAAACCCCTTACTCCCCTACAAAACCGAAATCTTTGTATCACAGCAATAGGTCTTGGCCCGTTATGTCCGAAACCACTCTAACCCAAAATTGGCCGATTTCAGGTACTTTTGCCCTAAAAACTTTTTGAATATTTGAATAAAATACTCGCTAGTACGAAAATACTGGATAAATGATATGCTTTCAAACTGCACTATCTAAAAGCAGATTTTATTTTAACATACTTAACAGCATGACAAAACTCAACCTCATATAATATTTGATCATACACTTTGATCAGACTTAATAGTTTTAGCAAAACTACTAGCCATTTATACATGATAAATGCTAGCCATACAAATTTCCATGCATATCTGATCATTACATTCCATATATATGCACACGTAAAAAAATCTACTAAATAGTATATCCAATCCATTCAAATCTATTCTTCACAAGCGGTTCTACAAGCGTACTGTGTATACTGGTGTGCTTAAACACTAACATGCCCACCGCCACCAAAGAGTTAAAGATATCTTAATTTAAACTTAAGATAAACATATCCTTTTATACATCAATATTTCCCAAAAAATTGCAATTTGATCAAATAATAGCACTTAATATTTTTGCTGAAATATTTGAACATTTTTTTATTGGCTGCGCCAACGAAACGTGCTTTATGGCTCACTCAATTGCCGTCAACCGATTGTCGATGACTTGACCGACCGAATGATCGATTGTCTCGATTGTCTCGAATCGCTCGATTATCTCGAATCGGCCGATTATCTCGAATCGGCCGATTATCTCGAATCGGCCGATTATCTCGAATCGCTCGATTGTCTCGATTATCTCGAATCGCTCGATTGTCTCGATTATTTCGAATCGCTCGATTGTCTCGATTATCTCGAATCGCTCGATTATCTCGATTGTCTCGATTATTCTCTCGATTGTTTTGGCGCATCGATTGCGATTCTCTTGATTGCGATTATCTCGATTGTTTTGTGGCGCCGATTGCGATTATCTCGATTGTTAAAATATCTCGCAATCGCCCATCACTATAACAGATTGCAAATATCTTGGAATATAGAAGCAGTTGATCTCTCTAATTTAAAATAGTAGAATAATTGGCTGTTTTGAGGGAACGGCATAGGACTAATAGGGCTTAAAGCTTCCTTTCGCTTCCTCAAATTTTTTTTTAGCAACTGATCGTAAGAACTGAAAATGCTGAAATCATTAAATGAACCATGATAAATTGCGGAATCTATCTTAAGAATCTATTTAAGTTCTATCTAAGACATACCTAAGTTTTAACTAAGTTTTGTTGCGCTCTTTTCTGTAGTAAAGCGAACATTCGAGAATTGATGGAAAGATATAAAGGACAAGCATACATTTCTTGACGCAAGAGGATATCTCTCTCTTTCTATGATGATACCTCTCTCGAGAACTGAGAGGAGAAACCGGAAAAGTAGACATAAGAAGAGAGAATTTTGGGAAAAAATTACATCCAACATACAGTTGCTTACATTGGAAACGTAATTAAACTCTGTAATAGATAAACTTTTGAATGTAGCTCTCAACCAGCTTCAACCTCCAGACTTAGAACGGAATAGAAGGAAGAAAGAACACTCGAGAGTGTATTTTGAAAATCGTCTAGAAAGAAGATCCAAGGCAAATTTGTTGCATATAAAAAACATAATAAATAAGTTCAGAGTTCAGGAGCGCTTTGAAACTATATGTCTTAAGTATGCATATCGTAAATATGGGAAATATGCATGCCTTGAAAAATCCTCGCGACGAACCACAGCACCAGAATGCTAAAAGTTTTAGGGGCCAATTGTATTTAGCTCACCACTGAGCATCACCAAGAAAGATCCCACGAAACGATCATTACCGAAATTTTTACTAGGTTTCAAAATATTTGGAGTTGTTTTGCAGCAATAAGGGATTTTTCGGCATTGTTAAGTTTAACCCTTTTAAATTCTATTTTATTTTTATTTTTTAGTTTTATATAAACAAGTGCATGAATGAATTCGGTCCAAATGGAATACAAGAAGCCTAGTGGGTCCAAATGGAATACAAGAAGCTTGAGTAGCCTAGTGGGTAGAGTCCGTGGAGCCCCTTCTTATGTTGGAGTCCCTGGTTCAATTCCAGGTTTGGGCGAGTGACCACACACCGAGCTTTGAGTTCACCTAGCTCGGAATAGATACCTGAGTTGATCAGATGTAAAGAGAGCCGTGGAACTAATCACCCTCCACTCTTATTCACATTGATTGCAAATTTGTGATGTAGCAATCTACAAGGATCAACCCCTAGACCCAACAAGGGTTGTCGTGGTATTATTTTACTTTAAATGGACTACAATTGGACTACACATGACACATGTTTGGAATGCCATTAAACCTAAGCGGGACCTTAGGTTTGTGATTCAACAGCTGGTTTTATTTTGTTTGTAATTTAAGAGTTATTTTTTCAGAAAAAGTAGATTAAAATATTGGGAGGAATTTCGACGCTTGAAATATCTGACCTAACCACTACATAAGATCGCGTCCAACATTTTTTACGAATTTGCGATTTACAAACATTTAGCATTTATAAACATTTACAAACATTTAGCATATGCAATCAGCATAAGAATTTTGAATGAAGCCTTTGAACATTTTTTCAAGACGTCAGGCATCAAACCAGGAGAATTAATGTGGGCGGCCGAAGCGCAATTGATCAGGTAGCCTTTATTAATTAGGAAGAAAGCGGACTGAACGGAGTTCCAATTCATAGCATAATCGAAAATTATAAATATTTGCTGACACAATCAATTCTGTAGCAAGGGCAACGTGCAAGCTAAAGCAAATTCAAAGCTTCTATGGTGCAATGTGTAAATCACCATAAGAAGAGTTTAATAGCAGAAAAAGGCGTGATGACTGGTCAATTTATAAAACAAAACTGAAAATTTTTAAGTATGCCGGACGAATTCGAGCACCGATACTGTCATTGTCGTTATAAATTCAAATTTCCCAGTGAATCATAGTTCCTCCACTTACATGGCACAGTATTTCACACTTTCAGTCGAAGTGGAGATAAACTCCCTTGAACTGTTAAAATCTCCCGGCCCTGATGGCGTTCTTTCGGCTGAGATCCAACTGTCTTTAGAACTTTGCCATTACTGTGGTATATAAATAAAATGCGTGCTTACGCTCCTCATGTATTTACGTCAGGTAGCGGGAAAGAGAGTTGTTTATTCCTAAAACGAGCGATCATCATCCGATTCGTTTTAGTTACTTATCAAAAAGTCAATTTTTAAAAAAAGTCAGCATGCTTACATCAAAGAAAAAGTCTCTTAAGGGGTATCTTCCTAGACATTGAAAGGGGCTTTTACCAGCACCATGTCTGATAAAATCGTGAAACACTTGCAGGACTGGATGTTGATATGCGAGTGTCAGTGTGTATCGATCAAGTCCTCAAGAACAGAGCGCTATCCTCTTTCCTCGGGAATGCTCTTCATAGCGCTTCTTAGCCCGTGGCGCTCTTTGCAGTGTATTAGCCGTTCGCACGGGCCATTGCCTCATAGGACGGCACATGCATCGATTGGCCGAATGATCTCTGTCGGGTCGGTGGCTTTGAGAATATAAAGGAATCCGTGCTGCATCACATGTGCCAGCGTCCAGCTCAGGCGAAGAGAAGAATGGCCTCACTCAGGGAGTCCTTCTTCTCAAGTCTGACTGATCTATTCTTCATAGACTTAAAGAGTACTATGCAGTTTATCAAAAGAACTAGATGGTGTCCAGAGTACAGTGTCTAAGGCATAGTATATCCGTAGTATCACAACGGGCCTTTCCTGTGCCTATGTGAGTCGATTCATAGCCACTAGACCTTACTGGAACTTACTAGGCTATTGAACAGGCTTATATACTTTTCATGGCCAACGAAAATTGTTATACATTAGAAATTAACTAGCTATCGAGAAATTTTTAATTGTTGTCTTTATATTTATTTAGAAACAATCGGTTTCCAACATCTGTTCGTCATAATTTACTGGAAATATTTTGAGTAATGTCAGTAGACACAGTTCAGTAAATTTGATTTGGATTTTTCAGTGCAACATAAATTGAAATGATAGTACCTCAATTATTTTTTTTTGGGCCATTGATACTAGACTACTCAAGTTCATAATAAATGCATGGATGAAAGAAATCAATAATTCATTTCAAATCCATGAAAGAATTGATTCGAAAACATTCTAAATAACCAGCAAATTCTCTGACATTCCATAGCAAGATTGAGGGTATTATAAATATTTTTACCGCAGAAGTCATAAGAAACTCGACCTGGACAGCTTATCACGGGCATGACGACATCAAGAGTCAGAGTGTTCAATGAAGTGTTTTAACAATGAAAGTACAATGAAAGATTTTCATATTTAAAGAGAGTTTGAATAAGACTCAAATGTTGACCACAATGGTTATAATATCTCAGTGTTAGTGTGTTCATTTACTTCAGTTTCAAGCAATAAAAATAAGTTGTTCTAATCATCAGAATGGCAATAATGGCTTATATTTCATGACCTCGCCCGAAATATGAGAATACGCTATCAGATTCGGTACGAATTTTGGACGTCACTCAGTCAACATTCAGTAGAACTAGACTCAAAATGATTCCGTTAAGAAAATTCTGTGGATAAGGATAGTTTATGACAAATTCTACATTTAATGTTACTAGCAGAGATCATCAAGAGCGATATTGCTTCTGATACTTTCGAATGCTTTTGCATAGTTGTGACATAGAATGACATATTTGAGGGAAGCTCATTAATTTTTAGCTTCTTAGTAGGCTATCGAAACAACTGCTATAACTACTACAACTATAATTAATTTTTCCTGGGATAGGTTAAAAGTCGAACTTGAATATGTACCACCACCATTTTATTAATAACCTAATTTCTCCGTTTCATTCACAGCTTGGTCTTGTCTGTTTTCGTCTCATTGGGTCCGATAAGCTCAACGAAAAACTTCTGAGCACAATCAATGCATCTGGCAAACTTCACATGGTCCCAGCTTCCGTCAATGAAAAATACATAATAAGATTCTGTCCAGTTGCTCAGAACGCTACAGAAGAAGATATTGATTATGCATGGGATGTCATTCAAGATTTTGCTGCAGAGATCCTTGAGAAAGAACAAGCCGATGAAGTAACAGAAATCTTGGATCGTAAACGAAAAGAAACTTTGGCACAAAAACGATCATTTTTCGTTCGAATGGTTAGCGATCCGAAGATCTACAATCCAGCAATTAATAAAGCAGGAACGCCACGCTTATCTGCCGATATTGTTTCACCAGTTTTAGATGGAGCACCAATGATTCAGACGCCTGCTCGTAGTTCAACGTGGATTAGTTGGCCGTTGGCATTTTTGTTTAACACCGACAATGACGGATCAAGGAGTAACGTATCGCTACGGTGAATATAATAAAATTCAAATTATATTTTAGGAACGTAATTTTTTTTTAACTCCAAATAGGTTTCGACATTTGGACACTAATGTGCGGCTCTCAGCGTCTCGCAGGAATTCAGGAAGTGGAGGAGGTTCGTCACCTTCGCCTGAAAATGAAAACATTTCCAGCGGAAATACTAACAACAAATCTCCAAAACGGTCACCGATTGTGATGCGTAAAAGAGGATCTTCTCCGAGCAATAAATAAATGCGAAATATTGATGTCATATACTTAGTGTAATTTCATAGGAAAAAATAGAGCAGCTCGAATCGCATGAATAATACTTAATAGATGTATTTTAATGTTACATGTATACGTGATGTTGAAATGTTTTTATTTATTTAAAAATTAGATTACCTTTTAATCAAAATTAGTGTGATACAAAGATTTGATGATTTTTGAGAATAGAATTACCAAGATTATATTTATTGAAATGAATTTATTCATTTGAATTTAAGAGTTGAGTTTCGTTCGTTCTGTTGACTTCTATTTGTTTAAGGTGATACAGTACTTTCGATTTCAGTAATGGAAAAATTAAAGTTAAAAATCACTATTTCTATACTTCTTGACAAGTAACAAGCGATCATTTACTCTTGAGTCATGTATACCAACTGGTACTAAGACCTAGTATAAAAAACCAAGTACTTTATAGCAATTCTGCTAAGCCTTTACATTCTTAAATTTAAAAAAATTGCAATTAAAAACTCATTAAAAAAAAACTACAAATAAACCCATTCAATCTAAACTCAATCAAATCGAACATAGATAGTAACATGTTCATGTGAATAAAATTATGATTATATCTCTCTATGTCTTACGCAGTAAAATAAATCTAATCAAAAAACCCAAACTCAATTATTTCGCAAATAAACAATTTTCTCAAAAATGTGTGAGAAAAAATTACAATTCTAACAAATCATTTTTTAGCAGGCATCATCACATAATTAATATACACCTACAAGCAATCAAAATACCCGAAAGAACACACTGGTATTATGAAAGTGAAAAATTTATAGCTTTCTTGTGACTGAATAAGTGGGTTTAGGTTAGTACAATTAATATTCGTTTACTTGTCGAATGAGAGGGAAGTAAAGAAGAAAAAAGTTAACTTAGAAGATAGACTGCGCCCGAGTCGACCTGTACAAAAATTTGCGAAATTGAAGCACTTACATGTCCAAATATGTCCAAAAGCAATATGAAGGTTACGTTTTACCTCAAGTCGGTCAGAACACGGTATTTCCAAGCCACACAAGACAATTAACTTAGAAGATATCACTTCCGTGTTCGACTGTCGTGCATTAATAAAAACGAGAAAAAAGCTTGTTCAAATAAACACTGAAAGCCATACGATGCATGTTTGACTAGGTTGACAGGGTAGTAAGAATATCAGAATATAATTCGGTACCGAAATTCTGTATAATTTTCCGATATTGAACTTGGGGATGGATATGTATGCGAAATTGGTCAGTGGGATTCCCGCAGCACACATGAGAAAATCCCGCGATTTTTTTAAATTTCGACTTTACAATGGCCCGCAAAGTGTGATTAGGAAGACTATTTCACACCTGCCGGCGAAATATATTTACCGAACCACGAATTGTTTATAAATACATTTAGGTACTTGTATTGATTCGAGCGCGGTGAAGATTATGATGAATGTCAGATCGAAGAAAGAGGTGATTTGTATACACATGCGTACATGATTTGTAGATTTATAGATGGAAATGTTTAGTAAATATTGTGAAAAAGTGAAATAAAAAGGTTGATTCATAAAACTTAGCATTGAAGAGTAGAAAATTGGAAAACTGAACTGAATTTCGGTGATAATTGTTAGAAAAAACATTCTATTTGTGCTGCTTTCTTAGCTGTAACTAATCATTATACTCTACAATTTACATTCCAAATGCACAGATAATCCTTTAAGATGATCCAAATAACAGCACGTGGGTAGGTAGGCATACTATATTTTTTTTCCAAATGCAAAAGCATAAAGCTGAATATTTTTACGTGGAGAAAGAAACAATTGAATTTCGAAAAATAAAAATATTGCCATCAAAGTCAAAGAAGAATGAAATTTAACACTAACAGTATATCGCCCAAGTAGTATAGGATTAGCCTGTCAGTTAGCAACAGGAGACAGAAAACTAAAACTCGTAAAGCACCTCGCAGAGGTACTTTATTTAGTATCAATTTCCTGTCTACTAAGTAGTTGAAGCAGCCGAAGCAATGTGTAAATAAAACCACATGCTTTAGGTAAGAAAATATCTGCAGAACTTCAGTAGAGATGTAGTGATAAAAAGCAGTAAAATATAAGTAGTAATGAAATCATCTAAAATTAATAAATCACATACCTTGTTATATTATTTGTTGGTTAGTGAAGTATTTAGCACAAATTATGTAGCTTGTTTTGACTATGCAGTTTGGCCAAAGATACATAACATAACAAGCAGAATAGATTAACAAGAATGATGTGTAAAAAAGTATATATATTAAGGGCATAAAATAAATTAAAGATTATATGACCTTGGTAAGTATTTTCTGCGAAAATTTCAAATTTAAAATAAAACAGTTGATGTAGACTAATAGATAGAGTAATAGACTTATTTTTAGAGGTGAAAAATAAGAATTAAAAATTTGTGACAAATCGATTCCAAACAAATTGTTGAGTGCTCTGTAAGTTAGAGTAGTAGCGAAAACACGTTCACCTTTTCGCTTCCTAATGCCATCCGTGTAGCAAGAGGTTCCGAAATTAGTGAAGCAATTTTCAAAAAGAGATCTAACGTAAGTGACATAAAGTTTCACAAAGTTCAGGAACAATACAGCTGCAAAAGCTTTACGTAAAATGCACAACAATGAACAAGCACGCTTGCGACACGAAGAGGTGTGTTCAGCCCAGACAATATTACTGTCGATAATACTCTAAGATCCTTATGCGAGGTCAGCTTTTTTAGCACAGAATTATTAATAGTGCACTGAAGATTTGGATCATGACTTTTTTTATTTATTTATTTTTATTTATTTATTCAATCACAGTTTCACCAACAAAATGGTTACTCCAAAAAAATACTTTTATGAATTTATTAAGAACAGTTAAACGGTCGGATAAGCCGACATTTGAAAATATCACCAGTATGATTAAAGTCGAACATTTGATATACTGAGTTAAAGCTTCGGGCTATTGCGCAGGTAGGCTAATTTAATCCATAATTGGTCTTATGAAATGGAGTGGATAAAGCTCTATGATGTGTACACTCACCGTGACAAACACGAAAATTTAACTTTGATAATAAAAACTCAGAGTTCACGTTTCCATTGAACAACTTCGCAGAGAATAGAGCTTTGGAATTTTGACGTCTAGTTTGAAAAGTGTCCATGGTCAATAATTACAAGCGGCTTTCATAAGGAGGTAAACAAAAAGGATCAGACCAGCGAAAAGAACTAAAAATAAAGATTAAGAATCTTTTTTGAACAGATTCAATTCGATCAATATGCTCCTTATAATATGGAGACCACATCAAGCACCCATATTCAAGGATCGGGCGAACCAGAGAGCAGAATAGAATTTTTGTCATCCGAATGTCATTGAATTCTTTAGACGGCCTTTTTAAGAAGCCAAGTGCACAGTTGGCTTTTATTATTATAGAGTCAATGTGGTCATTAAAATTAAAAGCAGAGTTTAATAGAACACCTAAATCACGAGCTTTATTGGAACGGGTTAATATAATATCATTTAAAAAGTAATTGAAATTAATGGGTCATGATTTGTGGGAGAAAGAGATAACTGAGCATTTGTCAGCATTAAGTGAAAGACGGTTTAGAGCGCACCAATTAGAAAAATTTGATACATTGGGTTGCAGGATTGTACAGTCGTCAAGTGATGATATTATATTGAAAATCTTTTGCGTCATCAGCGTAGAGTAGAATGGAGGATCCAGGAGCGAAGGTGATAAGATCGTTAATATAAACAGCGAAAAGAATCGGGCCGAGGTGGCTGCCTTGTGGCACACCCGAAGTAGAGATTATGTCAGTGGATAGAGTGCCAATAAAATCGAACGTTCTGTTTGCGATCTGTGAGATAGAATTTAATCCAGTCAATAAACTTATTAGGGAATTCAAGAACATGCAATTTACATATAAGAATATTATGATCCAGCTTATCGAAAACCTTCGTGAGGTTGGTGTAAATGAAGTCAACTTGTTTACCTTCTTCAATCACAGCGATGATTCGCAAGTTCTAAAAGATTAGTAGTGGTAGATTTGCATTTAATAAAGCCATGCTGGCAAGGTGAGATAAATGCATTAGAGTGGAAAGATAGCACCTCGGCAACTACAGCTTCAAAGAGCTTGGCAACGCATGGTAATTTAGCGATTTGTCTATAATTGTGCACGACATCTCTACTGCCTTTTTTGGGAATTGGAGTTATAGATGAATATTTCTACAAGTTTGGAGAACTCCCAGAAGAAATAGATAAATTAAAAAGGTGAGCCAACAGGGGTGAGAGAGAATCGGTGCAACGCTTAAGGACTATGGTCGGTAAACCGTCAGGGCTAGGATGAAAACTATTCTCAAGATGAGATATATGCTTTAGTATAGTGGCAGTGTCGATGTATAGGTATTTCATTGTCAACGTCGTTTTAAGGGAGTCCATTATGTAATTGAAACTAGTTATGTCGACGTCATAGACAGGTATTCATTTTATTTTATTTTATTTATTAGCCAAACAAAGCATAAATACATATACATACATAAAAAAAATATGAAATATCTAATTATTTAAAAACAAACAAAAAAGAGTAAGGTACAAATAAATAACACATTAATAAATAAATAACTAATGGAGTAAACAAATAAGTATAAAATAGACAAAAAGTAAAATAAAAAGGAAATAAAAAAGTGTAAGGTACAAAAAAATAACACATAAATAAATAAATAACTAATGGAGTAAACAAATAAGTTTAAAATAGACAATAAGTAAAATAACAAGGAAATAAAAGAATAACAATTAAAAACGATAATTAAACAAGAGCTTAAAAGTTATTGTGTACAAATGGCTTGGATAAGGGAAGATTTGTAGGATAGTTTGGAAATCGTTGGGGAATAAAGGTTGCTAAAGCCATTGAAGACCCTGCAGCATCTATTCACCGGCTCATTAGCTGCATATATGGTAGAATGTGAATATTCCTTTAGCAAACGATTGGACCTGGTGTTCCTTAAGGGGATATTTATCACAAATTTACTATTAAGGAACTCAACTCTAATAACGCCTCTAATTACGTCAAATGTGAAGCAGGCCGATATCATCATTCTTCTAGATGCAAGTGAAGTTAAGTTTAAATGACCCAGTCTAAACTCATATGGCGGTAAATTTTCGAAATCGTAAGGGTTGTACAGATCTCTTAGGGCGAAAAGTAAAAATTGTTTTTGAATGGACTCGAGTCTGTTATTGTGAATTTCAAAGGCTAGGTTCCAAATAATACAGGCGTATTCGAGAAGAGGGCGTACAAGTGCAGTGTATAATGATCTTGTGGCCCACAAGTTTTTAAACTCCTTGGCACGTCGTTTAATAAAGCCGAGCTGCTTATTCGCACGGGAAAGAATTTTGTCGTAGTGCAAGGTGAAACGAAGTTTCGCATCCATCACAACACCGAGATCAACAACGCTATCAACGCGAGTTAATAAGTTGTTGCCGAGAAAGTAGGTATTCTGCGTAACCATGCATTTACGGCTAAAACTTATGATTTGGCACTTATCAATATTCAGCGAGAGCTTGTTTATATTGCACCACTGAACAAGAGAATTAAGCTTGGATTGAAGGAAAAGTGCATCAGATTTAGATTCAATGGTGTGGTAGAGTTTGAGGTCGTCTGCATAAAGTAGGTGAGGAATGTTTGACAGGACGTCAGATAGATCCGAAATGAATATGTTAAAGAGAATTGGGCCAAGATGACTACCTTGTGGAACACCAGAGGTAGCAAATATATTTTTTGATAAAATTCCTTGAAATTTAACGAGTTGTATTCGGTTGTGGAGGTAGGAACTGAGCCAGCTTAGTAAAGATCCAGCAAGTCCAAATTTGTGCAGCTTAAGGATCAATATAGAATGGTCAACTCTGTCAAAAGCTTTGCTAAAGTCAGTGTAGACTGCGTCAATTTGATAGCCTTTCTCCATTTTACACAAAACGTTCGAAACTAGGATTGTCAAGTTTGTGATAGTTGAGCGACCTTTTCTAAAGCCATGCTGTTGCTCATTCAGACGGGAGTCAACTAGTGGGGAAAGTTAAATGTAAACAATTTTTTCAAAAAGTTTTGGAATGGAAGATAAAATGGCAATGCCCCTGTAATTTTCGACGCAGCGTCTACCGCCATTTTTGAAAATTGGTGTCACATATGAAAGTTTCCAGCAGGATGGGAAAACACCGCATGAAAGTGATCTGTCAAAGAATATATGCAGGGGTGTTATTAGCTGCTCTACACACCTCCGTAGGAAGGTCGGCGGAAGGAGATCAGGACCAGGGCCTTTGTTGCAATCGAACTCCAATATAGCTTTACGTATTTCTTCGCGTGATATTTTAATTTGGCTGAGAAAAGTGGTTGGTGCTGAATTAGAAGGAGAAACATTTGAGTTAGATGGGTCTGATACAGTGAAAATTCTCTGGAAATTATCTGCGAATAAATCGCAGATATCTTTAGGAGAAGCAGAGGTGATATTATTATAGGACATTGACAATGGATAACCAGTGACTTTCCGCTTCATATTTACAAAATCAAAGAATTTTTTTGGGTCGTGGATTATACTTTCACCGGTTTTCTTAATATAATTGGCATAAGCATCGCAAGACTTTGTCGAGAATTCCTTAACTACTTCATTATAAGCTTCCTGAATAGTAGGATTGACATCAATATTTTCCTTTAATCGTTTCTATAGTTTGTTTCTATGATTTCGCAAATGCCTAAGTTCCCTATCAAGCCATGGTTCAGAAAATTTTTTCTTTTTTTTAATCTTAGGTACATATCTTTCAACGGCGTCAAATATTTTATCGTAAAAAGTGGAAATGGCTTCCTCAAGATCTAGCGCTGAAAGAGTATTCGTCCAATCTATAGAGTCAAGTACATGGTGAATACTTTCGTAGTCAGCGTTAAGAAAGTCATATACAATTGAATTATTGTACGTTTTTAAGTAAATAGAATCAGGAGTGATTAGTTCAACTGATAGTGCAGTGTGGTGTAAACTATTTGAAAAGAGATGCTCTGCATCATTAGTTGGACTTACCACTACTTCGTCATAGGCGTTTGTAAACACAAGATCCAACCAATGACCGTTTTGGTTGGGAGTTGGAGAGACTTGCTGCAAATCGTTGCCATAAAAAGTACTCGCAAGGTTGAAATCATTAGAATCTGAGAGGTTAACAGGGAGAAGAAATGCGTCGTTTTCATCGGGGATAAAACATAAGTTGGGACGATTGAAATCCCCTAGGAATATTATTTTGTCTTTTTCATTCAGAGACGTTGTAATGGATGATATTAATTCACAGAAATGGTTGTAAACTGATTCGTCCGATCTGGGTGGAATATAGGCCAAACTAATATAAAGGAAATGGTTATTTAAAGAAACACGAATAACAAGGTGTTGAAACAATACATTGGGGGTGGTGTCAATAATCTCACTTGAAAGTGTGTTGCTAACCGCCAGCAAAACCCCACCGCCTCGCGTTTGACCTGTGGAACAATAGTCACGATCGCTTCTGTAAATTGTCCAACTGCTATCAAGGATCTCTTCATTCTTATGGGAATCATTTAGCCATGTTTCTGTGAAGGCGAGTAAATTAAAGTGGTAGGATTTTGCGTCAAGATATAATTTATTTAATTTCCCTCTCATACCACTACAATTGTGGTAAAAGAGTCTGAGTCCATTTAAAGAAGGTGTTATGTTAGGACAAATGCCTAACAGAGTTGACTGCTTTTCGACGAGAAGCAGTTGTCGTCAAATTGTCAAAAGAGGCAGTATTCGTAGTTGCCTCTGCGGAGGCCACATAGGTAGCCAGCTGGCTAGAGGGTAAAGAAGAGCTAATATTGGCTACGTTGTTGTTTGTATTTTGAAGGGAAGAAACGGAAGCAACAGTAGGACGTGGTATTAATGGGATGTTACGAGTATTAGTAATTTGAGGATTTTGAATGGATGGAGATTTGCGGGTATTAGGAACATTATTTGAAATACAATTTTTTCTTACAGTATTAGGTACTTTCTTACGGCTATTGTTGGTCCTTCGATTCTTCCAGGGAGAAAATGTAACGCCTTTCCAGTCGAATTTGCTGTTACTTCCGTCTAAACTCATGAACATCCAGGCATATTTTGAGGGAAAGAAAACCTTGTATCGTTTCTCTGAGTTGTGTTTCCGTTGTGGTAGTTTGGTGATAAAATAATCATTGATGTGGAGTCCAGCTTCCAGGAACGTATTCAGCCATCCTTGATCAGCAGTGGGAGGAATACCTTTGACGAAGAACGCTACTTTGTCGGTATCAACTGGTAAATGGAAGCGTGATCCTTCGTATTGGCATGTTTCATTATATTTGTTTATTTTTTTAATGCGACTGTCCCACTCATTTTTCGACCAATATGTACCAAATTTATATATTGGCTTGTCTGCAGTAGAAGTCAATTCTTTGATAGGAGACGAAGCCATGTCTTTTGTAGTCACTTTTGGCATGTTGCTGTTAATATCGGCCATTGAGAGCTCATGGAGAAGGGAATGTTCGTGAATAGATGGCTGATTATTTATGTCTTCCAATGGTTTTTCACGCTGATGCTCAAAGTGTTCAAGCTTATTATTTATATTACTTAGTTTTAGTGATTGTTCCACGAACGCATTTGTTAGCAAGGTATTCTGCTTATCGAACATTGAAGAAAATTTTTGCTCAGCCTTCTCGAGCATATTTATAAAGTTTACTTGGCGAGAGCTGCTTGGGACAGAATTGGCTGAGATACTTGAAGATATAGTATCTAATTTGCCATTCAGGGAATCTATTCTCTCTTCTAGTGCGGCAAGGGACTTTTCAACGCCATTGTTGCTGTTGTTGTTAGTCTTCGAAAGAGCAGATGAGAGTACATCAAAATGTTGCGAAATGTCCGCCAGAATATCTTCGTTTGCTCTAGCCTGAGCTTGATGTTTGAATACGAGATGGTCTTTTTCAGCATTTAGTGTTCCAATGTAATCTAGAAAATTATTTCTCTAATAAGATAATCTATAACGGCGGTATACAAATTGAAACACAATATTAAGTAAAGTCCTCGTGGATTATCGATTACAGAACAGGATCCTCTGAATAGATTAAAATACCGCCAAATTCTTTAAGTTTCAAGATCTTAACTATTACTACTTTGATATAAAAATTTACATTTTAAATAATAGGGTATCTAATCCTAGTTTATAATTAAAATACGCACATCGGAAGTAGTCTGCAAACAAGTTACTAATAGCGAGCGTGCTATGACCATGCCGTCAGAGATAAAAGAACAAGGGTATCCGTCATGATACCTTTTTGAATTTACAAAATTCCAAAAACGTTTAGGATGGCTTATAAAAGACTGCCTTAGCTCCTCCATGTAGTTTGAGTAGGCAGATGAGGTTTCAGATACGAATCTATTTCGTAATTCCTCATAAACTTCATAGTCATCTAATAAACGCGGCGAATTGTACACTTTCCAAGCCTTAATTTTCAAATTTTTCAGACTGATTAAATCTGGTATGGTCCATGGAAATCGTTTCAAAGGTACAGAGTTACTCAATGGAACACAGCGAGCAAAGCAACCGAATAAGACGGAATGAAAGTTTATGGTAGCAACGTTTATGTCAGATTCATTCACAACCGAAGACCAGTCGCAATCGGTAAGCACTCCACTCAGCATATCAAAGTCGACTTGCTTGAAGCCAAAATTGTAAAGATTAACAAAGTTAGACTCAGTGAGTATATCGTCTTTAATTTGAAAAGTTATATGATGAGCTGGATGCTGAGTGGATTCAACAAGAAGAGGAGATGAGCATTGTTGAATCAAGACATCCGAAGAAATCGTCGAAAAAATTTGGTCCAAGAGTCGTCCGTTTGTGTTATAAATACAGTTGATCTGCTTTAGTCCAGTTGAAAGTACGGACTAAATGAAGTAAGTATCACGTCGGTTATTAGACGAAGGAAGGTAATATTCACCATCGATAGTGTCGAAGCACCACTCAGGCATGATGACTTTGAATGAAGACACACGCTGATGGTTCCCGATTTTTATATAGGATATAAAATTGGCTGGAGCAAACGTGTTCGTGTATTGAAGAATACTGTTGACATTTGCTAAGACATCATCAATTGTAGTGTCTTCGGCTAGGCGGGATATAAATAGAACTTTTGGTTGCACCGCAGCCTTGAGTGAACAAGAGTAGGTATGGTCATTGTTGTCTTTCCGTCCAGCAGTAGCAATGCTTGCGATAACTGGTGCTTTGTCTGCATTCTCAGCTGATGATCCAAAAATCTGTTCACCAGTAAATAGACTGGGAGAATTTGAAGTCTCATATTCTTTCACACTGATTTCTGTAGAAACATTAATTGTTTTATTGTCATCGTTTTGAGCCGTCAAGATATTTGGAACTGAACTGGAGAGTTCTGTAGATGAAGTGTTCTTCGATTGTCTTCGTTTCTTCCCCTTTAATGTGAAGCACCACAAACTTCTCGACGTTAAATGAAGTGCGTTTTTATGGTTTTTTTATAATCTTTTAGATAGATTTTTTTATCCTCAGGAAAACAAGATATTTGGCTTTTGATGCGAAGTAACGTATATTAGAAAAAACATAGGGCTCTAAAAACGATCTTTGTGGCACTCCGCTTGTGATTGATTTAAAGGATGAAAAACTGGAACCCACTCGTACTCAAAATTTCCTATCAGATAGATAGTGACGAATCCACATTAGTAAATTACCTCGAATTTCGTTGCGGCCGAGCTTTCGCAGCAGCCTTTGGGGAGGAACTCTGTCGAATACTAAGTAGTGATGCGCGATTGCGAGATGTTTAGCTCGATTGTTTCGATTGTTAAAACATCTCGAAATATCTCGATGGTTTTAAGTTGAACTCGATGGTAATTGTGCAATCGAGAGAATCGAAGAAAACATCTCGCCATCGTAGCAATCGAGACTCGGTGTACGACAATCGAGTCAGCCGTAAAGCACGTTCGCTTTCGGCTGCGAGCTGCTGCATTGTGTTGATCTTAGCTACAGTATTCGGCTATCGCACTTGTCTTTAGTTTTGCTACCCCAGAGCTACACATTCTCTTTCTGCTATAAACCGGTCTTCAACAATCGAGTACAGCAATCAAACACAGCAATCGAACACTGCAATCGCGAGAGCACCAATCGAGTATAGCAATCGAACCCAACAATTCAAACGAATAATCGAGTAGAACAATCGAGCATATCGATTGATCTCTCGATTGTTCTTTCGATTGTTCTCTCGATTGTTTTGTGGCATCGATTACGATTATCTCAATTGTTGAAACATCTCGCAATCGCCCATCACTAATACTAAGCATATGGCATCTCCGGTCGTTTATGCAGGCAATTAAATTTGTCATAATAGAGCGCCCCTTCACAAAACTGAGCTGCCGGTCGGGAATAATTTTCCTTGTTAAAAGAAAACCAAATGTAAAATTTAGATTTCAATGAGGATGTGATTCTACTGAAGATATTTTACAAGCCACGAATTGCTTCAGATCCATATGAAGATAGTAAAATGTTAGCCCTACTCCAGGGATGGCCAACATTTGGTATACCATGTGCTAATTTGTTTGCAGACGAGTTCAGATGCGCCATGTATCTCAATCAATTTTTCTATTTACTTACGTTAACGGTTGGATTTAGACAATAGAGATAGTGCTAAAATCCGCTTCGCTTAGGTAGGGAAGAAAATAACTCAATCATGCAATTAAATCAATTAATTTACGCTAATTCAAAAAAACATGTTCTTTTGAGTACCTTTCAATAATAGTCAGAAATTATTTCTTGGTTGAGATGGTGATCGCGGCCGTACTTATAAAACAAGCATATAAAACAACAACAACTGACGCAGAATCGTTATTGTTTTCAATGTTGCCTACCCTAATCTGCTATTCATCGAGACGTAAAAAAACGGACCTATTGTCGCTTAAGTGCATTAAATTCGCAAATATTTTTATATTTTTTATCTGATCTAAGAGTCCTGACATTTTTTATCTACCATTTATCAATAATTTGTGAATTTCTATCCAAGTATTGAGCGAAGATTTGTTACATGAATTCTATATGTTGAATTAAACCTAGTTGAATTCGTAAATCTCCATTCACAAGGAAGGAGATAAATTGCTATGCGAAAACTACAGGGGCATATCACTACTTTGTACGTCGTACAAGCTCTTGACAAAAATTTTAGAGTTAAGGATTTCCCAACACGCTGAGAAAATTCTTGGTGAATATCAAGGTGGTTTCAGACGTGGAAGATCGACAACTGACCAAATGTTCACGGTAAAACAAATCTTGGAAAAATGCTGGGAATTCAACATTGATGTCGAGCAACTTTTTGAATGAATAGAAGCTCAGTAGCTGCACACTTCAATGATTGAGGCTTTTCCAAAAGAACTTTTTGTTGTGTAGGAATGATCAATCTAGTATCTTTAGGTCATCTACTCGTTCTACTAGGACGATTTCCACTTACGTTTGATGAAATATTTTAATTCAGATCTTAGTAAAACTGTTGGTTTCGTCGAATATTTATTTATTTCTAAATCAGTGCTTGTCGCAAAACGTGTTGGATGAAAAATAATAGTTTATTGGATGATTATCGGAGAACTGATGAGAAAGATGAGCAAAATATTAAGATAAGCGAAAATTTTGCTTCAGTGACATAAATCTGGCAATTTTTGACTTAAAGACAGCATTTAAATGGAGTTTTTGTTTTTTAAAATCACTTTCTTTCCTGCTGCGAAAATTCGATTTCTTTACAAGTTTTAAATTTTTTGTAACTATCAACGATATATATATTTTTTCAAATTATTTTATTTTTTGTTATTTTATATTCGTAACATCTATAACTATATTTTCCATAGAAAATATTGTTAATAGTACAAACTTAAACAATTCTAATTCCAGTCTGAATATAATTTTCCGGAATCTAGCTCGTGTTTTTCCCTTTTTCGAGTAGAAGACGTAATTGCATTCATTCCACCCCCATTAAAATAAAAATAGCCATTCATGTTAAATTGCTATGACCACAGAAAAGAGCTACAATTACAAAAACCAATGCCAAAATTTACATTATGAACAAAAAAGATAGATATTTAGCTATAGATCGATTAAACAAAACAATTCGTCAACATTCCTTTGCTTTCATTTTATAAGAATAGGAAGCACACGTTTCATTGTTTACGATAATTATCAGTTTTCTGGTAAATGAAATAATTGCTATTTCTACTGAAATAGTGAAAATCTTTAGCACTTTGTTCTTATTTTTCTTTTAAGTAATAAATAGATCGTTAAACTTTTCGTTAGAATTGATATTGCTGATTTTGAAGTGTTTATCTCAAATCCCAATTTTGATGAAATTGAGTTTTTTCTAGAAATTTGGGATGATTTTTACGTAATATATTATATTATATTTGCTTACATGTGTTAAGAAAAATAATATTAAATATAAATGGGGTTATCAAAGCATAATGTTATTGCAGTTAAAATTAACAATACTATTCATATTAATACTACTAAAATTATGCAGAGGGATTTTACTAAAAACAAAATCAGTTTTTCACATAATTTTTCACTTGGATTTTTAGACCTATACAGCACAATGAGTTTTTCTTGTACTATATAGATATTTGCTTACGACAAGCATTGCTTTTTATAGTAGTCAATTGACACCATTTACAGTCTAAAAGGAATATTTTTCTATAGTAACACAATCGATTTGTGAAGTCTTATTTAGGTAAAAAGCACCTACGCATTCCTATCTCTTTTGAATATGATGACTGTTGGAATTGGGTGAGTAGATTGTAGAAATTTCTATTCGAGAAACCATAAATTTGATTGAAGATGTGATACTGATTGATCGAAAACGCAAGAAAGAGGTAGAATTCAATTTAATTTTATGTATTTCACATATTCACTTCTCCCACGGATGGATATTTATAGAAATGAAAAAGAATGTATCTATTTAAAGTCAGTCGAGGAATATTAAGTTTGCTTTGAATTTCGTTAAATTCGGTAAAAATAAAATTAATTAAAGCGCATATGAATATGTCTTTTTAGATGAAGATCTGAGAACTTGGTTTCCGATTTTCTGGGCGCTCCTTCGACTCTTGGATGCCATATAAACACTGAATACTTATAGGATATAAACCGGCAAAAAATACTTTACATGACTTGATTTTCCATCAGTTGATTAATCGCCCAATATATCGCAGTTATGACAAGCGCCTTTCACGTATGCGCAAATACCGTAAATGAAGATATTTTTCGATGTTAAATTAATTATTAGGGGTTTTTTTTAGATATTAATGTCTTCACAGAAGTAAATAAAGGTTTTTCGGCGACAAAATTATAGCTGCACAATAAAATAATTCATTTTATATCTAGAGAAGATCTACTAGCGTATTCTCTAACATCGATAGATTTCTAATCCATCAGCTTTCTAGTCCAACATTTCTAAATCATGATATCATCAGCTGAGAAAGCACTTCTAAATAGCACCTTACCAAGTAACTTCATACCATTAGGATTCTCTATGTATTCATCTAAATACAATCAACTGACATGTTAATTTCATATCGTCAAATTCATTTCAAATCCAATTCATTATTACGAGCTCACGAACAGATGAGCGAAAAAAAAATCGAACAATCGAAATCAATGCATGGTACATTGACTAATTCCGCAAGATGACGTCAAATTTACTTAAGATATTTTGAGTGTACAGATAATTCGCGGAATCTCCCATTCTGAAGCGGACAGTTATGCGCCTCAAGTTATGGTGGTGACCTTACACTAGGATTTTTTTGCGATCTCTTGTGTCGATATCTATGAGTACAATAGAACATAACGAATTGGTAATTTATTTTGATTGCTCCAGGTTTTCCGGCAATGGATTGAATTTGCTGATGATGAATATGACAAGCCTCAAGACTATGCGTATAGAGCATAGTAGTTAATTTGGTGCTTAAGTTCTAATAATTTTTTGTACATATTGTATAAATTTGGCTAACGACATCAATGCATTATACCGAAAAACGGCTCTCGGATTGATTCACCGATCTATAAATAAATAACCAAAAGGTATACTAAAATATTTTTAAGCACTGATATCGTTTTTCGATTTTTGAATAGTTTTATGTAAAATAAATAATTAAGAATCACTCAGGTTATGTGAGTGTTTTTCACAAGCTTTTGTTCCATTAGAATTCAGTTGCAATATTTCGAGAAAAAATTGAATAAATTTATTTTAAAATTTAGCCAAGCATACGCTAGTTCAAACAAGACAACAATTAAGAAATTGGATCGTCAAGAGTTCGTTTCTTTTTCAAGAAATATTCAATATGAACTAAAATTGTCCGGAAATCATCATTAAAAAAAAGACTAGACAAGTGTTTTTACGATAGGCTTAGTCATTAAATGAATAATTCTACAAATGTTGACGTTGTTTGTTTTTTTTTTGTAAAAAAAAAGGTGCAGTGGACCCGATTGTTCTCGCAAGAGTTACAGTAATGGTAATTTTATTAAATCGTCCCTGGGTTACCGCATGCATCATTTTTGAAATCTTAATTTTCTTCGTGTTGTAAGGTATAGCGCGCAAGCGAAAAAAAGCCCTTGGTATCTTAGCATTCAGCCTAGTTAATACAACGAATTATTACCTGTATACCAAATAAGCTTTGGGAATATAATGATTTTTGCTTAATTTGGCAATGTAATTGAGAGGAAGTTTCTTCAAGGAGTTCTTCTTTTCGTCGACCAAAGCATTTTTAACAAAAAATCGATCAAACGAAATCATATTTTTATTACCAGTTACGATTCGAGCCAAATGTGGATAACTTTCATGTCGAACATTTGACGACGTATATAAGTATTATACATTTTTCTCACTCAAATCATATGATACTCAAATACATTAAACTTAGATACTCCAGAGAGGCGCAAAAGTTTCTGATCCTCAACATGAAAAATAAGCCCGAATGAATTTATGGAGAAAAAAATATCTAAAAATTTTGAGGCTCTCTTTAATTTTTCTTAAACCTACATAGCTTTTAATTAGTACGTATGTGTAATCACTAGTAAAATATGCAGACTCAGTAGGTTTACTTAAGTATTTTTTATTAGATTTAGGTGTTATCTGTGGAATAATGAAAGGAATATTGAAAACATAAATTTATTCATTCAGATTTCGTTAGTTGAAGTGAAAGCAGCAAATTTGTCCAAGGACCTTAATTTTGACAACTTTTTGTCAAAAACTGAAAAAAATTTGTTCAACGGATCGTAGTGATATTTTTTGCGATAATAATGGTAAATAGTCGAATTGAAGAGCGTATATAGCCGCAGTGACATATGTATGTAAAACATTTAGGGTCCATAAGGACACCGTGAAAAAATGGTGCAAGGCCGAAGAAGGAAACGTAGAATTTTTGAAAAGAAGTAGTCTATCGTCCGTACTTTTCACAGAAGCAGTAAGAAAGGTTCGAGCATTGGCTGAAAATAAACCAGGAGTAGGCATGTGAACAGTGACAAACTGCTTAACAGCTCCTCGGAGGTAACCTAAAAAGTGTCGAGGTGAAATAACTGTTCAGCGATACAGTCGATCTAATAACTGGGGGCAACCGACCTACAGACTACGCATCAAATCTTTACTGTCGGATAAGAACATTCGAAACCGACTGAACTTCTGTCAAAAGCTGAAAACCTTAGATTTGTTGATAACAATGCCCGTGCTCGAACCCGGCGTGTAAACATCACTTTAACGGACGCGCTGTGGATTCAACTGCATCCAATGCTTCATCGTCAGAATAGGACAGTGAGAACCTGCGATCCCGCAAATATTCCCATTATACAGACCTCGAAATTTGGCTTAAAAGTCATGGTAGCTAGCGGAGTGAGCAGTCGCAGAAAAAACCAACTTTATTTTGTTGAGCAAGGAGTGCCTGTTAATTGAGAACATTGCAGGCAAAATACCCTCCCCGTTTTCAATTTATGGGCAGAAAAAAAGTGATTTTGATGCAAGTTGGAGTCAAGGCGCATACAACTATGAAAATTATGAGGCGATTTATGAGCACTTTTCTAATTTGTCGGTTGATTGGCCTGGTAATTCTCCTGATTTAAACCCCATTGAAAATGTGTGGTCCAGGTTATAGGAGAGTGTCTTTAGAGATCTCAGGTCAAAAAATAAGACGGAGCTAATGCAACGCATGCAATTTGAGTGGGACGCAATTTCAGTAGAGTATCTATGAAATTTTTGTAAAAGTTTCTGAAAGCAGATGCTAGGCTGTATAAAAACGACAATCTTTATACTAATTATACATTATGTTACCTAGTTTGTGTGCACTTTATAATAAAATTATAACATTAAACCAATCTCTTGTCAATGAAATTTTCTACAAGAAATGCTAAGGCCAGAAACTTTTACGCCACCTTGTATATCCCTTTTCTCTTGTTTACCTAAGTTGCTTTGGTGAATCGTTTATGAAAGAACTCACAGTACATTGTTTTCTAAAGACCAGCATGGATTCAGTCAAGGATGTTCTACGACCACTAATTTAGTCGAATTCACCAACTTCGATACCTGTTTTATGTACGACAAGCTGATGTGATCTACACTAACTTCTCGAAAGCATTTGACAAAGTAAAGCACTCATGTTTGTTAATTTATTTTGGTATTTCCAGATCTTTTTTCTACACCGATGATCACATCTGCCGTGTTGTTTGTAATGAATGGTCTTTTTCCCCTTTGTGTACTACTTTTGGTGTTCTTCAAGGTTCCATTTTTAGTCCATTTCTTTTTACTTTGCTTAGCAATGAACTCACTTGTAACTTCAAGTTTGATTTTTACTAATGTTCGAAGAACATTAGTATTAAAATCGATTCGGCCAAAAATTCATATTTCCATATATATATATATATATATATATATATATATATATATATATATATATATATATATATATATATATATATATATATATATATATATATATATATATATATATATATATATATCATCAAAAAATTTCAGTGAGATAATCTCGGGAACGCGCCATCCGATTGAGCTGAAACTTTCAGGATACATTGGTGTATATGCAGAATAGGTCCAGGTCTCTTTAAATGTCAGTTATTGTTAACCTTTTGGCGCAGGCGGCCATTTAAGTGATATTTTTAATATACCTATTATTTCGTGCACAAATAATTTTCGCAAAAATAAAGTTAACGAAATAAATTTCGAACGTGTTTTACATATGAATCGGATAATGCTTTGGAATTTTTTAACCCTATGTGTGCGCTGGGTGCCTAAAAAGAGGACGGGAAAATTTGAAAATTTTTAAATTGCGATAACTTTTGACAGAGCTATTCAATCATTACGAAATTTTCAGAACATATTGATATTATTTATTTGTAGATTTGTGTAGCTTTTAATGAGCGTGCTGGCAACCCTGTAGCTAGGGCAGGCACTGAAAGTGAAAACCTCCAAATCATCGTCTCTCTTGAAAAAATGTCGTTTCTTCAAAAATAAGCCACTCATATGTAAATCTTGTGCTTTGTTTACATAACCAAAAAAAAAAAAAAGATATGGTATTACGGGCACGCCTGGTAACCCTTGCCCAATTTACCTATATTTTAAGCATCAAAAACTTCTGTTCACGGAAACTCACGATCCGATGAGCAGAATTAATTGAAATTTGCAGAATGTATTGGTCTTAAATAGGACCAGGTCTGATAGAAGTGATTTTGAAATGCGGGCGATTTTGTGCCAGTGGTGCCATCTTGAAAAACCACTAAAAAAGATAACTGTTTTTAGCCCTATAAATTCTGATTGAATCGTTCGATTTTGACGAAACTCACACAATTGCTGGACCTTACTTTAAGCCACGTTTGGTAGAAATTTGGTCGAAAACTTCGGTTGGAGCTGCCAGCTATGATAATTTTGGTGTCTTAAATTTGAAAAAATCAAAATTTGGAAGTGAAAACATTCAAACCATCGAATATCCTAAAAATGTCCGTTTCTTACAATAAAACCAATCTGTATACAAATCTTATGCTTTATCTACACGTTCAAAGTAAAACTTTGGAAATTTCATGTCGGACAAGAACGGTAATCCTATTCCAGTTAACCTATATTTTTAGCATCAAAACTTCTGTTCACGGGAGCTCACGAATCAATAATCAGATACAATTGAAATTTACAAAATGCATTGGACTTAAGTAGGACCAGATCTGATAGAAGCGATTTTGAATTGTAGGCAACTCTGTTCCAGTGGTGCCATCTTGAAAAATTACAAAGAAAAAAAACTGCTTTTTGCCCTATGAAATGTGAATAAATTATCAGATTTTCATGAAATTGGCACAGTAGCTAAACCTAACTCTAATCTCTGTTTGGTGGAAATTTGGTTGAAAAATTTGATTGGTGCTACCAGCTATGGTAATTTTTGTGTCTTTGGTTTTGAAAATTCGCTCAGGAAAATAAAACTTTTTGCACTATAACTTCCAGTGCAGTCATGAAATCAATACGAATTTCATACAATTAATGAAACCTGTCATAAACATTATTCAGGCCAAATTTGGTTGAAAAGCCACGATAGGGTTGCCAGCTATTGTTGGTTTTGTGTTTAATTGCAATATCTTTATTAAGCGGTTTTATCGTAGAATTTTCAAATGGTAATGATATTGTAGTGACAATAAACAGCAAATATTAAGCTTTCGATTATTTGAAAAAACTCGCTGCAGGTAACTCTAAATTTCTTTATACTCCTTTAACTTCGAATGTAATATAACAACGTGAAGCAGATGTGATATATTCTTGGCTTTGATACTGGCAGAAGGTTGCCAGCACGAGTCGGTTGTGCTACTTTTGTATCAATAAACGCTTACAGTTAGTATTCATACCGGAAACATTTACAATTAAAATAAATAATCAATGTTGCAATTCGCAAAGTTCTGCAAATTTTTCGGATCGCAGCCCCAAACACCAACTTCAGTTACAGTGCTGCAGGCACTGAGCATTTTCTTCATTGATGTTATATGAGATGCTGCTTTCAAAATTATGTGAAATAAGCAACTGATAACGAATATAATTAACCCGTGTTTTGCTCTCATAAACGTTGAAATTCATGCCAGTGGTAATATCTGAAACCTTCCACCATATGAGTTATAATGCATTCTTGAGACTAAAGTAAAACGTGGCATTTGAAACAGTTTGGTCGTAATAAGCAGCACATGTGGTGGAATATGCACTCAAAACCTGCACGATTCTTCTACTGTTCTTCGAACATTAGTGTTTCTAGCGGTTCAGGTGCGCTAGAGTTTTTTATTATATGATGATAACCTTAACGTTTTTCATGCTGTCACTTCACGTTATGATTGTACTTAGCTAACTACAATCTGATCTTTTAATTTCAAAAGACTGGTGTTCTGCGAACTTCCTTATTCTTAATGTTTCCAAGTGCTTCGAAATGTCTTTTTGGAATAAGACTGATTCCATTACCTTTGAATACTTCTTGTCTGCTGGTCTTTTGGAGCATGTACATATATCAATTGGCATAAATTTCATCATGACGTCATCAAAATTTGAGCTGCATGATTTTTTGATCGCCTCTAAAGTATCGAAAGTAGGTGGTTTCCTCCAGCGCTGCTCGCACTTTGCAACTGATACCGATACGTTTGTCCCTGATCTTATTTCCCTTTTTCGTAGTATTGTTGAATATTGCTTCCATATGTGGTCTCTTCGACGCGTGCCTTCTGTACAAGTTAAACGTCTCTTATCGTCCTTGTATGATCGTCTGCTTTTCTTGAATATCCACACGACGAGTACCCGCAGAGTATTCTTTGATGAATGTATTTTTTTACGAATTGTATCCTTCTAAATTTGCGTGTCTCACTTTTTGCGAGTGTCTGATCGCCCGGTCATTCGCTTTTTAACGCTCACTTTGCTCGTACTTTCGTTCATTTTCATCTATTTCCTGTACCCGGAAGGTTCAGAAGCCATGATGAGCACCAGTTTGGTTCACTGCCTATGTTGTTTCATCCATTTAAGAAATACGGTTTTGATATTTTAACGGAGTAGTTTTTATTCTCATTTTGTTTTTAGATTGCTCTGTTTAATGAGTTTTATATAAATAAATATAGTGAGCATAGGCGTACACAGAGACTTTCTTTAATATTCAGTAAAATACTGTGGGGCTTGAGTAGCCTAGTGGGCAGAGCACTGGGTCCTTGTGTATGGGGTTTCTGGTTCGAATCCAAGTTCGTATGAGGGACCACGCACCGAGCTTTGAGTTCACCTAGCTTTAAATAGGTATCTGAGTTAATCAGGTACAGTCAACACACTGATTGTAAATTTATGAATGAAGCTCTCTGCCAGCTTCCACCCTAGAAACGTTTGATAAAAGTTAATTAATTGTTGAATATGGAGGACGAAACATGGGCTACGAAAAAGGATGTACATTTTGAGTTCGAGACAGTGGAAAGTAGCAGGCGAAGTTCATTTCAATCAAATATAAAGTCAGTCCTAAATTAATAGTCAAATTACGCATATGATTATCAGACGACACGAGGTGTAGTTTTATCGTGTGAAAATACAGTGATTGATAGTATAGAATTATTTAACTGAAGAATCGCGATTGCGGAATAGATTACGGTTATTAGAGATCTTCGATTTATTGAAACAGTAGATTGCGTTATGAAAATAACGCAAAAGCTTAGTAACTGTGGGTTTTAATTGGTTTATCGAAATTTCCAATGTGTTTTTGTTTGTCTTGTACGATTCATCCGACTATTTTTAGAATCTGGGATCGAAAAATTGGATGATTGGAATAAGTGCAACAACATCTTCTTAAATTATATCGATGAATAATTTTTCGAATATATGCTTTCTTTTCTTAATTTAAAAATTAGTGAGTTTTGAAGCAAGGTAAGTAGTTAGGTTGAACATTGCCATTTTGCGTAGACAATCGGGGTTGAGTTCAGTGAGCCGAAACTTACTCCGCGGCTCGATAGCAGAATGAGCAAATGACGCAAATAACCCGTCTTTGACGGACTAAATGGGACCCAAAGGGCCTCACCCGTATATCCTCCCTAGACCAAGAAGGTAACAAGGTTTCGGAAAAAGCCCAGTTCGACAGTGAAACAGTGGAAGCTCTGGTTTGACAACTGATTTCGGTAGATTTAAGATGTATATTATCGTGATGGAAAATATGTTGAAAGAATAAAATAAATAAAATCATATTAAACGAAAATTCAACGAGCCAAATATAGCTGAGCTACGCTGTAATTCAGCGGAAATAGCTGGCCGAGCTTGTTTAAAATATGATGATTCAATCCAATCCAACTTAAACGGAAACTTCAAAACCGTTATATATTAAAAGGAGTGAGACCAGATGGTATTTCTGATACATAAAAGTACTGGTGGGATTTATCGAACCTTCCTATATAAATACAGCCGTTGTGTCCTTCGCTAAGCTTGGCTGGAAAACGTCAGACATTTAGATTTTAAATACTGAGTAGAGGATTAGGTTTCTGCTCTTTTCTAGGGTACTATTTTCGCGTTTGGCAAAACAATGGTACATGTATTTTAAAGGTGTGTTTGTAAGCTTTCAAACAAACAATTCCCATTTTGTGCCAAAAAAGGGAACCTTTATTCCGACGAAACAACATTTGCGGAAGGTTCGATAGCTTAAGGCAGTATTCTGGTCAAGAGGCTCGATTTTGAGGTGATTTTACGGACGGAATAAAAAAAAACCAGAAACATTTTTGGTATATATTTCTTTATCAGTTTTTTATTAACATTTTGAAAGTACAAAAATGTATTCAAAAAATAAAAATTGATGTAGATACAGGCCGGCGAAGCTAAGGCTAAAAAAAAACTTGTCTCATGCTTCCAACCTTCCTGGTGGTCTGAAGCATAAATTTTTGGTGAATTCTGTAAAAAGAAGAATGTGAAATTCGTCTGACGTAGGCGATTTGAAAAAACTTTTTTTTTCACAAAATGGCGTCCATGTAAAAAAAAGTAGATTTTTTGCCAAATTTTTTCAACTTTGGGAATTTTTTATAAATAGTAGAAAATTTTTTTCACAAATCACTGCGTCAGACTAAAATAAATAGTGTTAAGTGGGTTTTGTGCAAAATTTCACGTAAATCGATCCGTTACAACTAGAGATATTATGTCAACCGCATCCAAAAAAGTAGTTTCGAGAAAAACGCGTTTAAAACTTGGAGTCTCGTTTCGAACAGTTTGAGTCGTTTAATGATATGTTATTCTTAGATTTTTTTAATCAGTGATCCCCGTCACATGTATTAATGTTCCTTCTTTAACTAAAAAAGCGAGATTTTCGAGAGCTGTTTCAGCCATACTAGCAGTTCGAACTTCTTTAAAACCTTGAGAAGCTCGGAGGGGCTAATTCGTTGTTGATCGCGTTTGTTGGTTTAGTTGGCGTGTCACAAAAATAGCTGTAACTCGAAAAATAATTCGAATTTCCGAAAATCCTTTTAAAGGCTTATTTTGATCAAATTTCTAGACCAGAATACTCCCTTAATATGTACACAGTTTTAGAAAGAGTTTCGCATTGAGAGTTTTCAAATTTCAATTTGATGATGCATTAAAGGCCTATTGTAACTCGCTCAAAGTCAATAATAACAAGTGTCGATTTCACCAGAAAATTCTATTAGCAATTTTTCTTCATTTAATATTATAATCAAACGCAAAAATGACTACATAATCTACATATCTTGATAAGAAGGTGTGGAGAATGAATTTAATTCAGGACGCATTTAACATTGGCAGTAATGTTTCTGATTTGGGATGCAACTCAACAGCCAAATAAGCTTCGAAAAGTCTACGAACATTAGCATCCTAATTGAATTCTTAAGATCATACATATATTCTGTCTTCATAAAGCCATTGGAAATGGCTTCTGAGAATAAACTGCTGGTTTTAGACTAGCTGCGAGATGTTACGTTGGCGTGACAAATTAAAAAGAAGTAAGTGTACCCATAATATTTTCTTGACAAGTCCTATTAAATTCAATTATAAAAATCAGATAATTACGTAAATCGTAAACTTTTTTTTGTTGATAAAACGATAAAATAGCAACAATAAATTATCGCAACAATAAAATTTTTAGCGCCTATTTATCTAAGCAGTAGCTTTTTAGTGATCATCATTTGATAATAATGCGCCCACCAGACGACACATCTTATCATCACCCATCTACAACTCATCGCTCACATGCTGGGAATAGTAGCATGCGAACCAATAAATTGAATGGAGCATGCCTGATATGTGGTGTTTTGAACGTGCTAACAAAGTTCATGACGCAAATGTGCTTGGCGTACTTTGGATCCGCTGTTTGATGGGATTTCTTTAAGTTTCGAATGGCTAGGGAATGAATCATATTTGTAAATTAAGTGATCATTACGAATATTAGTGAGAATGATGCTTGATCATAGGTGTCATTCAATTCTTGGTGCCAATTTTTTATTAGATTAATGCACCTAGACTAACTGGCAGTGACGGCTCGTAGCATAAAAATTTGGGTCGGCCAAAACGGAAGTTATATTTCATAAGTTTAATTTTTTGTAAAGCAAATAAAATTTGATCTTCGTACAAAAATATGTTCCAATGAAAACCACGAAATGTGCTTGAGCATTGTCGTCAAGTGAGAGAGAGAGGATGTAAGTGGGGAGGAGAAAGACAAGTGCATTAAAACCTAATGAGTCTGAAAAAAGTACGTCTCTAAAGTTAGCAAACAAGCGCAAAAGTTAATTCTCAAAAGCGTATACAATAACATTTTTGATATTCATTCTTTCATGTCATGCTTTATACACAGCGAAATAATTGATTATTTCAGTATAAAAAATATCGTTTTTCTTCAACTAATTTTCCTTATTTTGCTCTTAATGACTAAGTATTGGAACGACATTGAGCTTCAAGCCAACTGTATTAAAAACTAAAAAAACTTTTTTCAACTGAAAATTTGCTTATCTTGTCACATCGTACCAAAGACATTACTAGTTTTCCAAATTAAAACCTGTTCATTATGCATTTCACAAATTAGTTATTCACAACAACAATTAATGTCAAATTAATGTCCAAATCATATGTCCAATTTTTGTTTTATCCTATAAAGTTTTATCCTATAAAAAGATTATTATTTTCAACCACCTATTTTACTTGTATTATTTTATTTCTACACCATCTCCACTGCTCACTTTTCAATAAAAACACTTTCCAAAAACCACTTTATAACAGCTTAATGCTGTATAATAACTACACTTTCCTACATAAAACATAAAATCGATAAAAAATATTTATTTTATTTGACCAGCATACATCAAGATTGACTTACTACTTTTACATACACTATGTACATACGCGGTAAGAAAATTCGTACTTAACCTTTTTCTATTCATGCAATGCTATTTAACAGAAAATGAATCTCTTCACGAACAGAAAGCATCCCAAGATCGCCTAAAGAGTAACATAACAGAGCGTCTACGCTACATACTGTTCTAAGCCAGCAAATTGCGGCTGGCCGCAGAAATTTTTGCATTGCCTCATCTATATGCGGGGTGTAAAATTCGTTACAAAACACCCAACTAAATAGCTAGTATGAAAATGTTGTTTTGAACGGAGGCTATCTGCAGAGTTTGGAGTATCGTAGACTGTAATCAGACACGGCCAGTTTGGTTCGGGCCGCAATCTCGGCCGTGTATTTGCTTGATTTTTGCTTGTACTTGCTGGGTATGATGCGGCCACCGCTTCGTTGGGTGTATGATGCATCGTACTCGTATGTACATATGTTTGAACGGAATGATGTATGTTGAGAGACCCGTTGGCTGGCCGTCGTGGGAACGATGCACTTGATTGATGTTTTGCTCAAGATAGCCGCTTACACAAACCAGGATTGAGGCAAGATTGAAATGAAAACGGTCGAATGCAAACGGGTCGTTTATTCGTTTACACTAGACTATTTCGATGTAACTTTAGTTTGGTCGGAGATTGTGTACGCGGCGTATGAAAAACTTAAGATTGAATAAGGCAGATATAATTAAGAAGTAGAAGTAGAATTAGGAAGTTGTAGTTGTATAGTGTTTAACATTATTTATTTATCTTTCTTATTTTGGGTGATATTAGTCAATTCTTTTGGTACGGCCGGGCCGACCCTGCCGCCCCTGACGAGCCGCCACTGCTAACTGGTATTGCTATTCTATAAGATTTTGCTTTTCATTAATTTTTCCCTAATGATCTAAAAGCCAGAGAGTTTTTTTTAGAAAGATATGTATAATCTAAGAATCACAGCCTACCTTTATTACGATTTTATGTTTTGATGTATGTTCATGTTTCTACTTATCAAGCAAATCGTAAATGATGATACTGAAATTCTTTCAAGGGGTGAACAAAGGCATCTTAGGAAGCGGTAGCTAATTCAGAAGAGAGATAATTTTAAATGATTACAATAAGTACCATTAGAGAACGTGCCATACTTTTGCAAGATATCTATTCTAGCTTTATTCCTGTGAAGTCATGAACAACTCTTTCTTTTACCATGAAAGTACTAGATTTCATTCTTGTCTATCTAAACTAACTTGAAAAATTTGGAAAATTAAATAGTGTTCAATCAAGCAACGGCACTAGAAACAGCATTTGCAGAGCAAAGAAAATGTTTTACAACGCGAAATTTCATTCGCCAATTCCATCACTTGCTTCAGTGAATGCATTAAACCGTTACCTCTGTTACCGTATAAACAGTTACGTCTATTTTCACATGGCGAAGGAAAACTTTGAAAATCATCAGTGTGAAGTGTGAATATTTTTCGCTTAGTAAATTCAAGTAAATAATATTTAAAATTCACATCAGATATTTGATTCGTTGCACTGGTTGCAGTTACGTTGAATTTGCACTCACACAAACTATTTTCACAGTCATGCAAACTTGTGCGCTCTCACTAATTTTAGCATATGCTTTAATTTTTACCAGCTCATATCCATATTTACATTCAAATGAAAATAATTACGTGCGAACTGAATCTAAATAAACATTGCTACACATGATTAAACAAAACTTCTGCATTTGTTTCGAGCAGAATTTTGATAGTTATTATTTTTGTTCTAGAATCAAAAGAAAATAAATTACGTATTTATGACTATCACATATTTCTAATTACTAATTTGACGTTCGTTACTTTTAAGATAAATTGCTATTTTGTGGTGGTTGGTTGCCTTTGTAAATTTTCCAAAATAAGGTCCAAATTTAATTGTTTTGTCGAAATTTCCAATGTGTTTCTGATTGTCCTGTTACGATTCATCGGACTATTTTTGGAATCTGGGTTCGAAAATTAACACGTAACGTTGAGCAATGTGTACAATTTTAGATAGGAAATACTTAGTATAATAAACAAATAGAGCTGGAAATTTTTTGTACAATGTGCGAATCGAGCGGAGAGATCAAGTGAATAAAACCGTAATTATTTTAATTTGGGAAGTCTATATTTGAAACAAGTCGATGATTAATTTTCCGGAATTGACGGATAGGGATGTGTATTATATGACGCTTTTGCATTGGTCGAATGACGCTATACCTTTTCCCATGTATGGATATGATAAACAACAATTGTCTGGAAGATTCACTTGATATTGAATATGTCCAGGTATTTTAAGTCGGCGATTTTTAATCCACGCACTATTGCTAAGACCATGATCGACAAGTTCTTTTTTTTTGCAGTATAGGAGATTATGGAATAGCCTAACTCAGCTCAGCTATTGGGTTGCCATGAGCAACCTGCAGGGCTGCCTCCGTTGTTTTGTACCTGTCTCTCCTATCTCTAAATCCAGTTTTGACCTAAATAAGAGACATAAGAAACAAAGGTTTGGACATCTAAATACCAATGCTTTAAGAACTTTCGGAACTACAGGGTGAGCCATGAAATTGTTTACATTTGAGTTTGATTTCCCGCGCAAACGCAAGAGGCGCGGGGAGGGGTCTAACGGCTAGCTCAATTCTTGGAAATTTAGTCGGCATGGATCGGTTCACAGGACCGCAGCGTGCATTTTGCGTAAAGCAATTTTATTTGAACAATGGTTCACTCCTCACTGTGCGGCGTTTATTTCGCGTCGAATATCATTTACACGACCTAAATGAGTGTCCAAGCTCAGTTTTGATAAAGAAATTTGAGGAAACGGGATCGACGCTAAATGTGAAGCAAACCGGCGGCCCACGGACTTCACGGAGTGAAGAGAACGTGCAGCGAGTATCAGCTTCGGTACGGCGCGATCCGGATTTATCGACGCGCAAACGCTCGGCTGAATTGGGCTTATCTCGCACATCCTTACGCCGCATTTTAAAATCAGATTTAAAATTACATCCGTACAAGATCCAGTTAGTCCAAGAACTAAAGCCCAATGATTTGATTTTACGCAGATCGTATGCTGAAACAATGTTGGATCGCTTCCGTAGCTTTGACAACATCTTGTTCTCTGACGAAGCCCAATTCCATCTCAACGGGCACGTCAATAAACAAAACTGTAGATATTGGAGCAGCGTGAATCCCAGAGCTTAACATCAAAGGCCTTTTCATTCACCAAAGGTGACTGTATAGGCAGCAATTTTAGCTGCAGGAATCATTGAACCTTATTTTTTTGAGGATTATCGAGGCCGTTCGATTACCGTAAACTCCAGCGAGTATGTGAAACTGTTGAGAGAATTTCTGACACCACGGCTACAAGAATTTGCTGGCTACAATCGGCAGACGTGGTTTCAGCAAGATGGAGCCACTTTCCATACATCTAACGAATCCCTACCGGTCATCAAATAAATGTTCCCAGAAAGGCTCATTTCCCGAAGAGGTGATATTCCTTGGCCACCTAGGAGTCCTAACCTAACGCCAGCAGATTTTTTTCTCTGGGGCTATCTAAAACATCGTGTCTATACCCACAAACCAAGGACACTGCTCCAATTAAAGACGAAAATAAGACAGGAAATGTCAGCAATACCACGATATTTACTGCGGGGAGTACTCGAAAATTTTCGTGCTCGTTTAGAGGAATGCCGAAGTCGCGATGGTGGGCATTTAAATGATATTATTTTTAACAAGGAATTTCCAGTGTATAAGCTATCTCCTAAATAAATAATTTTTGATGTAAATCTAATAGTTTGTTTTTAATGATTTTTTTAAATGTTAACTAATTCCTGGCCCACCCTGTATGTATGTTTAAAAAAAGCAATAAAAAAAACCAGTGCGGTTCCATAGGACGCACATCATGCTGAATAATGGTAATGCCAGACGACCTACTAATTTTTCAACTCGTCAACAAATTGCAAAGCTAAACAAAGCAGTTCTGTCACGTCAACCATATTCCTTAAAACTAGCACCTTCCAATTATTCCCTTGAGAATTTTTTTTAAGGAAAGCCAGCCAAAACTGAAGTAGGTGTCATTCAAGTTAAATTTTTCGTCTCTGAAGACAAGGAATTTTTCGCGAATGGTATTCAAAAACTACGATCACGCTTGCAAGTTATCATTAGTAACGATAGAAATTACATTGTACAATAAATATCATTAAAAATGACGTTCACAAAAAGAGAGAACTGCCCGATATATTTAATACTTTCATCTAAACAGCTTGATGCTTATGCAATTCAATAGTTAACAGTGCTTAACTGGTGAGTGCCATGTGCGTTCCTAGTTCAATCCTGGATACAATGCATGTTGAATAGTAAATATTGAAGATTAGGTAAATCTAAATGCCAAGTTAAATGTCAATAAACCTTACTGTTAGGTGAGTGTGAAATAATTTTAATCTCAATAACCGGAAATGAATTATAGTGTGATATTATATCTTTTATATACGAAAAACCCATTTTATACCTATGTATATTTTTTTAATTTTAGAACTATATATTTCACTGTTTATTTTATTATGAATCATGCAGACATCAAATAATATTTAATATCAAATAAACACAAAAATTCATCTTATCTGGTCCCACGGCAACAAGATACATAAAAGCATTCGTCCCCAGCGGTGACGTACAATTTTTGGGCATAAGTAAATTAGAAAATTTCAATGATGAAATTAACTTACTAACTCAACATTTATATTATTAAATTCAAACTACATAAGTGTATAGCAAAAAAATTAAATCAACATGTCAGTTTTTTATGATAGGATTTGTATGGCTCAATATCCGTTTTAAATGGTTTGAGAGTTTTTAAATTTCAATTGTAAGTATTTTGTATTATCTTCAGCTGTAGAACTCTAATCTAGCTTATTGTTTGAATAGCATGATACCATTTTAAATTTTGTAGATTTACTATTTTAGCCAGATGGCTCTTATCGTTTTTTTTTTTTGTGATTTACAATAATTTTTTTTTTTTTTATTTACATTAGTTGGAGTTTTTAGATACTTTTTCGCGTATGAATCATGCGTATTGTAACGACATAGTAATAGAGTAGTCTGACATACTTTGCGATCATATCAGCATATGTGTGTAACTTTTCATTGCTTATGGATTTGGTTTGATTATCGTAAGCTAGCTTGTCTCATTAAATCGAAAAAAATAGAAGAAGGTTTTTAATATTTATCATTAAATTTGTAACTGAGCATATGAACCGGATACATCAATTTTAAACAAAGTACTTTTTATCATTATTAAAAAAATATTATTTAAACAAATAGTCGGAACACTTATTGACTGTCAATAATACAATACTTTATTAGATCTTGATCGTTCACAAACGTCTTTGTCATTAGCGACATGTCCGGAGCGATGTCTTCTTTGTTTTTGAAAGCGGTGTTGCCTAAGTCATTTTTCTCACTTCAGCGATGGGTGCGTTCAAGACATAACTACCTTGCCCGATATCATTCTGTTTGGCAGAAGATTGGTCATCATTGGTTGTTTTTGTGCTCGGTTTTAACATTACCTTACATGTTTATTACTTTTTTTGCAACTCTATAGAATTCTGGATAGGTTAGTAGCATTGAAAACAAGAGAATCCTGCGGATTTTTGGGTAGAAAAAATGTCTGAGTAAAAGCTTCAGGGGTTCCCAATGGACCGGGAAATTAAAGAAAATTGCTTGTAGGTGTAAGCGCAACTACTATCTGTAACGGTTTCACCAACCAATGAAATTGATGAAATTTAATCATAAGTTTTGAATCATTTACACCACTAGGTTAGACAACTACCTGCTGCATTAGCGCTACACGTCATGATAATGTTTGAAGAGCATTAACTTATAGAAAAAATTACTGTGAAATTAGTAACTTTAGTAAATCCAACAGCTTAAGGCGACATAGCACCTTCAAATTGAAAAAAAAATGTTATTTTCAAAGGCTTGTTTTTAATTGAATAAAACGACATATCTTAATGAAACTTTTTACACATACTTTATATGTCTTAGACTACATAAACAAAATTGTTAAAAATGTTTTGTGGCCCCCTGTCACTTGTTACAATTTTTTGGAAAATACACCAAAAAAACCTGGCGTGCATGATAACTGCCTTCAGAAAAGTCTGAAAAAAAAACAAAAACGGGGTTTTGACCAACATCAACGCAGCCTTAGAATGAACTAAAAAAAAAAAATTTGGTTGAAAAATAACAAAATGGCGGCGTTTTTTTCGAAAATCAAGGTTTTTTTCCCCCAAAAATCGGCTATAACTAAAAAAGTTTAATGCCGATTTTTTCATCCGAGGTTCATTCTGAGCATTAACATGTGCAGATTAACGTGTTAAAATTTCAAAACGATTGGATAATATTGTTTTTCTTAATCATGCACGCCAACTTGAAAAACGTTGTTTCGAGAAAATCGCGTTTCAAGCTAAAATTCAATATTTTTTGCAATAAATCTTATCGAAAATTAATCTGCGATGCTTGGACCATACAATACACCTTCTTCTTGTTCATACTCCTCCTCTTCTAAAGATTTTTGCTCCCTTCGAGCAGTTCTGGCCTCTTTAGATGCCTCAGTCGAGTGTTTTTCCGCCTGGTTAATTCTTGCAGCATCTCTATGCTCTGCATGTTCCAGCGCACATTGGCCAATTGTTATTCCCATGACTTGCATTTTTTTCAAGATAGCCATAAATCCTTCATTAAATGTACATACAGAAATATTTGCAGCCATATTTAGTACGTTTTTCCCACAAAAAGTATGTTTGGGGGCCAAATTCCAAACACAAGAATTATAGCTTTCGTTATTATTCTGCGCAAAACTGCCCAAGCAACGCTTTAATAAATCTTCTGATGATAAGTCATCATAAATAGGCTTTAAAATTTCTTGTACCTCATCATCTTAAGGTGGAGGATGCTTGAAATTGTTTAATGCATTATCACCCGCTGCCTCCGCCTTGCGCCAGTTACACCAAGTCGTTTCTCCAACAGGACAATAACAGTGTTGAGGGTTCTCATCAGTTGAAATTTTGTGGTAATATGCTGCCCAAATTTATTTGCGCATATTTTCAACTGAATCAGGATTTCGTCGTATAGCTAGGCCATAATGTGTGGCAAAATTTTTCATTAATTTTAGTGTCAGTTGAACTTTTTTCGGACCTTATTTTGGAGATTCTACACTTTTTTACAGCTATTTTTTTTGTTTTTTTTTGCCAAGGCTAACTGTTTTTTTGCTTCTTTTAAAGGAGATGACTCAGTTATCTTTGTCTACACTTTGGGTTAAGTCGATGTAGCGATATAGCGAAGTCAACGAAAATCATAGGAAAAATGACCTTGGGGCGCTTCGCTATTTATACTCACAAATTTTTTTTTTTTTAGAATTTCAATTTTATATTATTAAAATCATGTTTTTAAAGCTCCATTCTAACATATTCAATCAAAAAACAAAAATCAATTTATCAAAAATTTGGAGGTGCTACGTTGCCTTAAGTTAAAGCAGTGACCAACTTGGTCTGAATTGTTTTATTAGCGAACAGGCTATCTCTGATCTGATCTGAAATCCAAAGAAACTCACTTAAGGATGCGTGTGCAGTCAAATCATTCGTTTCAGCAGACGCATTAAATGATCACTGTCATTTTTTCTCAATTAGGCCTGACAAATTGCCAAAGACAGAATTAAACCACAGCAGACCGTAAGCCAGCGACAAGATTGAGAACTGTGCGTTTTGAGCAGAATATTGCAGCCGTAGAAGTCAATGTTCGCAGGCGAATCAGCAAATCTGAGTTGCCAAGAAGTTGAGATTTGTCGGTCCACTTTGAGAAAAATTTCGCGCAAGGATCTCGGTCTAAAGGCTTACAAGACCCAATTGGTGCAAAACTTAAAGCCGCAGGACCATCGAATGGGTCGCAGGTTTTGGGAATAGGCTGGCTTTGGGAATTTCTGGCTCGATGGCTACATTAAAGCTGCCGCAGCTGGAGCGAGAAAAATCGCCGTCACGTCATAGAGATACCGTTGCATCCATAAAAAAGCACTGTATGGTGCGCACTGCAAGCTGGTATCATCATAGGGCCATAATTCTTCAAAGATGAACACGGCGAGCGCGTTACTACTGCAAACTAGGGATGGGCGTTTTCGTTTTTTTTTGGCATCGATGCGCATCGTTATTTTTAATTTGGCATCCGATGCCGGCATCGTTGTTGGGATCATTACTTACATAGATAGACATATGAAAATACTTACATAGATAGACATTTCGAAAGTGGCTGAAAGACGAAGTAATACCAAAATAAAATGCTAAAAGTATGTTTCGAGTTATATTTCTTTATTTCTTCGGATTAAAGTTACAGTTTAAAAATATAATTTGTTCCAATTTCTCTTAAATTCATTCTCCGGTCGTTAATTATATAGCCACCTCTTGAGAAAGTCCTCTCACAAGGTACATCAGTTATAACAATGCTGCACTTTGTCCGAAATATTTGGGCCAAATTTGGAAAAATTTTACAATGGTTTTTCCACCAAATCGTGGGGTCATTCCACTTCCCATTTTCGTCCTCTCGATGCAATGCTTCTTCATCCAAATACAGCTCCAATTCCCGAATCGCCTTAGATATATGTAGCTGTTCCGGGTGTCGTGGATTCCTTAATGCAAAGATCCAACTTGCTCCAAATACTTGGTTTGGTAGATTGTACATTCGGTAAATTTTTAGTAGTGTCTGAAGCTACCATATTCTGTTCTATCAGAAGGACAGGCAGATCTAGACAATATTGCTTTGTAGAAGCTGCTTCTGTCTTGAAGCTTATAAGCTTGAACCGTGGGTCCAGTAGAGTGCACAATCCTAATGTTTTGTTCCTTTCAATATTTTCAAACCTTTTTTCGATGCCTTCTTTAAGTTTCGAAATGATGTCCAACGACATATAAGAGCTCAAATAGTGCTGATTTTCTAATAACTCGTCGCATGCATCGATAAGGCAATTGGTTAGAACAATTGCTAATGCACCAGTTATATATCTCTCCCCACTTAAAGATTGAGTCACTTCTTCAAACGGAGCCGAAATCGTCACCAAGTGTTGAAATACGGTCCACTCATCTTCTGTTAAATTCGGCCAATCTCGGCGAATCAGAGCAACTGTACCTCTTACAGCTTCATTCAACTCAACAAATCTCTTGAGCATGTAAAATGTAGAGTTCCACCGCGTAGGAACGTCCTAAATCAAATGTTTATGCTGCTCAGCACCTGCGTGTTTCGCTTGGTAATCCAAAATTTTCCTAGTTGCCTGCGAGCTTCGTTTGAAAAATGTAACAATTTTTTTTATCTTTTCAATCGACTCTTGAACAATATTTAATGCATCGATTACCACCAAATTTAAGGTGTGCGAATAGCAAGGGTAATGCTCCCAACTGAGCTCTTCCCGTATAGCTTTGATCATATTTCTGGCATTGTCAGAAATCGCCAGATTAATTTTTGTCCTCAAATTTCACTCTTCGACGATGTTTTTAAGCTCACTGGCCAAGTGATTGCTTGTATGGCTTCCAGGGGAACCTTTGCAATCTAATAAAATAGATTTGAACTCTATAAATCAGCATAGACAACGTCTATCGTCTCTAAAGCTTATCAAAGCGGAGAATATTGGTACGGGAAACTCGATCGTTTTGCGGAATAAGCCTCCGAAGCCGAATCAAATTGGAATTGTTTTTTGCGGGATGATTAAAACTGAAAATTTTTTTATTTACATTGAAAATTTTATTTGGCATCGTTATTTCAAAAATGGCCCATCTCTGCTGGGCAACGAGCGCTTGTATATATTTCGTTTCGGTGGCATCGGCATCAGATATCTGATAATTCAATAACCGATGCCGGCATCGTTTTCTGGCATCCGATGCCGGCATCGTTATTTGAAAAACGGCCCATCTCTACTGCAAACCCTCCTCAATGGTGACCGGTACAGAGCGATGATAAACCAGTTTTTGTTCCCGAATTTGCGTTGTATGGATGTAAGGTAGATGTGGTTTCAACAAGATACCACTACGTCCCAAACAACGAGCGCAACCATCGACTTATTGAAGATGAAATTCGAAAATCACACTATCTCGAGAAATGGACCTGTCAATTGGCCAAAGAGATCGTGCGATTTGACTCCGTTGGATTAGTTACTTTTTGTTGGGATACGTGAAGTTGTTGGTCTACACGGACAAACCACGATGCATTAGAAGCCAAAATAACTCATGACATTGACGATATACGACCTCAGTTTCAAAAACTAGTCGAAATTCGGACCTATAAAATTGGCTAATTCAGAGGAATTGGCGGTGGTAATTTGCACGCGATCATCTCCAAAAAGTAAATGTATAGAGCTAAATTTTGCTATAAAAAAATAAAGCGATCCGGCTGATACTTTTTTGTTTTATTCAAGTTTGAAATCGGAACCGTCGAAAAAACACTCTCTATATTCGGAAACAAGCCTAAATTTAAGTTTATTTATTTTTATTTGCACACTTGTAACATAACCTACGAATTAGTGAAGGAATCGGAAGTTTTCGAAAACTAATAAAAATGATAATTTTGATATTTAACGAAGATAATTGCAGGTTAATCGATGCATGAACGCATTATGGGAATAAAGTTGAGATGCTGGCGTTGAAGTAATTTTATTTAAGGGTTATGAGTGTTTACTTTTTAAGTATAGTTGCAAGTGAAGCATGAATTTTTAGTAGCTATAAAATGTCTGTAGAAAAAATCGAAGAATTGATAAATGAAGGAATATATGTATGTATATAAATATGCAATAAATTTAAACGGAGTGAAAATATTCTAGCGGGCACTAATGGGAGAACTGAAATATGGACTATAATATTTCTAGAAGCTGTTGACTTTGATCACAATGTTTCATGAAAAAAACCGAATACGCATACATTGCAATGTTCATGATATAGATATTTTATTCATTTCATACTAATTCATCTTCTTAAAAAGAAGTACTTATTGAATATTCGTTTTACTCTCGGAACAGTGCATGGGTGCCTTGAATTACAACAGGCGGAAAAAGTTAGGTACTTTTTTGAAAATTGTTTTGCAAATTTTTTTTATTAGCATTAACGTAATCATCGGCGCTACAACCAGGCTTTGGTCTTGACTTCACTCAGCACATTTTTCCATTGGTTCCAATCGTGAGCTGATGTCATCCAATTATGCACCCCTAAGCTCCGAATATCCTGTTCAACGCCAGCTTCGCAGTACAAATAAGGTCACCCACTCTGTCGTCTGCAGAAAAATCTGCCACAAAGGGTATACCGGGCAGATTCCCCTTCGCTGATAGGAGCTAGGTGTTCTGCCCACCGGAGTCTACCGACCTTTATCTTTGTAATGATATCTGCTTCTAGGTAGATAGCGTACAACTCATATGGGACCAACGATTTCCTCTCGAACCCGACTAAGAGGTCAGAGTGCGTTTTCCTGAGCACCCAAGTCTTAAATCTATACGTGAGTACTGGGAAGACTATGGTTTTGTACAGCAGAAGCTTTGATGTTCGGATCATATTTCGGGATTTGAAGAGCTTTGGTAGACTGCAGTAGGCTTTGTGGGATTAGAGCAGCTACCCGTGTATATCGAACGATTGCACTACTTCAAGTTCATGCTCCACTACCCCTGATAGTTTGACCAACTCTAGGTGTTGCCTACAGATGCTGTCACCTAAATTGTTTTATAAAATCATATAATACGACACAAAAGTTCGATAGAAGTCAGAGCCTAAATATACCAAAAATTGCTTGATGTGATCAGTCAGGATATAATGCATTATATAATGAAATACGAAAGCGTGAAACATGGCGCAGACAACATATTTTTACTAAAAATTTAATCTGATCACATTTCAACGCACCACATTTCCAAATCTGACCTCATATCCAACACCTATTTGCAATTGCATCCGGAACGCAAATGCCAATTGCATCCGGAACGCAAATGGAAAAATGCTGGACCTGATTTTTTCGACTGATGCCTCTTCTACTGTGGTGAAACCCCTCACATCATCTCTCATCGACGAAACCGCGCATCATTGTGCACTCAACATTATTTTCGAGCCAAAGTCTAGTAATTACTTATCATCGAGCACATCTGAACTTAAATTTAATTTTAGACGAGCTAATGTCGATCAAATACGTGACTTGCTTGCTAACTATGATTGGTCCTCCGTGTTGCAGGAAACTAATCCTGATAAAGCTACGTTCTATTTCCACATTCGGTTGTTTAGCTGTTTTTTACGGAGCGTGCCAACTACCTTCACTAATAGCAAGGTTCGTTTTCCTTGGATGTCTCCACAGCTTTGCCATTTGAAAAATTCTAAAAACAAAGCCTGGAAAAAGTTTCGCCTGACTCGCTCAGAACTTGACTATCAACGTTTTTCCACATTACGAGATCTGCATCATAAAGAAGCTGCATTTGCATATCATAGACATACGCAACAGCTAAGATTTAATTTTCAAGCTCACCCTAAGAGATTTTGGAATTTTGTTAATTCTAAGACTTATAACGATGGGTATCCACTCACATTTAAATCTGACGACTCTTATTTTGATGATCCCTTTGATATTAGTAATTTATTTGCTTCCGTTTTCCGTAAAGCTTATCGTACGGACTTTCCAAACTCCAGACACTTTTCACCCTACTTGACGAACTCAGCAGTTTCTTCTTTGGAGATGAAGGATTTAAAAATTGACGAGGTCACTATTATCACATTTGTTAATAAACTTGACAATAATATAACACCTAGCCCAGATGGCATACCTAACTTGGTCTTGAAATATTGTGTGTCGTCACTACTACCTGTGCTGTCTTATATTTTCAATACATCCTTAAAAACAGGCATCTTTCCTCATTTGTGGAAATACTCCACCGTCACTCCCATATTCAAGAAAGGGAGTCGTAATCACGCTTGCAACTATAGACCTATTGCAAAACTTCCCTGTGTCGCAAAACTTTTTGAAGCCATAGTCACAAATGTTGTAGCCTTTCATTGCAAATCAATTATGGCTCCGTATCAGCATGGTTTCGTGAAAGGTCGTTCAACCACAACCAACCTGCTTGAATTTTCTCACCAAATAACCAACTCAATTGAAGCTGGGCTCCAAACTGACTGCGCCTACACAGACTTGACGAAAGCCTTTGATAAGCTTGATCACTCTATTCTTTTAGCTAAGCTTCATTCCTTTCAATTCCCTTACTTGTTTTTAAATTGGGTTGACTCTTACTTGACGAATCGAACCCAACGTGTATCCTTTCGCGGTGCCTTGTCATCTGAAATTAGAACCACGTCTGGTGTTCCACAAGGTAGTCATCTAGGCCCTTTACTGTTCGCCTTATTTATTAATGACGTAGGTTCCATTTTACAGTCATCTTCTGTTCTTCTTTATGCCGATGACGCTAAAATTTTCAAAGTTGTGAGAAACCTTAACGATTGCTATGATTTGCAGCAGGATCTAAACAGATTTGCCAACTGGTGTTCCAATAACAATCTCCTAATTAATCCTGACAAGTGTACGGTTATATCTTACACACGCAAAAATAATCCTGTAATCTATGAATACTCACTTTTGAGTACATCTTTAAATAGATCAGCGAAAGTACTCGATTTAGGAGTATTGCTGAATCAATCCTTCACATTTGACGATCACATCGATTCAATTGTTGTGAAAGCTAGCAATGCCTTAGGTTTTGTCAGAAGACGTTCGAAGGAATTCAACGACATTTTTCTAACTAAGACCCTCTTTTGCAGCTTAGTCAGACCTATTGTCGAATATGCAAGTATTGTATGGGCACCATATCAAAAAGTCTACATAGACCAAATTGAGTCAATTCAAAAGAGGTTCTTACGTTTCTGCCTCCGCGGTCTTCCGTGGTATGACCCTTTACATCTACCTCCTTATCAAGACCGCTTAAATCTTTTACGAATGGATACCTTGGACTCTCGACGTCAAAATTCCAAAATCTTATTTGTCGCGAAAATTTTGGATGGCACCGTTGACTCAAACTACTTCTTAAGCCAACTTAATTTTAATACTAATAACAAACGTGTCAGGCGCGTTAACTTTTTGTCGATCCCTCAACATCGGACCAATTATGGTTGCAATGAACCAGTCACTGCAATAAGTAGATGCTTTAACGAAGCTTATTATAAGTTTGATTTTCATTTATCTACAGCATCACTTAAACGAATTCTGTATAAGAATAATTAATTTTTATTGTATGTGTATAGTCTGCATTAGACGACTTTAATAAATGAATGAATGAATGAATATTAAATTTCATGTCTTTGCAAAGCTAGGAAAAGTTTCTATTGCATTTCTAACACTACGACTTACGAAATAAGTTCCAATTACTTAGAAACAATTAATCATTAAACTATCATCATTGATTTGCGAAAAGCAAACACTTAGAGGCTTTCACTAGTGCATTCCTATCTTTTCGCGTCAGCATATCCATGACTTTGCATTTTTTTCTAAAATTGTCAAATCATTAGTCTCTATACTTTGCATGAATGGAAAAAGTACTTCACCATCTGTGAACAAGATCAAACAAATAAGACCACGAAAATTGACCAGGTCCAAATTTTCACGAAATTCCAAAGTCTTTATTGACTATGTATTGGCGCGATTCCGAAGTCAAACAGAATTATTCTTTCAACACGTCATTGCTGAGAAATCTTATATTTACTAAACAAAAGATTTTAAGATGACAATGTCCGCTTCACCGGTGTTCTTTGGATGATCCAAAGTCCAGGAAATCTTTATGTAAAATACAATAACCGCATAGTATCCTCCTATTGATCATCTGGATGATCATTTCTGTTTGAATACCTATCAGATACTTATCTTGCAGCTTCAGCTGGGGAGCTAAGAATGATGACCTCAAGCAAATGAAAATTACTATGACTTCGATCGGCGAATCTCTGAATATCGCTTCGTATCGCACCTTTACATGCAGGTGCTTCGCTAAGAAGAGAATAAGAAGAGCCAACAAATAGCTGGAGATTCTCCAAGATTTTCCTCTTTCATACAGACAAATGAAATATAATTAGCATGTTGTACAGATACTTTTTGTATGAATATAATTCTATCAGCAAAAACGTTTTACTGTTCGTTGTACATACAGACGCACACAGATCGGAAAACGAATTGAGAGATCATGGCCCCGGGAGAGGTGTGTTTCAATTACACGATGGGGTTTTTCGTCATCCGGCTTCGCTGCTGCCCGCTATCGTTACCTTTTAACTCGTATCGTTTGTTATTTTCATGGAGACGAAGCAGGTGGGTTTTCCGGGGGGAATTTCTGCAAAGCGTTTTAGCGAACGATCTACACGATTCACTACACGACAATCGTCACTGTCTGCAAACTCACTGGAAATCTCCAGGAAGATATATAAGGCAAGGTGCTGGTCGAATCAATATTAATTTAAGTCTTAGATAACGGAACGACGGTTTAACTAAAGTTTTGTAGAAGTACAGGAGAAATATTTATTTTTTTGCAAAGTGAATTTTTCTGTCGTGCGAATGAGATTTAATTTGTGATTTGAAAAAGTTGATAGTGGTTTGCTGCGGAATTCGTGAAATTTTTTGAAAAACATTTAGTCGTTTTTTGAAACAAAAGAAATAAGTGATACATTCGCTGAAAAAGGATTATTTGGAAGAAAGTTAAGAAAAATGGATACGGAAAACTTTCGAAAATACGGCAAACAAATGGTGGATTACATATGTGACTATCGTGAAAATGTTCATGGACGCGATGTTGCACCGACATTGGATCCCGGATATTTGAAGAAACTTATTCCGAGTTAGTATTGACATTTTTTTAAATTATCTCTAATAATATTTAAAGGAAACAAATTGAAAGTGGTTTAAATGTGTTCGGTTACAAAAAGTCTTTCTATTAGTAAATAATAGCTCTTCCAGTAAAATAATAATAAATGTTTTAATTTAAACCAATTTTCTGCTTTTGAAGCTAGATTTATTTTGATTTTGACTTATCGATATTTCGAGGGTAATCTGCCCTCTTCTTCAGTGTTTATTAGACACTGAAGAAGAGATTACCCTCGAAATATCGATATATGTCAAAATCAAAATAAATCTAGCTTCAAAAGGAGAAAATTGGTTTAAATTAAAATATTTTTACAAGCTAGGAAAAATATTGGTACACAATAAAAACAACTAATGAATGGTTACTTCTACATAAAGGGGCTTAATGGGTTTACTAAGATTGATTCTAGAATATTTTATCCCACTTAAAGTAAAGTATGCCAGTTTGGCTACTTCTAGGAGTCGGCACCTATATCATTTTAAAGGCAAACTGAGCATCGGATCAAGGCGAGTCTCTCGGAAAAATATATACGAGTACATATGTTAGTTCCTCGGGAAAATAAATCTGTTAGTCTACAAAGAAAATAAAGTTCATTATAACTACAAATTTTCTGATAGTCGTTCTCGAGTGACACCTAGTAGAATTGTTTGATAATATTCTAACTTGAGGCAATGTTTCTGTGAGAATTAAAACTACTTCAAAATGGATTTGCGTTTTGTGCGCTATGATTTATTTTGGTCTTTTTTCCAAAGTAATTTTATATCTTGCTTACGTGAAAAACAGGATTTTTAATACAAATTTGACTTAAAATTCAAATTCTTGATTAATTGGTGAATATTAGTCGTGATTACCATATTAATCGTGATGGGAAAATTAATTTAACTGTAAATTTAACTGCTTAATTTAACTGATGGACTTTTACCGGAAGAACTCTTTAGACGCCAAAATAATGAAAACTTGAACCCAAAGTTGACCTAAAATAAACCATATTCGCCAGCAAATTACCACTTAAATTTGTTTCATATTGAAATGTTTTTTTTTGTGGAGAATCTAGGTCAATGGATGATGCAATGCGTGATTTATTGAATTATGGTGTTTTTCAGGTATAGTTTGATTCTACATGCAGATCAATTCCAGATGCATATGAGGTTAAGATCTGTTGGGTTAAGCATATTGTATACATTCAGCTTGAAGGAACTTTCCATTTTTTAAAGTGCTAATTCAGGGTTTGAGTGTTAGAAAATTTTGTTCCGTGAATCAGATATTTTGAATATTCAGCTTTTGCTTTTATCGCTCTATGGGTTCTTTTTCTGAAAATTCATTAGATTTGGTGTAGCGACATTTTCTTCAAAACTCACACTTAGGTATTATGCTTTAATATTTTCCAGTTATAAAAAAAATCTCATCTTGTGTTCTGCCCTTAAAATGTTCGCTTATTTTTCTTTATTCTCTACCATTTAACCCTCACGATTCTTATAATATTTTCACAATCATTTTCTTCACTTTACTGCAACTACTGAGTTGCATCCTTACTTTTAACAGATTTTTCTTGGAATTCCCTTGTTGTCGTTATTCATTTGTAAATAACCTTTAGAAGTTGAATTATTTTCCTTTTTTCTTGACCCCAATTACACTTCAGATCGAGATTGCATTTGCAACTTTTTTTGTGAAAAGTCTTACATTTTTCCTTTATGTCCCTGTTTTCATCTTATTCAATATCGGTCACTGCTTTGGGAAATTTCTCTCTTCCTAGAATCTACTGTATGTTTTTCCCACTTATAAATCTGGCGTGCAACCTTGCTTCGCCACATTTGTATTAAACCCTTTGAGGACCAATTGTTATACCGTTGCTAAACACAATTTTAATTACTTTTATCGATGCTTTGGTCCTTTGCGGGAGAACCATCAAAAGCGTTGCGAAAGAATCATGCATGTTAGTCGTAAATCTAAATCGGCTTCAAAACAAAACACTTTAAATAAACACTTTGGAGTCAAGTAAAATTGCTGATTTACTATTGAGCATCTATTTGAAGCCGATGAATTTGAGCCTCAACTGCTTATCTTTAGCTTCAATCTGGCGTTTCTAGATGAGCCTCCCGTCAAGGTGCATCTCGAGATATTTCACTTCGTTACTTTGAGGTATTGGTATGTTGTAGAGACTTATTTCAGAACAAGTTCGTTTTAACAATTTAAACGTATTTAGATTCGATCACTTTTATTTTCCATTTTATAAACCGTCCTTCAATATGTGACGTGTGCGCTTACAAGATTCGAGGTGCCATATCTGAATCTGAGTTGATGCATAAAATAGTGATATCGTCTGCTTGGGTTTTGCGTCTCTCACTGGAAGGTCTGAAATAAATATTTTATAAAGCACAGGTCCTAAAGCACTCTCTTAGGGAACTTCACTTTGACTTGATGTTTTTGGTGGCTGTGCAGTTTTTGTGTCGAACCTAGAATGTCCGATTAGTTAGGTAAGATCAAAGGTCCTCATGAAAGCATTTTGGAAGAATAGACTTGATTTTGTAGATCAACTCATGATGCCAGACTTCGTCGAAGGCTTGACGAACATCTATAAAAACTGCTCTTCAGTACTTCTTGTCTGTAAATGCTATACTTATACTTCTTATGTGCTGACACAATTCTATGAACTTGCTAAATAGTATTATGTTGGCTTCGGAATCTGAATGTTAGACTCAGAATTGATGCACAGAAATCCGGTTTGCATTCTCCAGTATTAGGATCATTTTTTGTAAAAAAAAAACTCCTGTATTTTAGAGACGATAGGTAGTAGACTAGTAGGATTATATGATTTAACTTGAGACGGACCTTTGTACGATTCAAGAATCATATCACCGCATTTGGTTATACGTCTCGGAAATATCCGATTCTGAAAATAGCATTGGAGAGGCAAGAAAACAAAGTGTACCAGATCGGCGATAGCTGCTTGAGCATGAGGTAATAATGAGGTCAATACCTGAAGATTTTCCGAAGCAAGTTTCCTAAACGATAATATTTCAGACTTTATTACCAGAAGTTTCAATGACCTGTGTGTCATAGACATTTAATTCAGAAGGTAGATCGTGTGTTTTGGAATGGGGGTGTGAAAAGTTGATACAGGTGAACGGCGAACGTAGTGGCTTTGTCTTCGTTACTTCTGGCCCAGTTTTCATCGGGAGTTCTCAGTGGAGTTTCCCTTATGGTAGATTTGTTGACTTTTTTTACTTCCTTTTAAACCAATTCATATTTTTTTGAAATTGAATGACTGTAGTGTTGAATGACAATTGAATGACATTGTGTTCGGTTAGTCCCATTTTAAGTTTTCTGGAAGCTTTGTTAAGTTTACACTTTTTTTGAAGCAACCTTCGCAGCTGATATTCTCTTCGTACCCATCTTTTCCCTGGACTAAGATTTGAATTGTCGAAGAGTAAGTCACTTTCCGCAACCAAAACTATGCTTTGGGTTTTGGTCTTTATATGTCTATGGTTTTGGTACTACGTTAACAATTGCATCCATGACAACTTGATTGAAAAAATTAACTGTGGATTTGTTTTTATTCGGTCGAATAAAGCAATACGTTTAAGGAGATTGAGTCGTTAAGGTGCCCCCTGTGCGTCTTAGTGGATATTATTGTAAATCGTATAGCACCATTTTCATCTGCATTTTACTAATATTGGCGTCAACTTTGATTGAAAATTGATATTCAATTTTCATGCCTGAAAAGGACTTCTCGGATTACAGGCTTTATGATACGATCTTGTCACGATTCTTTTAATACATACTTCTACATGCGTCCGCCTTTTGGTTATCCTGATTCGTTCTGTACTTGCACATTGGACACTACTTGGCGTCAAGTAGTCGTCGCTTCAAACAACTATGCAGTTAAATTAGCTCAAGCTCTTCTTTATCTTCTTTATAATGAACGCTTATCATTTTTAAGCATCCTTCTCTTCGAACAGTGCAGAGTTTATACTTATGAGTGTTTTTCTATTGTAGTATAATTTTGATACATAGAAACAGAAGTGCCTGCAACATTTTATGATTCACTTTATTTTTTTTTAGATAAAGTACAGACATATTAGCTGATAGTTTTTAGGGTCAGATTCTGAAGTTTACACTTGATTCAAACTTTATCGTAGCCTATCATCTATTGGAAAATTTAACAATCAGTAGGTGTACTAAAAAGCCAGGCATCGTCCTGGAGCTCCAAAAAAAAAAAATTAAAAAGATCGGGATAGCTTTTCGAATTTATAGCCCCAACTCAAGCTTTTACATCACAAAAAAAAATACAAATACTTCTGGTTACCATGATGCAACACGATCTCTCTCTAGCAATTTTTCAAAAATAGACTGCAATCAATCAATTTGCTTCTGATATAAATCAGAAAATTGAACGATTTTCTATTTGAAACAAAAATAACACTCACAATAGCCTCGATATGACGCAAAACAATTAAACTCTTTCATTTAAAATCTACTGCTCAAAACCAGCGTGTAATGGTTAAAACTAGTATCTTTCCAGTATTTTTAAACCAAAACTTGAACGTGCTTGTTTTTAGATTTTTGAATTTTTCAAAGAATTCTCTACTGAAACTTTACGCTCGTTTTTATTGTTTACTTCGGAATTCGTATATGCAAAAATGCGTGGTCAAAGTGGTCAATATAAATAGATAATGAAACATAAGAAATTATTTTACGACTCAATTCGAATATGAGATAAAAAAAATATAAATAAAATTAAAATAAGAACGTTATGTGACTTGAACGAGTTCAGAGTTGTTGATATTAAAGTAAATTGCAAAGTAAATTGTATTAGGGAACGAAACAATAATAGAGTAAGCAATAGAAAAAAACGATAAAATCTGGAATACATAAACATTAGCTCGAAGAGAATTTATGTTCTTTGTTTTCTGTACACCATGTGCCGAACTAATTCTTGTGAAATCGTCTGAAGTTTGGCTTTTTTAAGCCTTTTTTTTATTGATGGTTTAGTTGGAAAACAATACCTTCTAGACATTGAAAGCAATAAAAAACTGCTCTTTTAAGAATTATCCTTGCAGTTTTTCAAAAGTTACAATAAAATATATCTGATTTTATGTAAGAAACAGATATTTGCAAATGGCAGATATACTTTAATTAATTTATCGATTTTGAAATTCTTTTTGGAATGTTGACTTACAGAGAATGCAAGCGGAGTTAGTGATATAATTAGATTTAAAGACACGCTTCGTGATTTTGGTCCCATCTTCAAATATAAGTCTGGTCACATCCTAAGATTAGGAAGCATGACAATTTTTCTAATTAAATTATCAGTGAAAGAAATGCCCGCTCGAAAAGTGCGTTAGTGCATTAGATTTGAACTCCACATTGCTATTCAAAATGCATCTTCAAAAGAGAAATTCGAAACAAACGAGATCCAATTTAATTATAATCAAAACACCCAATCATTTCGAAAGTGAATTTCCTTCATGACAGTTCATTCACATTACATTTTTTTTTACTGACAAATATTACTTGCCTCAATCGAAATGTAAATCCCCCGTACTCACCCACTTAATCTCATCATTTGTCATAACAATCACTAGAAATTTAATTTTAAGTACTGTGTAGTACACTAAGACAGCACACGACATGCCAATTTGCGTGGGATTGCGCTAAGTGGTCTAGTGATTAGTTGTTGATCGAAATCAAAGAGTTATTTTTAGCTGAAGAGTATCTTATATAATTCTTCTTCGTTCGATCGATTGAACAGTATGTAAATCTTTTTTTCTAAGTCGTTACTTCGAACCAGCACTTAGAGTTTTTGAGGATGATAATCGAAAATTTTCGTCAAGCTCAAGTGATTTCATGAATATTATTTGTGTATATAAATAAAATTTACGTGTTTAAGTCCTGTTTGAGATTTATGAATATGTTTATTTAGTTTTCATTGAATGTGAGAGCGATGATTGCTTTTACAATTTGAAATTGCGCCCGCGCACATTATTTAAACTGTAAAATATTGAAGTCAATATTTTGATAACGAACGCAGCAGGAATCGGTCTGGTATGTCTGGAATCGGTTATTTATGAAGATGAATTGATCATTATAAGAAGGAAAAACTATGGAATTCTTAGAAACCACAGTTGGGGCAAGTCGAGATTTTACGTCTTTAAGTTTTTAGAGTTGTATGATTTTATATTTGATTACGACTAATTGGCATTTGCGTTAGAAGGATTACTACATAGGGAAGAAACGCTTTACCTAAATAGGAAAATAGCTGATTGGGAGACATCCCAATCAGCTTTTTACAATGAGCTGGACCACGTTCCGTTCTGGCGGTCACAGATCTGAATAAAGCAGTGAACCCCTAACTACAGCATTTAATAATGCTGTTTAAAAATTCTGCAGCTCAATTAAATCCATAGGGAGAAGAAAGTGGAAAAGTGAGATTAGGGTTCTTCGAATTGGTCAAATTACAAAGTTAAATCAAGGCTATTCAAATATGCCGTGAGTAAGGTAGACGAGCTGCAAATATTCAAAGCATCAATGAAGACAGCTGCCCCTGAAAAATTCAAAGTTTAAAATTCGAGTCGCATACAAAAGTCCGATGATACACTGAAAAAAATCCACATGGCGCCCAGAGCCATGTAACATGGCGCAGCATTTATGGTCCCACACGCTATGTACATAGTACCCTGAGCCATGCAGTATAGCTCCCACCGCCATAATTACATGGCGGATAAATTATGGCCCCACACGCTATATTACATAGTACCACGAGCCATGTAATATGGCTTTAGTTGTTACTGCAATTATAGCTCGCAGCCATAGTGTGTGAGGGGATGTTTAAATGTCAGCAAGTGACGTTTGAGTTTATCCATACATGACAATGTATGTCAATGATATCATGAAATCGTATTGATTTTCACAATGATTTTGCTACCTGCTATTGATATTGAACGTAATGACAACTGTCCGAATGATAGATTTAACTCATGATACAAGAAACACTAGAGATAGCGACACTAGAGTGACCATTTTATTCTCTCTCTGCGCATGACGTCACCGGGAGAGTTCGTCGCGCGGCATGTTCACGTGCATTGGTGTAAAATGTATGGGCGCTGGCGTAATTCATTTAAACAATCCGTAATTAAAACATGTTTGCATGCATTCTTGTACATAAAATCGTCACTTAAGGAATCATAATATGTACAGTTACATTATGTGCATAGTAGTACATGTAAAATGTATGCACAATTTATGCAAAATATGATTAAAGTATATTTCAAGTAGAGTAGATTTGGAACAAAACGCATTGTTTGTACATTTGAGAAAGTCCAAATTCACTCTTCGATATGTGGCTAAACAACAATATTATTGTAAATAACACAATTTAATTATGCTTTTGATGATTTCAACTTCAAAAAATAGGTTTTACACATTTTAATTAATTTTATTTTCAATGCAAAAACTCCATTGCTAGTTTAAGACTCCTCTAGGGTGAAATCAGGGAAATACCTTACTAAGTATATATGAAATATTTGAGCTGAGAAATGAAGGACGTCCAATATGACGGATTGAATAACCCAAACTATGATTGGAGTACTTTACGTGGTTCACATAGCTCAAAAAATGTTGGTCGGTCTATAAATAGCAATTCATTTTTATATCTCTGCGGTTTTTTTGAAGTGCCTAAATTTTAAGTTTGAAAACTAGAATACTTCGAACTCCTTATGGATTGTGGGATTTTCATCTCCTGAATCAATAACAATTGTATGGATTGAAAATCCACATGAATTTACAACATTTGTTAAATTAGCAGTCCCTTATTTTGTGGTTCTACATAGAAAGGCATAATATTTTGGTCGCTGGCAGGTTTCGAACAAGCCTTGAATCACATGATTTTCTGATGGAGTCAATTTTCATCTCATTGAATGAGAAAACAGATACCTTCAGAATGCAGCTAAGTTTAGACCTCCACATAATTTTTATCGCCGTAATAAGAAACCCTGATTGTATTTGAGCTTTCTAGTATCATCTTGAAGAGCTGTTATTGAAGAATTTGGAAAAGCTATAAGCACATAATCTTTCAGCTCATAGGCTTAATTTGCGCTAGCTAATTTGTTTCCATTTTACAATAGAATTATCTTTTCTAATTTTAAATGAAAGATGAGAATTGCATTTTCCTTCTTTGAATTTTTAGACTGCGATTTACAATCAGGATCAGTGCTGTCGTTTTACTGCAATTGCAGCATATCTGCTGTAATTTGATGCAGTTCACTGCAACATTGCATTTGCACTTCATCTATTACATTTTACGAAATTTGCTACTTGTTTAATCTAGCTAGCATATTTAGTAAGTTAGTTTCGCTCTGTTTAGTTATATATGCAACCGCTAGCCATTTTGAACTAAGAATGAATAGGAATTTCCCCAATTCTTAATCGTGGAGATATAACTGTATATTGTAATTTATTTTCTTTAATATGGAAAAACTGATATTAACAATAATATGTATTTTTCACCAAACGACTAAACTCGAATCTGATATCTTTAAAAAAAAATTATACATCTTTTATTGAATATGGTTTGTCATTGCTATTTCAAATAGCAATAGTTGTATTTTAAATGCATGTAAGAAGACTTATATGTGTACACATATGTATATACTTGTAGAAGAATCAATCTACTGCAATTTAGAGCAATCTGCTGCAACTTCGGAGTTTTATTTACTGCACAAAGAAACACTAAAACGACAGCACTGCTCAGTATCATCATTGACTAACCTTTCCTTCAAATATATCCAGAGAAGACTATCAAGCATTTCGTGTTTCAAATCCTGAACTTAATGTTCTTTCGGGAAATATTTCAAAAGCAATCATGCAATAGACAAATTCCGATACCTTTTCGCTCCTTTTACACATCACAAAAATTTGATCTGTTGGATACATATAAAATAGTTTTTTCTTCTGCCACAGTATTCTTCTTTTGACTTTCAGTACAGCAATAACACACAAATTACATTGAATTTTTTCATTTTTCACATATATACTCCTGTAAATAAAGTCTACTATGATCTAAATAAGCTCATTAATAGTTTATAATATTAAAACAATGCTGCAAAAGAAAACCATAAACCATTTTTCATGCATTTATTTGTATTCCAATACAATTTAATGCATTCATTCATGAACCGAACTCTCCCGGTGACGTCACGCACAAGCAGCGAGCCGAGAGAGACATGCGCGTGTCGTAATCTTATAGTTCTTTGATTCATGGATTTAACTGATAAATTCAACTTTACAAGCGGATTCAGAATCATTTAATATATTTGACTAAAGTACCCCACGCCAAGTAATATAGTCACCCACGCCATGTAATATAGTCACCCACGCCATGTAATATAGTCCCCTACGCCATGTAATATAGTCCTCCACGCCATGTACTATAGTCCTCCACGCCATGCACTATAGTCCTCCACGCCATGTACTACCATAGTACATGGCGTGGAGGACTATAGTACATGGCGTGGAGGGCTATAAGCATAGCGTCTGCTCCTATGTACTTTTCGCCATGTACTATGGCGTGTGGCGCTATATTTTATCACAATCCCCAAATCGACTATGTACATGGCGCCAGAAGTCCATAAATTCTGGCGTCTGGCGCCATGTGTTTTTTCAGTGTAGTTGGATTCAAAGCAACTGTGTGAGGCTTAGTATTTTAATGGACACTCATTTTCCTGGTAGTGAGGAGACATCTCCAACATTGCCGTCAGAATCATAAAAGTTCGATTCCTGTCATTATCAGCGCACACATAAGATGGGCCGTTTATCCTTTTGGCCCATTCAAGTCACCAGGCCCGGATGATATCATCCTGGCTGATATTCAGCCAACATTAATGGGTGCTATGCCTTGGCTCAGGTCCATTTACAATACCTGCTTAAGACTTTCGTACAGCTACTAATATACTCGTCATCGGTTAGCTTAACCATCCAACGAGTTGTAAATACAGGCACACCACTGGGAGGCGTTCTATCTCCCTTGCTTTGGAATTTGACAGGTAATGAGCTTCTAAAAAAGCTTGATCAAGCTGCATGGAAAGTGATAGCGTATGAAATTGATATCGCTATTGCCATATCAGGGAAATTTAAATCGACCCTATCGGAAAGATCAAATCATTCCTTACATATTCTGTCGTAATGGTGTCAGGAGTCTTAGTGCTAACCCTAGGAAAACTGAACTTTTGCTCTTCCCAGGCAAGTACAGGATCTACTGAAGCTTAATGGAACTTTAATAATCCTCCCAAACAAAGCAAAATATTTAGGACTTGAGGACTCTAAGCTTCTATGGACAGAAAATATAGCGGAAAGGACTTGCAATGTACTGTATACTCTTTACAGCTGTAAAAGGGCCATAGGAGCAAATTGGGCAAATTCAACCTTGTATCGCTTCTTGGATTTACACAAACATTGTGAAACCAAATCTTCTGTACGGAGCAGAAGTTTGGCGGCCCGCCATACTTAAGGCTGTAAATCAGAAGAAACTCAATTAACTTGGTTTTGAATTCACAAAATTTATTATAATTTTCTTTAGTTATTTGAAAAATAGTACATTTTTATCCACACTCCGTGACGCATATGTGACATCTGATCAAAAAGTTATTCATTACTGCCTGAAGGAGTGCAACGGGAATTGTTTCAATTATGGTTCGAAGAGATTGTTTTATATAATTCAAATTTGTTTGTTTTGTTTTTATAAACTTCCTGTTTGCAACAACCTTGCAAGAAACAATCAGACCTTGGGGTCCATCGGAATGTGGAGTTTCTGGAAACCACTTTCACCATCTTGTTGAAACCACTCAGCGTCGAAAGGGATTCTCTTCCAACGTAGTTCGGGAAAGGAAAAACTCTTTCCACATATTTAAGTAACGTTCTTCATTGACCGAAACTGTAAGACTTTTTTCTTCGAAAAAGTCAGGCCCGAAAATGCAGCTAGATGAAACTGCACACCACAGTGTGACTCGAAGTGTATGCAATTTCTTCTCATAGAATATTTGTGGATTAGAGTCACGCCATATTCGACAATTTTGCTTGTAGTTCAAGATGTGTTCGTCCTCTTCCACCATTTGAATAACCTTCTGACAAAATTCAAAACAAATCGACATATCTGTTGCTTCCAGTTGGATTGTTAGTTGAATTTTATAAGGAAATAGGTGTTAATCTTTATGCAGAACTATCTGATGATATCCATCTGAGCAGACAAGTTCCTTCTTATGGTAGCAGCTACAGTAGCGATAGTTTCCTGCGTCTGACCTGAGAGATCTCGATCAGAGGGCTTTCTTGTAATTGTTCACGCTCCAAAAAATTGGTTACAAGCATAATTATAGTTCATCTGTTCGGAGGAGTGCCACCAAACGTGCATCTATATTCTCGTTGGACAGAAATCATAGAATTCACTGTGGGGTAGCGGCACACAATCCAGATTCTTGTTTCATTATCCAATAGCCCATTTTTGTTAAATTTAAAGACCAATCTGTTAAATATAAATCAAATCGAACCGATTAATTACACAGAAAAAAGTTTGTTTTTGGCAGCGTTTTTTATCAGCAACCCTGTAGTTGATATTTGGTGGTGCTTTCAGTTTCCATTCCTTTCCATATTTCACTTCTATTTGAGCCTGAGGTTCGTACAATTTATTAGCGGACGTGCATAATGTATTATCAGCACCTTTTTTGTGGCAATAAGTATGCTTAGGTCTGACATCATTGCAATTTTAATCACCACCCGCTTTTTGTATTAATCTCTGGATCACACCTTTTTATTTCTTATTTCAACCAATAGTACACTATTTTTATCAATTGAGTCTGCTTAGTTTTTTCTAAATTGATTTATACATCTGAGGCTTTAGTTTTATATTTGAGCATCTTTATGGGCACTCGATTGTCATCTATTTCTAGTTTGTGCTCAGCTTATGACAGCTTTTACATCTTAAGAGTCATGGAGACCATCCATTTGACGAATATTTACTTTCCTAGAAGCGTTTGTGGACTGTCAGTACAAATGGGCTAGTGTCAATCTTTTCTGCCACAGCTACTGGTTGACTTGGTGTATCAAGCTTGTTTCTTCAGATGCATCACAAAAGCTTTTGCATGAGTTTTCGGAGATGATGCTTTCTGACCTATTGCTCCCATCCAATCGGTTGGACTAGGTTTTTTTTATCATTGAGGTGTAAATGAATCATTCTATTTTTTTAAACATTTTTGGTGCTTTCAATTCATCTACAAAAACTTTTTAGAAGTGTTCGATTGAATTTTGGCATCTATTAGGTAAAAGGTGATCTAACATAAATTAATTTAGACCTAAAAAACATTCATAAAATATATCAATCTATCACTAACAACAATCAATAATCACTAATCTTCGCAAAACTTCTTCACTGGCCATGAATCCTTAAAATATTTTTTCCTACAATTTCCATGTGACACTGTTTACGCCTATCTCCAATTAAAATACCTCGCACGTGCCCACAAATGCAAGATCACCAAACTGAATTATATTGTAAAATATTGTATAAACACATTCAACTCAGTTTGATTTATCCATTCCATTTGCAAAATAGTGTTTGCCTTTGAAAAACAATCATTATTTACTCTTTAGCGATCAGTAAAAGATTTTAATTGAGCAATAATACAGAAATAAGTTTCTTTAGAATAATGCTAAAGGCAAATAGTCCGAATTCCAACTGATTTGTTCTTTCGAGAGCTAACACTACTGTTATTGCAGTGAATGACGCAGAGAATTGTTCAAAGTTTGCTATTTACCATTTGAAATAAAAATATCGTACATAATTATTCTTTTTCTTAACAAACTACTCAGAGAATTTGTGTTTAAAAAATTCTAATACTAACATATCTTAATATTCGAAAAATTCTAGTACCATCTTCTCTCTGCGAACGATATAAACCAGGTGTTAATAAATACAAACTATATGATCATTCATCATTTTCAATCTAAAACCAAGGCTGTTTCCATTCAACCGATCAAACATATTTAGCTTTTGTATTGACTGTACGAAATCCAAATTTGTTTAGGTTAATTTTCATCACTAGAAATATTTGTTTCTCTATTTTTATCACCATTTTGTTGTTTTTATTGCATTTATACTGATAATTTTTTTTTCTGTGGTTTATTACAGGTGAAGCTCCGCTAAAGGGTGAAACTTTCGATCAAATTCTACTAGATGTCGAAGAAAAAATCATGCCTGGTGTGGTTCATTGGAATCATCCGAAATTTTTCGCATATTTCCCAGCTGGTAACTCGTACCCATCGATTTTGGGTGATATGTTGAGTGATGCATTTGGTTCGATTGGATTTTCATGGGTACATTGAATTGAATTGCTTATTTTATTGGAAATTATATGATCATTTTTGTAGGCATCAAATCCAGCCGCAACGGAGCTTGAAACAATCGTTCTCGACTGGTATGCAAAAGCTTTGGGACTGCCAGATTTCTTCCTCAGCGATGCACCGAATAGTCGAGGTGGCGGTGCTCTTCAAGGTTCTGCTTCAGATTGCGCTCTTGTTTGCCTGATTACAGCTCGTGCCCGTGCAATCAAAGAACTGAAACGCGGCAGCGAAGAGGTTCATGACAGTGTCTATCTTCCACAGCTCGTAGCGTACGCAAGCAAGGAAGCACATTCTTCAATCGAAAAGGCTGCAAAAATGGCCATTGTCAAGCTTCGCATCGTGGACACTGATAGTCACGGTTGCTTCCGAGGTGAAACTCTTCGAGCAGCTATCGAACGTGATGTCGCCGATGGTCTGACACCATTTTTTGTCGTTGCGACCGTTGGAACCACAGCTGCTTGCGCTTTTGATAACCTAATCGAAATTGGCAGCATCTGTAAAGACTACCCAAGCATCTGGTTTCATGTCGATGGAGCATATGCTGGAAATTCTTTCATATTGCCAGAGATGCGTCGCTTCTTGAAAGGCATCGAATACGCTGATTCATTCAACACCAACCCAAATAAATTTCTGTTGACGAATTTCGACGCGTCGGCAATGTGGGTCAAGGATGTGATGGCGCTGAAAACAGCGTTGGCGGTGAATCCACTTTACCTGCAACATGAACATTCGAGTGCCATCGATTATCGCCACTATGGCATTCCACTGAGTCGGAGGTTCAGAGCACTAAAGTTGTGGTTTGTTTTTCGATCGTATGGAATCATCGGGCTGCAGAACTATATACGAAATCATATCAAATTGGCGAAGAAATTCGAGACGCTTTGCAGAGATGATGAGCGTTTCGAAGTGAGGAATGATGTACACTTGGGACTTGTTTGTTTCAGACTGAGGTAAGATGATTCATTTTAATTTGCATCACGAATGGAGTTTAATGAAAGTGTCGTTTTTTTGCAGAACATCAGATCAAATAAATCGTGAGCTGCTTGCCCTTATCAATCATTCCGGTAAAATGCATATGATTCCAGCTATGGTTCGAGGAAAATATGTGATACGGTTTTGTGTGACGTACGAGCATGCGATTGAGGAGCATATAGGTAATCGCAAATGTTTTGACGACATATTTGTAGTGATCTTGCGATATTTTTTGTTTGTTTTTCAAATTCATTGCAGTAAAGTAGCTTATTTCCAAAAAAAATCTCCATTCCTAAAATCAAACAAAATTTTTTCATTATTGCTGCATTCTTTAAATTTATAATTAGGAGTCAAATTTGAAGACATCTGTTTAATTTTTCTACAAATGTTTTTGGCGACCCTTATATTTTTGGAGAGTTGCTCGATTAGCTTTTCATACGATCTTTTCTCGTCTCAAATAAAGAACGATTTGACAGAAATTTACCTTAAAATTTCAATTCAGTGTGAATATAATTCCAAAATATATACGAGCATAGTAACTTTTACCTTCAGTCTATTTTTCTGTCACTATATTTTAAACTATACTAATTCACTTTCATCATTTTTTTTTTAGATGAAGCATGGCGTGAAATTAAATCTCTAGCTGATGAAGTTCTCAAGGATGTCGAATCACCTGTCGAACCAATTCCTGTTCCGAAACCAAAATCACCGAAAAAGAAACTCACCAGAACCGAATCGGCACGATTCTCATTCACTCGCAGTGTATCGCGCGAAATCTATGAAAGACAATGCAGTCGATCAAATCTTACAGATGGTTGCACTCCTATTATTGTCTTGAATACCGATGAAATATTGGCCAGTTTGAATAAGGCATCACGATTGAACCAGCTCAAACGTTCACAGTGCATCGACCAAGACAGTACGGACGAGGCAAGTAATTGACTAGAAAAAAGTTTGGTGCTGGATCCAAAAGAAGAGCCAGACGAACTAGCGGAACAAGAAAAAACAGAATGATATAACTCATGGGAATAAGAAGAATGATGAGCTTTAATTAACCTGACACTAAATATTAGTAGATGACTTTAGAAGAAACTCGAAAGTCCTTGCACGAATTTATTATGTTTTGCGTAAAATTTGTAATCCTTATTGATGGGATAGTATTTAGAGAGTATTGTATAAGATTGATATCATTGATGTAAGATAAACATTATTTATTATATAGATGATAGTTTTAATTTGATTAGAAGCATCATGCACAAAGGTGTTTAGTATTACTAGGATACTTATATAGAATATAATTCTTTATTTATTTATTATCTTAAATATATATGATGAAAATTTACAAATTTTTGATAAAAGAAATTTATATTGAATTGTTTTCACTGGTAACGACTGTATAGATTGCAAAACATTTAATTTTGATAGTCTCAGTACCGATGGGCTAAATTTGAGGCAGCAATTATAAACTTCATTTGAAGTGTATAATTGTAAAATATTAGAGTTGAATATAGATGCAGAAATTTATGATTGCGAAAAATGAAGACACAAGATTGAATTGTGAAAACTCCATTCTGTGAGCGGGTGTCTTACTCAGAAGCATCTAATTAAAATGCCTGAAAGAAAATATAAAAGTTCACAGAACTTGAAAAAAAACGAACGCTAGACTTGAGGGTGAAGAAGACATAAATTAGAGGACGTGCCTAGCTCTAGCAGGAAGCTAGCTGCAATTTTATGAAAGATAATATTTTGAGATGTGCTCTCAAACATGAGAAATATGATGTTCTCAAGCAAACTTCAGTTAGTGAACAACAGTCAACCATAAAAAAATATTTTACGATCTGGAAGAATTTAGGGGTGCCAAAGTGTCACTAGAGGTCTTCAAGTTGGAAGACATTCTGAGCTACGCAACACTAAATACGGAGAAATGCCCATTACAGTAATATCGCCAGTGTCGCAATACTATCAGTGTTACCGGCAAAGTTCGATCTTAAAACAATCTCGCCACCAAATGTGGAAGGTGTCCACAATAGACTTATGAAGTGTCTGGCGCGTTAAAATCAGACCATAAAAGTTGAGTTGAGGGCCATTCCCGGAGAGGCAGTATTTTAAGCTCGTCGACCAACAAACTGCACTCAGGTAAAATTCAATGGAGAGAGTCCGAAAGGTGCTGAAATTCAAAATACCTACGAGTCAGCCATGGATGATGCAATCACTGATGATCTGAGTAGTCATGAAGTAGAAGCCAGTGTGAATGACGTCTGGCAACACCTCAAAGACGCTATCATTGGTATGACCACAAAGATTTGAAACCCCAGTTACAAAATAGCGCAAAACGACTAGTTTGACGTTGACTGCAAACTAACTAATGAACTTAAGAATGCTGCGTAACGAGCCTTGTAGCAATCACAGGGAACGCAGGCCGAATAGAGACTCTCCGAAGAGTTGTGAAACGGTTTCTCTGGGCCAAAAAAGATTAGACGACTCTTCTGCAAAGATTATTCGACGCATTGCCTTCAAATGACGTCAAAATAATACTCGGTGACTTTAATGCTAAAGAAATACATTGGGAAACGAAAGGAGGGCACAGTCTTCACGATGAAACTAATGACAATGACGAACGTCTGATTACTAGCAGTAGAGATATAGTCATAAGTTCGACATGCTTCCCACATCGAAAAAGCACACACAAAAGTACATGAAACCCTCCGAATGGTAGCGAGTAAGATCATTAGATGTAAGAAACGAAATAATTATGACAAACAATTGAAAAGTATTAACGAAAACTTAGCGAGTAATAAAACTAGACAAACTTACAAAGTAGTGAAAGGTTTAAGACGCGGATATCAGCCCAAAACAATACTTTGTAAAGAAAAAATCGTCAATATCATACCCGAAGAAAGCTAGATTGATGATAAGTAGGCTCGGTATTTCAAAGGACTCATTAATCCCAATAATCTCAATATTAACAAAGCTAACAGCAGTTTCCGATGAAGCACCAATAATCTACCCAAAGCTGGAAGATGTCGAGTCTGTCAGAAGTAGCCAGAAAAATAATAGAGCGACGACAATGACGAAATTCCAGCTGAATTAGCCAAATACGGTGGAAAATGCACCGCAAAAGCCATCCACAAACTGATCTAGCATATCTGAAATCAAGAACAAAAACAAAAGGAGTGGCGCAAATCCATCACATCCACAAAAAATAAGACAAATTAGGGTGTGAAAATTACAGAGGCATATCAATAATTTGTATATACTATAAAATATTAGAAAATAAAATTGAAGTATACTTTGACAATGCCATTGGGAAAAGACTTTAGATCTCGACGATCGACAACTAACAAATCGTTAACGGTCAAATAAGTAGTCCAAAAATGCTGGAAGTTTAACATCGACCTTAAGCAAGCATACGACAATATTGAACGAAATGTACTGTAGAAAACAATGCAGTGTGAAGTGCCGAATAGATAAGGCTCATGCACTACTTCTCACGTGGTGATCCGTTTACTCCAATACTTGTGATCTTAAACCTCATGATCTTAAACCTTACTATATATTCACTGGTGTAGTGAGGCAGATTTTGGTGTATGGAGCGACCGTGTGGTAAAAAGCAGCGAAGAGCAAAACCAATATCGAGGAGTTAACAAGACTGCAAGATTAGTTTGCATAAGTATCACGGATACATTAAGAACCACGCCAACGACTGGAAACGATTATGGGGTGTCGACAAATATTTTACTTGGCACATGATTCTACTAGGTAGATTTAGCTACTATTCCACGATCATGCGAATTCATCGCGCGCATTAAATAAAAACATTGAGAGAATGAAAACTTCTGAGAGATATGTAACATAGGGCGAAAGAAATTGTGTAGTTGAATGAATCAAGCTGCTTAAATATTCAATGAAGAAGTTGACGAATCTTCTTCAATGACTTAGTTTATTCGAGATTCCAATTTCAGCCTGATTCGGTATTATCCCAAATATCGCGTCGTATAAACGGGCAAAATTATATATAATATGTATATATATATATGTATATATATATATATATATATATATATATATATATATATATATATATATATATGTGTATATATATATATATATATATATATATATATATATATATATATATATATATATATATATATATATGTATATATATATATATATATATATATATATATATATATATATATATATATATATATCTATATTTATCTATAAAGAATAAATAAACATGCAATTTGTGTAACGATTCTTATCCTTTGATTTATATGTTGTGTAACAATTGCCAATATTTTGTAGTCAGCTAAAGTTTTCAATTATATAATTTATAATAACAAGGGAGTTAGAACATTTATTGCACTTAGTTCTTTTTCTACATTTGCTGTCCAAAATGTTCTTCAATATCAGCTACTAACTAAAGGGTGCCTTAAATTTAATTTCCACACAAAAATTTTACATTACACACTTATAAATCAAACTTATTTATAATGATGTTCCACTTCGCAAATGATACGATTTCTCCAATTGATTCTTCCAATGCTGGTTCAATATTGCACCGGGTGTCTCATAGCCAGTTGAAGTTAGCCTTGGCGGTTGTGGATACATTTCCTTATGTGTATCTACTTCCTCCAACCAATTCGAATAAAAATGCTCCATTTCCACAAAAACGCGACCAGAGCTTAAGTATGCGTTAAAATACTCTTCTTGTTCTGTTTTCGCCCCTGAAAACCCTGTTATGAGCCACGGTAACAAAAGGTACGCAGGATCTCCAATCAAAAACGGTTGTACTTCAATGCTGTCAGCCACCTTTGGTTGCTTGGGAATTATATTCTTGAAAGATGTATATATTGCGGAATCTTTGAAGACTTTGGCGGCAGGGCACGATCCTGGATTGTTTATTGAAACGTTTTCGAAAAGCAATGAAGCATCTACAACTTGTAAGATAATTGATGCCCAGCCTTTCCTATTTCCGAAGTCTCTGTATCCATCCTCAAGTGGAGTTCCGACTATTGCTCCGACAATTGGTCCCATTTTGCACTTCTCTTCGAAGTGATCACTTACTCTTACCACATCTGCTACCATTTTCGGTAAATAGATCTATTCTTCCAAACAGTTTTTCATAATACTTGCGGAGAATCTATCCACACATTTCTTGACGGTCGATTTGTGCACTCCGAAGGAAACACCTACGACGCGATATTCGGCGCAACTAGCTAGTTTGAATATCGCTATCGTAACTATTTTCTCACAGCTTAAACATGGAGTGAAAGCTAAAGGTGATGGTTCCAAATCATCTTTAAATTACCCCACAATATAGAGGAATGTATTTTTCCTCATCCGGAAATGTTGCAGCATCTCTTCGTCAGAGTAGCCGTTTTTCACCACGTTTCTCCACCATCCATCGCACCTTATTTTATTAGCGGTGCGCTTCCTGCGCCTACGAAGTTCAAATATTCGTTTATAAAATCTACAATAAAAATATTTTTGCATTGCTATATGTGCACATACGCAAGAAAATACATACTTTGTACGCCTCTCAATTATTCTTTTTATTAAATCCATTCTAGATTTGGCGCGAAGTCTCAGAAAAAACAAACACGCGTTCGCAAAATCTTCAGCTATCGCTAAATGTCATTGCCTTCTTCGTACGTTAACTGAAATGTTCAACGTAACCTTAACTTCCTATCTTGTCACATTTGTACAATACACATTCAATGTGAGTGTAACCTCTTCCGCAAAACAAGTTTTATACGCAATTCGAATTTCATAAAATCCCAATTCCAATTTTGCCGGTTTATACGACGCGATGTTTGGGATAATCCCGAATCGGGATTAAATTGGGATCTCGCATGAACTAAGTGTTAGAAATATTAACTGGTACATTTTCCACGATCTGTACTTCATTTTTCAAATTTAGGAATATTTCTGTGAACTTATATTCGTTCAACTGGTGTCCCTGGTGTATACTTCCATGATGTTATTTTGCAGTTTTTCATGCTAAATACATAAAAGAGCTAGGTATTATTGAAATTATGTATTGACGGCTTGCTTATACCAACTTCTGACATATCTTTATCTCTTATAAAGTATTTAGAGCACAAATTGTAGCCAGTTTTCTTTGGGAAAAACTAGCTACAGTGAAAACAAATGGCGGTGTTGAGAATATAGCTTTTATATGCGACAAGCAAACCATTTTCGGATTTTATTTTGTGCTTACATTAGATTTTTCGATTCCAGCAACCACTTATTTTAATAGTCGGATTTTGTTTTAAATAAATTTTATTTGAAATTGATCATATAAAACTGAAAATTTAATATATTTTCGATCTCAGCCACAAGCGAACGAAATTTCGCAACGTTAGATTATCTTCTGAAATTTTCCGAAAGATATTGGATGAATTGACTGCGCCAGCAAAATTGAATTTCCCCTTTACTTTTAAAAACTTTTCTAGAATTACTGAAAAACTGTACTTACCGTATCCTTATTTGTATCTTTAACAAAGCACTGAATTCTCACTTGAAAATGCACTACGCGCACTAAACTTTGTTATGGTTTTGAAATGTCAACCGGTGTTTGCCCACATGTTATTACTTCGCCGTGTTTCGTTCTCGAATCATTCCTATAGTATTCGATGGGAGCCAAATGGAGCTGAAGTCTCTGATATGTCAATCGATGTAAACAATATAAACATAACCCTATCAAATTGGAGGAAAGCGTTTTGAATTTTAATACATCCCAAAGTCTATTCTAAAGCTGTAGAGTTATACTTATAATTTTATTACAATGCCTACGTGGAATCAAATTCAGGCGCAGCTAAGAAACTCTACTAATCCAGTCGTTTTCTTTGATGTATCGGTCGGCACCACGGTAAGCTAGCTGATGGTTGAATGAATTTCTAAATGTTTTCCATAAAAATAAACATATTTGTTTTCAGGATATCGGACGTATGATTTTCGAGCTCTTCGCCGATGCAGTGCCAAAAACAAGTGAAAACTTCCGGCAGTTTTGTACGGGAGAATACAGGAAAGACGGTGTCCCTTTGGGTTATAAAGGCGCAAACTTTCATCGAGTGATCAAAGATTTTATGATCCAGGGTGGCGATTTTGTGAATGTAAGATAGATTTACGAATTTAAAGAGAAGGCAATATTTTCAAAGTTGAACATTCGATAGGGGGACGGAACCGGCGTTATGAGCATCTACGGTGGAACGTTTCCTGATGAGAATTTCATACTCAAGCACGATTCACCTGGACTACTATCAATGGCAAACAGCGGTAAAGATACAAACGGATGTCAGTTTTTCATTACCTGTGCAAAATGCAACTTCCTGGACAATAAACATGTGGTATTTGGTCGCGTACTTGACGGGCTGCTTATCATGAGGAAAATTGAAAATGTCCCAACCGGCCCGAACAACAAACCCAAATTACCTGTAACGATATCGCAATGTGGGCAGATGTAGGAATCAATAAAGAAAAACGATTGAAAAATCAATTCTTTTATTTCAATCTGTAAACGAATTAAGTTAGCAGAAAAGAAAACCTCGTAACTGATTACTTGCATAGATTTTTATTCCTCATAAAATATTTGTTCACCTCGCGTCTTGATAAATGCATTCTTGTTCTGCCTTGATTTCACATACAATTTCCTATTTTACAAACCTAGTTCAAATCCTTTCATCACAAAAGGACTGGAGCGAAATGACGAAAAAAATAGGTCTCGGACAATCCACGCTCGACCTCATCAAACACAAAAGAGAAACGCATGAAAGTTTTGTGGTCTTACATGTTTTATTATCAGTTTTTTCTTCAATAATGTTATTTCTATACATGCGTTTTGTTTCACTTTTCTATATGATGAGTTTTACCTACACATTGCGAAATTGAATGAAGGATGCCCACAAAACTTCAAGATATGATCAAATGAGCGCAAAGAAAAAATATGTAAAGAGAAAATAAAAATGACAGACAAAAATGGTTTAAGACAAATAATTATTTTATAAATAATACAGTATTGTGAACAAAGACGTTCATTCATACTTTCAATAGTACTTTTTATGTTAAGTTTAAAAAATATCAAGAGAGATACTACGCTAACATACACAAGATAGATGAGTTTGTTGGTTTATTTTGTTGCTTTATCGAATATGATTAAATTTTAAAGGCTCTCTACAAATAGATTTGTTTGTTTACATGCGTCACATATTTTTAACCAGTATTTTGTTTCGTATTCAGTTTTGCTTTTTGTTTTTGTTTGATTTCGATTTACAGGATTTAACAATACTTTTTTAAACAATAGTTAATGATAAAAAAGTGGGTGTAGGAAAATAACCACAAGAGATATACTAGACTTGGGTTTGTTGTTTGTTTGGTTTTTGTAGTTATTTTTTGTTTTAAATATTTTTTTATTATTATTGTATTATGTACGGTTTGTGTTATTCTTACTGCTCTTGCCTCAGAGAATTTTCTTCTTGTTATTTATTGTTTGAATATGTTTTTTTTTATTTTGCTGTAATGGTTTAAGCTTCGCTCTCACCCGGTGTTGCGTTCTCTTCTTCATTGATGGGAACGATCAGGATTTCTTTCGACATCAGGTCGTATTTTGTTACGAAATGTGTAAAACGGTGGCATAAATACGTTTCAGCTTCGAACTCGTCAAATATTCGTCTATGATGAAAATGTGCATGCGAAAATATTCTATAGACACGTCGACAAACTGAACCCAGCTTGGCAACAGATGATTCTTTTATTGATACCCTGAAACGACAGTGGATTGATAAGTTTGTTCTAAGAATTATATATGATTAACAAGGTAGAGAGCTTACCTGCTTGGAAAATATTTATTGCTATTTAATAAACAGGCAGCGCCGTCGAGTGTGTGTCGGGTGTAATCGATGGCTGGACATTCTTTAGGTGTTTTGTGAGCAGCACAAAGAAAAATCCACTGTTCAGTTGCAGTCATTTGTGTACATGTTGCCGGAAAACATTGTGATTGCAAACGGACTGCCAGTCCATTCAATTCCATACAGAATTGCCTGTGAATAAAAACGAACGAAAATTATGAAACGTTTTGATTATGTTTTACAGTGAAAATAAGTGGATATTATATTTTTTCATTTTCACGATAGGTTTTACTGCCGGAGAAAATCTAAGAAATAAAATCAACAAGTTATTACATTTACTGTGTTTGCAAAAATAAAAATTTGAATATGTATAGTGCAAATGCAAAATATGATGAGGAAGCGAAAGGACAATTTGAGTAAATCTTCAAAAAATACTCTGTGTACACAAAAAATCAGTGTCTTATTTCTTGATTACAATTGGTCTCGCAAGGAAAATTTTTTCATGTCAAATAGTGGAAGAATATGAACTATAAAATCGTCCAGGAAACTACTATGGAGATAAGAAACTTTGGTGTCTGTCTGGACTCGAAATACTTTTAATTGTTAAGGCCCCATTCACGAGCAGTCAATCAGTGCAAATGGCCTGAGGCCAGGCCAAAATCTCACCGTGTGTGGGAGAACTCGGAAGGACTCATGGACTCAAAGAACCAAATTGGATTTCCAATCGATCCAAAGTCCACGGACTCAGGTCATCGGACCATTTTTTGGCTTGACCGTGTATGGGGAAATAGTAGGCCGAGTTTCGACAATCCATAAAATGGACTAGTCGTGTGTTTTGAAGAGTCCAAACAACGTGGCAGTCTTGCTTCGCATGCTGAACTGTGACAAGCTCATTGACTGTTTCTGTGATTATTTTATTTAATCGAAAAATTCAGCATAATGGATAGTGGTGGCCACGATTTTGTTTTGGAAGTTATCGAATAATATAGCCTGCAACCGCTTGCTATGTACCGCAAAATAGCGGTCAACTTTTCGTGAGGAGTGATTTGTTTGCCTCATATTTGTATCCTTTCGCTAATGGGGTGACCAACTGTAACAACGTGTTATATGTCGTATCATCCATTCTTAAATAATTTTGCCAATCAGAAGGCTCAAGTTTGAGTTCTTTTGCCAAATATACGTGACTCATTTGCTTCCGTTTGGCAAGCCATCCTTTTTGCCACTTTCTTTTTGGTTTTCGTTTCTCTATGTAGATGCAAGTTGCAATTGGAAAAAAAACTCCCCCATATGCTTTGGATCTATTAATAGATTAAAAATAATTTTTTCTTCAAGTTTATCTTTATTTTTTTCTACATTAATGATAGAAAATGGAATGGACTGACTGGATCGAGGCTCTATTGTGAGTGGCGAGCTAAATTCGACTTAAACCAAACGTAAACAAGTCAAATGGACTCAGGCCATTTGGACTGTTCATGAATGGGGACCTTTAGTCATGCCTATTCGTTTTTTGGAAGAAATAACTTTAAAGCAGGAGTCCACGACTTTTGCAAATAGTCATTGAAATATATTTTGTATATACTAGTCAGATTGCTTTACTTTTGACTCTTTAATGTCTAACGAAATAGTATATACTATAGAAAACCCTGTGGATATACATACACATACACTTATCATTCGTACAATCTCTACTCACCCTACTACTTGACACAAAAGACACCACGCCAAAATTGTAAACCAAGTAGACTTAAGAAAAAAATTTAAATGTCGTGTTCAGAAATTGCATTAATTAATTATTAATTGTGTTGCAATATAATAACTGTGAGTAATAAGTTGTATTGTCCAAGAGCCCAACCATTACCCTATTAACGTATACATTGCAACAATGTATGTATTCATATTTTCGATCTCACACAATTCGCTGATTTTGCACTTCGCCGAAGTAGAAGCTACTCAAGCATCAGCATTTCAACAATACAATGTATCTAGATATCCATGCGGATCCGATTCCAGTCTACATATGGATGTCTCACTTGCCAAATCGATTAACTCCATTTTCTGAATTTTATTAAATTTTAATATCAAAGCACTTAAGTAGTTCCTAACTGTATATATTCAAAACAAATTTCTCTAATAATAAGTATTAAAACCACTAAATGACAAAATTTTTTTAGCCATTGAATAATAAATAATTTATTTCAGAAGCCAATCTGATTAACTCCATCCGATAATGTATAGCATTTACATCATAATAAAAATCTAGTCCACCCACTGCACTCTCTTCCCTCTGCTTTGAAGATATCTGAAAGTTCTTTTAATTTCATTGTATCCGTTAGACGAGAACTGTGATCACCCACACAAATCAAGTAAGTCAGCGTGGTCCACGAGTAGGGTTTGGACCATGCTGAAGTCCGAGAAATATAAATTATAAATCAGTTGTATTCGAATTGCCACAGAAGCAAGAACTTATAAATTTCAGTTTTAGTGTGTCTTGTTTTTTAAGAAAAAAAATTAAACCGTTATAATATTAAAATGGAAGATATTAATAAGAATTATTCGAATAAATATAATAATGAATCGGATGGTTCTTCAATACAAATTATTGGCAGAAAGCAGGGCTCTAGAAAACGATTTCGTATTTATTCGGTTTCGTCATCTGATCATAGCAACGAAAAAATTCCAACAATTAATTCGGTTGGACGAAAGAGAAGTTGTAATAATGCTGAATGGGACAGAAATGTCCAAAAGCATAAAAGAATAAAAGGTTTAAGATACAGAAATAGAAGTGGGTATTTAATGCCGGAAAAAAAACATTTGTAAATCTGCCATGTCGATGTCGTCAGAAGTGCGATGAAAAAATCATTTCAGATGAAAGAAAAGCTGCCATGGAAGCATTTTATCAGTTAGAATCCTAACTTGGGTGTATTAAAATAAAAAATATAAAAAGAAGGCGTCCGAATGATTACAGTAAAATTCCAAGATCACATTCTTTCACGTATTATTTTCGAAGAAGCGGAAAAAATGATATTTCGGTTTGCAAAAAATATTTTAACGATACTTATCAGATAAGCGATGGACGACTATACAGCTGTTGTTGTAAAGAACAAGTTTCATTGTTCATGTACTAGGCAATGAAATCGATGATACATATGTTTTAAAACATATAAACTCATTTCCCGCCTACATAAGTCCCTATACAAGAGCCTATAATCCATGGAGAAAATACTTAAATCCGAACTTAAATATTTAGAAAATGTACGAACTCTACATTGCGCAATGTGAAGAAGAAAATATAGAGCCAGTGAAAGAAAAATATTATTACAAGGTATTTTCGACTAAATTTAATTTGCATTTTAAGCAACCGTCCAAAGATACATGCAATACTTGCGATTCTTTACAAATAAAAATTGAGTCATCGGACAGTGAGGAAATGAGGATAGCAAAATTCAAAAAGGATGCTCATTTGCAAAAGGCTGAACAGGCTCGTAGTCATATAGTTGCAGATCGGGTGGCAGCATCCGAAGAAATTTTTGTATTTTCTTTTGACTTTGAAAAAGCTTTACCCTTTCCAAAATTGACTACATCGGTAGCTTACTATGAGCGAAATCTACATGTTTACAATTTCGGATGTCATGAGCTTAATAAAAATATAAGTCACATGTTTGGCCAGAAACGGAAGGATCTCGCGGGTCTCAGGAAATTTCTTCATGTCTTGTAAAGTATATAAAAATTTATGCTAAAATTTGTAAAAAAAAATAACCTATTCAGACTTATGTACCGGACAAAACAGAAATATTAAAACTGTTTTAAGTTTACTGAGATGCAAGGTAAAGAAATACAAGCTTAATCATCCCACAACAAAAAATTCAATTTGATTCTGCTTTCGGAGGCTTACTCCGCAAAACGATGATAGTTTCCCGTATCAATTATTCTCTACTTTGATCAGCTTTACAGGCGATATACGTTGCCCATGCTGATTTATAGACAAGAAGGGAACCATGATCACAAATTAATAATTTTCTTTCACTTGCCAAAGCGATTAACATTTTATCTGCGCAGTCAAAACGTTGCAAAACGTCCAGATCATGCAAATCTGTATTTATTTTAGCGCAGTTTTAGTGGCGTCATCATGGAGGAAGTACTACTCTGGTCAATTTTTGCATGTTGTCTCGTAAAGAAAAAGAAGCAAATGGAACATCTCCAAAGTACCCGGCGTTCACAGTGGTCGAGGAAATGGCTTCTAAAAAGACAGCACTTTTCTCACATTAAATTACTGCGTGAATTAAGTGATGAACCTAATGATTGGCGGAACTACTTGAGAATGGACATAGACACATATATTCATTTATTGGAATTAGTGAAACCATATGTCACAAAAGAAAATACTTGTATGTGTAAAATACTTTCGTACAAGGCAATAAACTCAGTCAGAAACTCCCGTGAACATTGTCGAAGGTTGGCCATTTGCTAAAAATGAATAAAAAACGTAGCTAATCGTCCACACGTAACGACTTGTCGGCACAATTCACGGATAACTATGCCTAACCACCTCAGTTATCGCTGCAACTGTACCATCTCCGTGCAGTTCTCAAAATTGCACAGTTTTCCTATCCACACGCAACGTTTTATCTACAACGTTTAAGACTGTGCAGATAAAACGTTGCACAAAACGTAGCATCTGGACCGGGCATTAATCATGAAAAAATTGTAGCAATAATAACAATTGCTCTAAGGATATTCTATCTTACACTTTCCACATGTTGTTAGATAAAAGATGCATATGCAGTAATACGGTCTACATAGTATTTTTGAATTTTTAGTCTAAGAAGAATTTTAAAACACAATATACACTATTTTATCATTTTTCTCAGCTTCTTGTTGTATGGAGTTAATCGATTTGGCAAGTGAAGCATCCATATTAAGTAAACAAAATATCACTAGATAGCTGATAAAGTCGCAGTCAACGGATTGTGTGAGATCGGAAATGTGCCAGTCAAGCACTTTTAAGTCTATTCGAAATGAGTGGTAATGAGTTGGGCTCACAGTCGGAATCAAGCAAGCGAATAGCAAAGTTAAATAATCGAATAGCTGATTTTTTTAATATTCCTGGGTGAAAAATTGAATCGTGTTGGTAATGTACCAGAGCGATTATACAACGAAATTTGTTACTGTGCATTGGTATTGGACCAACGCACTTGAACTGTAATCAGGCGGATTTCTGTATCCAACTGAATAATAATTAAGGCGGGCGGCTGAAGAAAATCCTTTTAGTTGCGATAAAAACCTTTTGGTGACCCCGACGTGATTTTGGTGAAAAGGAGGCTATAAGTTCTTGACTCGGCTGGGCATTAGCTAGGCCAGAACATAGCCAGATTCCTTATTTAAATTAAAAAATTCTCGATCACTTTTGCGTACAATATGGCAGAGTTGGAGCAACAAGTACAAGAGCTAACGCAGCTCCAAGACGTCAAAGGAAGGGAGCTCGAGAAACTAATATCAAATTACAAAAAGGATTCATCCTCGCGTAAAACTGCAAGCTATCTAAATTTCAGGCTTGACCAGTTAGAGGAGTTGTGGAAATCCTTTTTAATAACGGACAAAGTGCTGCAAGAATATGCCGAGTCGTTTTCGGATCATCCGTACTTTAAGAAAGGGTATTTCATTTCGATGCAAGGAGAATATTTAAGGACACGAGACTCCATGACAGAACTATTACATAGCCTGGTGTCGGTGAAGTCATCCGGCAAGGAAGGTTTCACAGCTCCGATAGGTCGGCAAGACACAAAAAGTACAGTTAATCAACCGAGCAAACAAGCGGGGAGCTCCACTGAACCGAATCCTGCAATAGGCTTGCTAAACCAGCAACGTAGCATTATACGTACGATTAATCATCTAATCAATGGAATCGACATGAGTCAACACTTACGGGAGGCGAGTTACTACGAGATGAAAAGTAGTGCTCTAATGAGGTACTGGGATGAAGTACGATTAGGACATCGAGCTCTTCTCAGTAATGAAATCGATCCGAAAACCTTTGGGTACAGTGAAAAGGAGTGCATTGAAATAGAAGACCGCGTACAAGAGACTCTCGTATTCCTCGCGACACGAAAGGAAAAGATCGTAAATACTTCGACAGAACCGATGTCAACCCAAACGAGAGCCAACCTGCCACAAGTGGTCATTCCTCGATTCGATGGAGATTTCGCCAAGTGGAAATCCTTCCAGGATTTATTTTTACAAATGGTGCATAATGAGCCTCTTGGCGATGCCCAAAGGATGTGGTACCTCAAAACCCATTTAAGTGGAGAGGCCGAAAGACTCATCCGGCATATGACAGTCTCGAACAAAAATTACGCCGCTGCTTGGGAGATCCTTAACAACCGCTTTGACAATAAGCGATTGATTGCATCCACCTTGTTAGACAGGCTACTGTCGCAAGCTTCAATAGTCACCGAATCACCGGCGGCTATCAAAAAGATGCACGATGTTACCAAAGAATGCTTACTGGGCTTGAAAAACGCCCAGTTAGATATCAGCTCATGGAACCCCATAGTTATACACATTTTGATTAAAAAACTGGATAAAGCGACGCACAATTTATATGAGCAATCCCTGAAAGTTCTGCGGGAGCTTCAATCATTGGAGGATTTCCTGAGTTTTTTGGAACTTCGCTTCCAGGCTTTAGAAGCGCTGGGTGTAAATCGACGCACACCTACAAAAAACCAGTCAACAAGGGTTTTCACATTGATGTCCACTAGTGTGCAATGGACCCCACAAAATCTTTTCCTGTAAGGAGTTCAGACAAATGTCGTTGGCCGAGCGCAACAATAAGGTGCAACAATTGAATTTATGTAGGAACTGCCTACGCAAGGGACACCGGAGTGCAAGGGGTATCTTCAAAGCATGCCCGAAATGTCGAGGCAAACACAATTCACTACTACACCCCGAGGAGGTGAGGACAACTCGACAATCCACCAATAATGGAAGCCAGTTATCAGCTACTGCTCTGATAAACCAAGGCCAGAACGCAGGATTAGAACAAGGAGAGAAAAAGGTAAGGACAGCGGAATGCTCAAAATAACAAGTATTGCTGAGCACCGTGTGCCTCGACATATTGGACTGCATGGGAAAACCTGTGACATTCAGAGCCGTCTTGGATAGCCGGTCGCAAATCAACTTAACAACGGAAGCAGCAGCTAAAAGGTTACACCACAAGTCCAAACACGTCGAAATTAGTATTCGCAGTCTTGGCGGACATCTGCAGCAAGCTTACCAACAAGTAAAGCTCTCCATACGATCGAAAACCACCAACTTTACATTTACATTGGATGCGTACATTGTAACGCAAATAGCCACACCGCAACCAGAAACCGGTTTTCAAAGGGAAACCGTTGCAATACCACCTAGTTTAAAGTTGGCGGATCCCAACTTCAATAAGCCAGGCTCCATAGACATACTGATTGGAGCCGAATGGTACTATCAGCTACTTGCTATTGGACAAATACGAAAGGGAAGGCAGTGACTCACGTTGCAGAATACCGTGTTTGGCTGGGTTGTGGCCGGTAGACTAACGGATTATACTCCTAACGCGTCCGAATCGAAGCAATTCACATGTGGAATATCGAGTTCAGAGGCAGAGACCCCTACCCAATTAATGACACGGCAGCAATTACAGTGCGAAAATCATTTCAAACGAACGTGTGAGGGCCACTTTGAAGTTAGATTACCATTTGTCAACGTTCCAAGGCAACTAGGTGAATCGACAAATAGTGCACTGAAACGGTTTATGCAACTCGGACGAAAACTCAACAATAATCCAAGCAAATTTAAACAATATATAAACAACAAAAATTTAATCAAAATATGGTTTTCTTTTTTAATTTCAAGTTCTTATTTAAAATTAAACGCATTGCCAAGTAAAATAATAACGAGCAGGATTACTTCATTTTTATTCAGTTTCAGGGAATTAACACTCAAGAAAACCGAAACAAATTCAATATACTCAGAGATGAGTCACAAAGAATTAGCAATCAATGAATAAGATATCAAGCAAATCAAAACTGAGACTCATTTGAACTGAAGTTTCGATAATTACAGTCTTTGTCAAACAGATTTAGAGCACTTTCACTAACCAATTATACAAGTGGCTTTCATTTGGAATGAGTGGAATATAGACGTAACTGAGCGCGAAGTTCCGAAAATAACATGTACACATTTTCAAATTTAACCTATTTGATAGAAAGCACACATCTTGTCGATAATTTTAATATGTTTTCATAACGTAGAATTGCTTCATTTATGGCTACACAGTCGACTCATGCAGAATTAATGTATCCACACACTCATTGCATATGCTGATCGATAGTATTACATAGAATGCAATTGAAACAATCAAACGACCATCAAACAATTGATTCTCGAAAAATTTGTCATACCTTAAATGCTCATACTTCCAAACGCCTTCGTCCTGCGCTTCAGGCATCGTCAAGATCAACTCAACACTGGACGGATCTCTTCGTATCAGCTGCTGAATGTATTGTTGTACGGCGAGCGTACTGTCCATTTCTTCGAGCGGTTCATCTGGCCAACGGCTGAAATCCTGAAAGAGTACACCAAAATCAATCAAGCCACTTCCTTTATCATACAACAGTCATTTAAAAAAAATCACAGGACACTTCACTATTCAGAAAAACTCGCCCCGATTGACATCAGCTGTCATCTATACCCAGTGACCAGACAAGCTTGACAATGGATACGAAATAATCGATTAGCACAGCACCGAAACGGAAATTTTCAATATGTCACGACACCATCGATTATGATAATTGAATTTTCGTTCAGCAATCGCTCACCTTCGCTTTAGTTCCTGGCCTATTCCTCCGCAAAATAGTGGAACCGTCGGCCATCTTCATGATTGGGGCTGCTTCTTCTATTTCACGTCGTTTTCGAACACAAGAAAAAAAAGTTTTGACAGAAAACTGTGCAGAATTTACAGGCTGACAAACGTGAGAATGATAAAAAGTCATCGTAGAGATGTGAATGCTACTATAATGTAGGTGGCACTGTAATAGATTTTATTTCGAATTAGGAAACGTATTTTTTTTTTGTGAAAAATAGGTTTGTAAAAAATGGCGTAAGTGAAAATAATTGTGCAGCTATTGCGTATTCGGGGTAAGAGACGTTCACGACATATAAATTAAATTCAAGTCATATAGAAAAGAAAATGTACTCCAATTCATTTATCAAGCCAATCAAAATAAAGGGTCACCAGTAGGGAATCCAATCCCGCGATCCCTAACAATTTTTAGTCCCGAAAATCCCGGGATTGATGGTTTATAATCGTGGGATTGATGGTTTATAATCCCGGGACTATAAACCATCAATCCCAGGATTATAAACCATCAATTGTTCGGGATCCCGGGATTCGGATCCCGGGATTGGATTCCCCAGTCACCAGTGACCAAACACGTTTAAAAAAAAAAAAATTTTTAATTTTTTTTTAAATTAATTTTTTAATTTAAAAATTAATTAAATTAATTTAAATTTTAAATTAATGTCACATAACAGTGAGAATAAATTTTGCTCTATTTTTGACGTCTTACCTTTCCGAAGCTTCAACGCAATTTACAATTAAGCAATTATTTTACAATTTATTTTACAATTTGTTTTACAATTATTTTACAGCAGGCCTCCCCAACAACACATTAACTTTTGGAAAACTCATTCTGCCACATAAAAATGGGAAAAAAATTTAAAATCGGAATTTTTTTTTTTTTTTTAAATGCATTTTCCCATCTCAATTTTTGTGGAGTAACACTTTTTAACCCATTTCGAGCAGTTTTCATTAAAAAAATTAAAAAAAATGGAGGGAAAAAACAGAAAAGTACCACAATTTATTCTCACTGTTATGTGACATTAATTCCAAATTTAAATTAATTTAATTAATTTTTAAATTACAAAATTAATTTAAAAAAAATTAAAAAATTTTCTTTTTTTAAACGTGTTTTTCCATCATAATTTTGGTTAATTACTACTTTCTAATCAATTTTAGAAGCATTGCAACAACAAAAAGTGAAAAAAAATGGTGGGGGGGGGGTAAACAGAAAAGTACTCAGTTCAGCTTAAAACTAGTGTTTTTTTCGGCCTCTTTTGCTTTTACCATACCTTGCAGATGCGTTGGCTCTAAAGCTAGCGGTTCTTTTGTGGTTAAACTAGTGATTGCTGTAAAGTATTTGAGTCGTGCTCAGTATTAAGTATATTTCAGAAAAACGAGGCACGAAACTCAGAGACAAGAAAAATAATATTAAATTTATGGCAATCGCTGTGGCTACCGTGAAATTGGCAAAATAGTCAAAGGACATTATTCGACAATCAGAAATATAATCGCGAAGTTCAGATTTTGGAAAAAATTAGAAAATTGTCCACGTTCTGGTCGACCCAGGAAATTTGATCCCACGCAATTAAAAGAAATCATTAAAGAAGTTAAAGCTAATTCAATGCAGCTAAAATTACAAAAAACATCACCTGTGAGACATAATAGTCAGTAAGTGCATCTACGGTCCGTAGAACACTGAATTCAAATAGTTTACATGGACGAGAACCAGGAAAGAAGCCTTTCATATCGGTCACGAACAAACGGAAGCGGCTAAAATATGCAAATATATACAAAAACTATGGAGTTGAGTTCTGGAAAACTGTACTCTTCACCGATGAAAGCAAATTCGTTATTTTCAGGCATAAAAAATCTACGAAAATATGGCGAACTAAAAACTTCGAATTTGAAGAAAAAAACATCACATCCACAGTCAAGCATGGTGGAGGGTCGGTAATGGTATGGGGATGCATGGCAGAGACAGGAGTTGGAAATTTCGTGTTCATTGATAGTACAATGAACAAAGAGCAGTACTTCAAAGTTTTGCAATAAAATTTGGCTCCGAGTGTTTAAAAATTGGAACTGCCAAAGACGAGGGTCTACCAACAAGACAACGACCCTAAGCATACATCTCGCTTGGTCAAAACATTACACCGAATCAACTTAATCACGTTTCCTAGTTTTCAGACTTTAACCCTATAGAGCATTTGTATGAAATTTTGGACCAGCGAGTTCGGAAAAGCCCAATTTCTTGGAAGAAAGATTTGAAAAATGATTTGCTTGAAGAATGGGAAGCTCTAAGCCCAAATGTGACAAACAACCTTGTAGAATCTACACCAAGACGCCTGCAAGCTGTGAGGAAAGCAAAAAGAGTCCAAACTAAATTCTAGTTTTAAGTCAAACTGTAATTTTTCAATTGATAGGAACAAGTGTGCCATTACTTTTGACTGGTAAAAATAGCACTTTTCCAATGTTTTTGAATATAAAATGGTCAGTATAAAACGGTATGAAATTACTATCATTTCTTAGGAACGAATATAACTTTTATTTGATGCATTCAACAGTTCTTTATACCTTGTAGTTATAAAAATATGTTATTTCAAAAATGAAATTTTTTTTATGCTAATCCCAGGTAATATTTTCATTTCCGTCATGTTATGTAAGTTACCTACTATTTTAGTAAAAATGTATGAGTGAAAAATGGCTGAAATTTGTGAAGAAGAAGATTATTTTTCGTATACCATTACAATACAGCGTGGTATAAAACATTATCATGTAATAGTATGGATACAAATATAGTAGCTTTCCATATCACCACTTTCGACATTAGGATGTAACCAAAGCATATACATTCCTAAAGGTCATTTGAGAGTATGCTTCTCTCAATTTTGTACATGTTAAAGTGTACTTATTTGGTTTGGTCTCTTTTCACTTTTCAGGCACCAGCTAATGGCAAACTCTTTTCAATCTAGTCTTTTCTGCAATCGACAAAATATCACAAAATATATTTCTTTCCGCGCTATTTAGTCTGTACGCTTTGGTCATAGTCTGGTTTTTAACAGACAAAAACCCCTTTGCCTCTTTTTAAAGTGCGGCTACTATGTACATATATCAGACGGATGAAATATAATTGTAGCATCCTTTTTTCTTGGAGTGCATCCACGCCATGTTTTTCATGACCCACTTCAGCCACGAAGAGTTAGCAAAGCGGCACTTTAGCATCCGCCGGTGTCAAATAGAAGGGTGCTCCGCTAAAGTTAACGTGGGGCCTTCACGGCCATTTCTAGGGCACCCTGCTCCAGGGGCAATAAATTCCTTTTAAGCCTCGCTGATGTTTCACCATAAAACTACTTGGCAGGCTCTGGACTGGACTTCGGTCTGGTTGAAAGAATATAAATAGCCAAATTTCTGATCTTAAGCACTTCGGAGCCAACTATCATGGGTATAATGGTTGGTATAATGGCAGTTTTTATGATTGCTAGCTGGAGTTCATGGCATTCCATGCAGCCCTCAAACCTTTTCATTGATTGACTGAGTTAGAGCTAGGCGAGAGGAGGATTTCTAGATGTGTTGGCATAGAAGCTTCCCCGCAGTATCAAGCATGTGGAAAGGTCTGTTTGCTGATGATGTGTTAGGGTCCACCTTATGTTTTCCAATTGAAAAAAGTCGCGCTACTTGCCAGCGTGCGGTAAGACACCCGCCAGTAAATATTCATTATACTTTCGTAGTAATGTTGACGGGTGTCTCTACATCACTGCTTTTAGAACTTCCGCTGGAATGTTCTCCAGGTCTGGGGCTTTTAGGTTTTTCATTCTGGCACGCACATTGCTTAGTTCTTCTTCAGTGAACCAAGGAATATCTTCCTGACAAACTGTGCAATAGTTTTCCACTCTCACGTCATGTGCTGGAAACAGCGAATCTAGAATATTCCTCCATTGGTCAATCGGGGCCTATGCGGCCGACGCTAACTAATACTATTTTAGAGCCTTAGCCACATGGGTCTCATTTCTCATATTTGCTTTTTCCTTCACTCTGTAACTATTCCCAGTCCTTTTTTGCCTTTCTATGGGTCACGACAAGCCACAACGTTTTTGGCGTCCAATAGACTACTGTAACCTGCATCTGCACGCTAGAGCTCTTCGCCTCAGTTCCGTTATTTCTTCAGTATACCCATAAGCCTTCCTTTCGCTCGGTAGTGACTTTCGAAGTGGCATCAAATCATCGCGCGCTCGACGTTTTTCGTCCGTGATCAAATTTAATACCCCTGCTTGGCCTGCGTTGACCTTGTCAGCAAAACTGGTGTCAAGTGACTACAACAGCTTCGTTCTGTCCAACTTTGAAATAATCCGTCCAAGTATTTTCCATCTAAAGTTCTAAGTGGACAACCAGGTGGTGATATAGCTGTAGTCACTTCCAGTATACTCCTCCATCACTTTCTAGTCCTTTGCCATCATGAACAATGCCTTCGAAACAAGAGTTATATCGGGAATCACCGAAGCCTGGTTTGCGGTTGGTTGGTATCGAGTCCTTGTTGCCCCTACTGGTGAGAATTTTGTGACCCGTGGTTTTAAACCGAACAGATGTTTGTTTGGATGATGTTTCAACGATCAAAATATCGTCTCCGTACTTTTCAAACAAGCGTCTTTTCACTGTTCGTGGTTGAGGTCGTTCGCCTGCTATTTAGTCCTTGAGTTCACTCCATGGCCTGATCAAACGTGGGATGCCGACGGTTAGCGCCGAAAATGCCTGTTGGTGGTGCCTGGTAGAGCTTTGTTTCGCAAAACCAATGATATCTGGCATCAAGGGCTATCAAATCTGTGTCCTCAGATATATGTATATTGTATATTGTATTTGGATAGCCCATTCGTCACCACGTTTTTAGCTGCTTTCAAGACTGTTAGACTGAGAGACATATTTTCCACACTAATGACATTGTTCTTTTTCCTGGGCTCTTCTTCCTTTGAGCGACAAGAAACTCTTCAGTTATTTCGTCTCCACAGCGAAAGCGGTGTTCTCTAAAATTGAACAGCTGAGATACTGATCTTGTTGGTCTGATGGTGTCACACTTCTTTCTCCACAGCGAACTGCTACTTAGATCAACTTTGGGTTGTTGAATATCTTCTGACAAGCACTGTTCACAGATATCTCATTAACACCCTTCAATAAACATTCATTTTCTTAGTTTTTAAGAGAAACAATAGACGCAAGAAGGGTTTTTAGACCCCTTTCCTTTGCTAACCGCACTTCACCTTGACTTAACTGTGTACTTTTTGACTTTTGACTTTTTACTTTTTGACACCCTCCAGGTTAAGTCTCAAAACACTGAAGAAGAGGGCAGATTACTTTTGAAATATCGATATTTGTCACAAAAATAAATATATCTAGCTTCGAAAGGAAAAATCGGTTTTTCTATTAAAATATTTATTTTACAAGCTAGGAAAAAATTGGTACACATTAAAAACAATTAAGTACTTGAGTCTTATTCTGAACAGCAAGCTCACATGGAAGGCAAATTTCCAGGAAAGAGTTAAGCGGGCGCGATTTATGCCAGGAGGAGAGTGCTGGGTAAAACGTGGGGTCTAAGCACTGCTCTAACTCACTGGATATACTTGGCAATAGCTATTCCGATCCTTGTTTACGGATGCTTGGTCTGGTGGCCAGCAGTGAATAAAACCACCTTTGCTAGCATGGCGAATAGAGGTCAGCGGTTGGCTGCCCTCTGCACTACAGGTGTCTTAGCATCGACTCCTTTGTCTGCTCTGAACGTCCTGCTTCATCTCCCTCCGCTTGATCTCTTCGTTAGAGGAACTGCCGCAAAAGCTGTTGTTAGGCTTCGGAAATCAGGACACTTCGAGTCAGGATCCTTCGGCCACAGCAGTATTGAACGGGGATACGTAGGAAGCACTGACTACCTGGTTCTCACTCTGTGCTTCGAGCGGGGATATCGAGCGACTGTGGGAGATGGGCACGAATGGAATCAGCAAATGTGACCAGCAGCTATTAGCATCTACACTGACTTCTCTAAAACAGCTGCAGAAGTGGGTGCTGCAGCATATTCTGCAGATGCAGCTATGGAAGCAGCTTTCAGGCTTCCGAATTACAGTAGTATTTCCCAGGCGGAGGTTTTTACGATAAGTAAAGCTACAGATCTGGTATATGCCAGAGATACTACAAGTGAAGAAATAAATATCTTTACGGACAGTCAAGCGGCAGTAAAAGCACTGGTGTCTAACACATACAAATTGAAGTGTGTATTCGATTGCATTCAGGCCCTGAACAGACTGGGTAACAGCCGAAGAGTCAAAATCTTCTGGGTTCCCGGTCACAAGGGCATTGGTGGAAATAAGAAGCCGGATACGTTAGCCAAGTATAGGGCTAGTCTTCCCCTTTCGGGATCGGTAGACATTCTTACTCCTATACAAACGGTTAAGTACTCAATCGACTCCAAAATGATGCATGGTGCAATGTGCAGATGGGGTGCAACTCAAACCTGCAGGGTAACCAAAATCATGTGGGGGCCATACAATCTCGCATCGACTAGATACCTCCTCGAGTTAACGCGGACTGACTGTAAATGACTAGTTGGCATCATTACTGGCCATTGGTAGCATATACACCGCACGTTTGGTCCGCGGACTAAACTCCAAATTCCACCTAAATTTTTTAGTCCACGTGGTGTAAACACTCACGGACCGACCCAAATTTAGGTCGGTCCACGATTTCAAGCGACCTGACCTAAAATAGGTCGTGCACTATTTACCGCTGTAAACACACGCGACCTAAACATTGATTTTTTGCGCGACTATTAATAATGTACAAATGAAACGATAAATACAGTGCATGAACGAAAATTAAACTAAATGACAGCTGTAATGTACGAACGAGGACTAAATTCGACCTAAGCAAATTTTAGGTCAGGTTGGTGTAAACACCTTAGGACTAAGTTCACTTAGTCCGCGCTTTAGGTCAGGTCACTTTTGGTCCGACCGCTGTATACCCGCACAATGTCTCGTAGCAGCACATGCTATGAAAATGGGACTCCTAACCACCGACACCTGTAGGATGTGTCAATATTCGGGGGTCTCAGAAACAATCCAGCATCTCCTGTGTCACTGCCCAGCACTGCGGAAAACCAGACTGCGATATTTCGGTGAGCCCTGGCTGGTGGATCTCTCGCACGTGGCAGAGCAAAAGCTGAAGGACATCCTTCAGTTCGTGAAAAACGCCGGGGCCTTTGATGGCCGCGAGGACTGAACTTTCTTCTCGACGTCCATTTATCTGGTATCACTATGGACAGTAGGTCTATGTGTGGCCTTGTGCCAGCCAGTTTAACCTAACCTTACCTTAAGTCTACCTACATATAAAACACAAACTTGCACTGGGACTGGAATCAAACATTTTGTAGATTTTGAATTTAAGCTGCAAGGAATACACGTACAGCTCATGTAATCAAACACTGGCCAGAAGAGAACTAAGTAAGGACTGAGATCTGAGAAGTTAGATGAAATGTGATGCGAAGAACCTGTCCTTGAGGTCTAGGGAGTAGGAAAGGAGTGGAGTGGTAGGGAGTGCAATGGATGGAGTGGAATGATGCGGTAGGGGTGCCTTATTCAATCGGCAGCAGCTTTCGCACCTGAACTTTAACTTCCCCTTATAAAAAAAACTTCTTATATTAATGTAATACTTTAAAACATTATCATTCTTCTATAACATTATCTGTGTTTCATTCTATTTCTGTTACAAAAATTATTATTTTACATTATTTTTTGCTAAAAAATTTTAAAAATTAAAAAAAAATCGGAAATCGGTCAACTTTAAAGAGCTGTATCTTGGAAACTATTGGGTCTACGGAAACGGTTTTGTTCTCAAATTGTAGCAAATTAAGTATAATGCAAAAATTTGCGGGAAGATTTTATTATAAAACAAGTCTTTTATAGTATGTATACATTGGCAAAAAATAAAAAAATTCGAAAATCTATCGATTTTTTTTCGATTTTAACGTGGTTACGTTCGATGCTCGAGGTCACAAATTTGAGTTATTTATTGGGTTGACAACATAATCAAGTCAGCAAAAAATCAGAATTACCGGATTTGAGGCTATGTACCAATAATTTTAGACGACAAGGTTACTGGACTATTACTACAAATCACAAATGTTTTCAGTTGCGATGTATAAAAACTCTTTTATTCAATTGAACCCATTTAATTGTACGAAAAATTTAAATTATCTATTCAAATTCAATGAATCGAATCCGAGTCACGGTTTTGCATCCTAGCAGCCTAAACTGAATAAATGTTCAATAAGAATATTCAAACGCTTATTAACTTTATGCTCGACTTCTACTAACAAATTAAATTAGCTTTTATTCTATTGAATTTTCCCTAGAAAATTCCTCGAAGACTTCCAATCAAACCTTCTATCCCTAGAGGGAAAGAAGCTAATAATCCGTTTCAGTTCAGAGAAGTTGCTTTGCCTGGAGTTGCAAGAGAATTCAAATAGAAACTAAGACGAATCGGAGTTTTTCCTAAAAAAGTAAACATTGTGATATGTAAATGTTATTTTGGTTCTGAAAATTTAGTCAGCATATAATTCTAGTAGTGAGCTAATTTCTCGGTTGATGGAAGAGTTCTGATGAAAAATGTAAAAAAATATACAAAAATTAGTTTTTCCCAGATTACATACATAGATACATTGGTACGTATTTGAAATGACATCGTAAATAATTGGGATGATATTGAATAGCTACGACAACTAGAAAAGCATGAAATTACGAAATTTAAGTTGTTCAGCAATAATATTCAATATTATCGCAAAGAATTTGTTATGTAACAGAAAGAGCAACGATTTTATTTTTAGTAGATTCTTGTGCGTCCTAGCAACATATTTCACATCGCATTCAATTTCCAACTGCCATTTTCCCACCGGACCTTGCTAAGAAAGAAATGGATTCAACCTTTGAAAATACATATTCCAATCCAAAGACAGGGCCCATTTGACTTTCCTCAATTACACTCAACTGTTCTCACGTATTCTAAACTTAATAAAAAAGTTTGTTCCGACTATCGCACCCCAATCTCATTTTGATTTCCTTCCATTTCGCTTTATCGAAGGAAAAAATTCCTATTGTGAATCCCTTTCCGGATAAACTAAAATCCCTCATGACATTATCCCGTTGATTATGGTGGCATTGGAAACTGTGAAACCCCGGGAGAAATATGCAGAGGGTATTGATACGACACTGGCAATGCGTAATATTTTGAAAAAGTTTGAAGATTGGCACAAATACCATTTACTCTCAAGTAATTTGTAGTTTATCGAAGTATTGATCGTTTTCGATGGAAAATTTGACGAGGACACGATTTCGTTGCTTAAAATGTTTTCCATAAAAAAATATTTAATCTGTCATTTGTGATAGCAACTTCGAAATATATAGATAAAAAAGTTAGTAGGGATTGTAATGGATACTTAGTCTTAGGCGTGAATTACAATGAAAGCAACACAACAAGTTCGAAAACATGAAAACGTTCGTGCGCAATTACAATGATCCAAGACAGCTTTGTTGCGGAATAAAATTTGGTTAAACCTAAAACTTTTTTCGGACAATTTTTTTTTTTGAATTTTCCGTTTCCACTTGCTCCTATGGATGGTTGGGGCATCGTTAATTTCAAATGCAAATGATATACATGACATGTCTTATAACTGATTTTTAAAGAAAATTAAATTTAGGATCACTATATATGTACATGCATGTATAGCCGTGAAAAATACTATATCTACATTCAGAAAAATACTTCTATTTTTCGAAGAAAAATGAACACATTATCAAAGAAAATTGGTAATGATTCTGCGCCAAAGAAATATTTACTCAATCCAAAGAAAGAAATTTCTTCATTTCAAAGAACTGATAATGAACTTGCTTTGAGTAAAATTTGATATAGTTTCATGGAAATGTGGCATATGCATAAATCGGTTCACGTACGATCACCGAAGTTAAGCTGTGCTGGGGGCGGTTACTACTTAGATGGGAGACCGCTTGAAAGCATCGCATGTTGTTGGCACGCAAAAACTCTCCCTCCCTTCATATCATAAGAGGGGCTTACTTTGAAGGGGGTGAAAAAATAAAAATTAAATAGATTCAATATCAATTGTTCCATTTTTCCTTTTTTTAAGTGCCACATTTTTTCTTATTTTCTGAAACGCTAGTATTATTTATGCCTAGTCGCCACTTAAAGCATAGTACTGAGTTCAATTTCACGTGAAATTTTCATACAAAGTTTCACGTGAAATCTGTTTCGGCGAAAATTTAGCTAGAAAATAAGCAAGAGTGGTATTCAGTTCTTAGCATGAAAAGTTGCTTTGAAGTTGCTTTCGCGTTGAAAACGTAGATGGCGCTGAAACATGTCTCCAATCATTTCACGCCAATTTAGTTTGTGCAGTTCATTCTTTCGAGCTAAAAAGTGACATTTGGTGTTTCAATTTGAAAATGGAGCAGTGCAAATGTCTTTCCAATAAGAAAATCGATCGAAAAGTGAAATTGTTGACATTTTATCCGTCAGAAATGAGCAGTGTCTCTGCTTTTCTCCATTGCCAAAATGTTCGCTCGAAAGAATGACCAGATAATGGAGACATGTCAAAATTTAGCTTCACGATTAACTCAGTACCAGCCTTAAAGCTATAATGTGACACTTAATCAATGGAGCTAGGACAACTGAAGACGAACAAAGGCAACCATGAACCCGGCGGAATTCGAACCCGCGAGCGGTAGATCGCTGCTTTGGACTGACATGTTAGCGAGCTAAGCTATCGACCCCTTATTTGTGTAGAGGAAATGTTGATAGAAGTCATAAAAACTACCCATTTTTTCGTCGAATATTGAAGCGTGGTTTTTGTTGAAACATGTAAAAACATGTTCGCGTTGTAGATATAATTTACTAAATTCATAGACATAATTTACAAGATTTGAGTAAAATTACTAACTTGAAAAAATTGGATTCCGTTGAATGTATGAAATTTTTAAACAATATTGATACAAATTACTGACATCAAATAAAAGTTTATTTGATTTGTGGAAAATTTCACATCTCGTAAACAAGTGAATATTTTCTTTGATTCTCGGAAACATATTTTTCTGAGTGTAGAGGTCGTAATTGGAGGAAGCTTAGGGATTTTACGGGGATGGGGTTTGATGTGAAGAGGTTTTTTACTATCCGTGGTGTTACTTGTGAAACAATTATCTGCTCCTTTACCCGTTTCGTATTTCTCCCGCGCTACCTAATTGAAATTTTGGTTGTCGGTATCGATTTCATCTAATTTTGCCGACGGCTTATGAATGGTTGATTCAAACGGACTTACGGCAGGTGCTGTCTTCACGATAGGCTCCGCCGTGTGATAGGCGAACTAAAGACATAAACAGAGACCTTGTAATCCATACGTTCTTAAATCCTTTCGCACGTCTTTTAATGAATCCTAGCTGCTTGCTAGCTCTAGCAAAAACTCTGTCATACGGAAGATTGAAACGCAGCTTTTATCCAGGACGATACCGAGGTCCACGACACTATAAACATTTTTCAGGAGCTGATTATTCAGGTGATATTCGAAATTAAGAGTAGAGGCCTTGCGGGAAAAATATATGGCATCATTTTTCAACGTTAAGAGTAAGTTTATTCTGCTCACACCATTGCACCAGTGACTGAAGTTTCAGCTGGAGAAAATTTGCATCTGATTCCGACTGAAAAGGGTGATATATTTTCAGATCATCTGCATAAAAAAGGTGCGGAATGTCGGATAACACCTTCGAGAGATCAGAAACAAAAACATTGAACAGAAGCGGCCCTAGATGGCTGCCTTGAGGTACCCCAGATGAGACGGTAATTTTTTTGGAAAGACGGCCTTGGAATTAAACGTGTTGCGTTCGATCTCGAAGATAACAATTCAACCAGTTTAGAAGGCTTCCTGAAATGCCAAATTTTTGGAGTTTGTGTTTCAGAATGCCATGGTCAATGCGGTCAAAGGTTTTACTGAAGTCAGTGTATATAGTATCGATTTGACGCCCTTTTTCGATATTACAAAGCACATTTGAGACTATTATCATTAGGTTGGAGGTAGTAGACCGGCCTTTTCTGAAGCCATGTTGTTGCTCGTTTAGGAGAGGGTCAATAACGATTGTAAGTTTGTCACAAACAATTTTTTCTAACAGCTTAGGTATAGCTGACAAAATGGTGATGTCTCTTTAATTTTCTACTCAGCGTTCATCATCACTTTTAAGAATCGGCGTGATATGGGCTGATTTTCAGAAACGCGGAAATGTACCGCATGACAGCAATTTATTGATAATTATATACAAGGGTGATATGATCGTTTCTGCACACTTAACTAGGAAGCTTGGAGGTAATAGGTCAGGTCCAGAGCCTTTTTTCATATCAAGTTCTCTCATGGCCCTTGAAATATCTTCTCTGGTTAAATAAAGTTTATCAGCGATGGGCGACTGGCAGATTTCAGAAAGTGGCGATGTGGTAGATGATCCTCTGGCCTGACAAAAAACTTCTTGAAAATGGTCGTCAAATATATCGCATATTTTTTGTGGATCAGAAGAAACTGAGTTGCATTTGTACATGGACGTGGGATAACCAGAAGATTTTCGCTTGGTGTTTTGGGGTCATGAATTATATTTTCGCCGACTATATTTACATAACTTTCAAATGCTTGGTGAGACTGCCTTTGAAATTTTTGAGCTATATGATTATATCTTTCATTGATATGATTGCTAACATTGATATCGGTTTTGATTATCTTATAAAGCTTGTTTCTCTGAATACGTAAACACCTCAGATCCCTATCCAGCCATGGCTCAGATAATTTGTCTTTTTTCTTTATCTTTGGCACGAGCATCCCAACCGCATCGAAAACCAACTGGTAAAACAAATCAACTGCATCATTCAATTCTAACGTTAAAAGAGTACTATTCCAGTCAATATTGTTTAGATGGTGATTAATGCTCTCATAATCAGCATTACGAAAATCATATTCAACGGAATTGTTGTATGATTGGGAAATTGTCAAATCAGATATAGGTAGCTCGACCGTAAACGCAGAGTGGTGAAGGGTATGGGGGAAAAATGCTCTGTATAAGCGGTTGGGTAAGCCACTACATCGCCGTAACTATTAGTAAAATTAAGATCCAACCAATTACCGTTTTGGTTAGAAATCGGAGCGATTTGCTGCAAATCATGGCTATAAAATGTAGTTACAAGATTTAGATCGGATGTTTTATGTATATTAACCGGGGGGAGGATATTGTCATTTTCATCAGCCGCGAACTTTAAATTTGGGCGATTAAAGTCTCCCATTATTATAATCTTGTCATCATCTTTGAGCGATGATACTATGTAAGAAATGGTTTCATATATATCATTGTACACGGCGTCGTCTGAACTAGGTGGAATGTAGAAAGTTCCTATATAAAGAAAACCTTTGGACCAAGAAATTCTGACAATTTTGTGCTCAAATTGACTATGTGGATCAGTTTCAACTATTTCACTTGGCAGGGAGTTGTGAGTAGCAATGACCACACCGCCACCTTTTGTCTGTCCAGTTTGCAGATAGTTACGGTCATTTCTATATATGGTCCAGCAACCATCAAGAATTTCTTCATTTTTATGGGAATCATTCAGCCAGGTTTCTGTAAAAGTAAGAACATTGAATTGGCAAAATTTGGCGTCAAGGAAGAGTTTATTCAGTTTGCCTTTCATACCACCAACGTTTTGGTAAAAAAGTGAAAGATATGTAATAAAAACAAAAAGTACACCGTATTTTGACGAAATATTATCGGCTTAGTAATTAGAAGCTTGATTTTTCATGAATTCATTTGGAGACATATACACAAGTAATATAACCTACAAATATTTTATTTCAGAGGTCTACGAATTTGTAACCTTTCCGCATTCGAAAATCTCGCATTTTCTTTGTGCAAACTTTATACTATTTTTTTTTAGTAAACAAAAATATTCTGAGTCGGATGTTGATACGAGTACAACTGCTTTAATAAAGATACCAACTATGATTAAAAAACAAAAAACACTTTTCTGTACTCCCTTCCGCTACAACTATCATGCGAATCTGGTTTAAGTTTATGAAGTAATGAACTGACATCAAACATATAATGCTGGGGATATAATGTTCAACGGTGCAGACAGAGTGCGATGTTGCATTCTTGAAACGACAGCGACAACAACTAAAGCTTACGAAGTCAAATTGTAGCTGGTGATATCTCTTTCAGACAACTGAAAAACAAAGCGTACAAAGGAAGAAAGTACTTAATCTAGTTGTGTATGATGATGCACTTTAATGGGCAACCATCCACTAATGGGACGACCTTTGCTTTATTCTCAAGCAGAGATAAAAGTAAGATGATCTTGCTTTCGTACTGTTGAAAAATTGAGGTAATGAATAATTAAATTTCTCCGATGTCTTTTATGATTTTAAGTTGAGTTTGAAACTATCTTCAAATAATTTCAAAGAGTAGAACTGTAAGAGAAATTTTGTTTATAAAATATGTAAATATTTAATTTGTTTTAATTTGATGGTACGTCCTATAAAAATCCTGTGAAAACGTGAAAATACTATTCAAACGAATAAGCCATCAGCCCTCATTACTCCCTATTAGTTTAGTGGAGAAACCAAGAAAGAATGTATCTCTTTTGCCTCTTATTTTCAATTTTCGTTCTACACAGTCTACAACTACTCTAATCATTCTATCGCTACCATCGAAAAACACATTTCACATTTTCACTTGCGTTTCCAAACCGAATTTACATTCTATTGTCCCATATGTATACAAACAATGGACTGATATTCGTTCATGTGCAGCCATTTATCTACAAACCTTTAATTATGGCACCTTAAGTAATTAGCCTAGAAAATGGGTGATGAACGTGCAGGTTAATCCCATATTATTTATCAAAAAGGGTTGCTCTAGTCGTAACCTTTGCTTTGAAAATGTGGAACTGGACAGGAAATTTTCCGACATATTTGGCTTTGAGTATTCATGGACATATAGCTAAAAGGGTAGAACTAATAATGATAGGAACTTGCCAGAGGAAGAACCTTGCAGAATATAGGAAAGACATGCACGGGCTTCACTGGGAATAAGCTCATCGGAAGTTTTCGGTTTTTCATTGTATTACACTTTCAGTTGGGATTTCATGGAAGATACTGCGCCTTTGTTATGCTGTTAAAGTTTTAATTAGAAGAACAATTGAAGGATGAGCAGTTAGTATTTTGAAAAATGCTAGCATAAGACACAGAATAAGTTATTTTGCATAGATACGCAACTTTTTGCAATTGTAAGATACAAAATTTAGTCAAAAGCTTAATGTGTACTATTTTCCAGGATGAGCTTATCATATATAATGTTTATGGAGTATGTATGACCTATTCTGCAGAAATGGCAAACCCCATTCTACAAAGTATCCGTTATAGTACTCATAAAAGAAAATAAAATTTTCGGAGACATGCTTGAAACACAAAAAGTCACATTGTTCTAGTAAGCTCTCTTAGGAGGAAACTTCATCCTGCTTGTTAGTTGGTTGAGTAGAACACCGTTCCACATCATAAAATTACATTGCTTTAATGCGGAATTTTATGCTTATCGTCTTTTGAGTTGTTCCCAGTCTGTCCTGAAACTGTCACGTAGAGACTTTTCTATACTCTGTATCACATACATGTGAACGGAATACTGCGAGTGTTCTCCATGGCACGTTTCGAATACAAAGTTAGTGCAGTTGCATTTTAAGGAACTCTATCGGCACTGTCTTAATGTAGGTGGAGTGTGAAGAAACTGGTTTAAGATGAAGAGACACTCATAAAAGTTGCTGTTAGTTACAAGCTTGATAATATTCAACATTCATTTAACTTTTGCTGGGAAGTTTGGAACTCATAGAAAAAAAAACTAAATTAAATAGTACTTTGAGTCAACCCGCATTGATTTAACTTGAATACGATTTAGTTGCGCTGCTTTGCATAGCTGAAAAGACTGGGAATCTGACTAGATGTCGAAAAATACTTGGAATGCAAAGTGAGTTATAGTCGTGGGAGTTTGGCCAGATATGAATTGCTTAGCAATGTCTTTAGGAAAATCCAACACCTTTTTTGATAGGAGTGTTTTGGGACAGCCTTGCCATTTTGGCTACTTGAATCAGTCATTTGGCGTTGATATTTACGCCTTGGCGATTGGCTACATTTTTGGCTATTTCAATGATGAAAACGATCTTTTTCGTTATTGCATAACATTTATACAGCTTTCTCGAAAATTTAAACATTGAAGGTGTCAAGTATGTCAAGTATGCACTGTGTGCTGGTGTCTGATGAGAATCAGTGCATGCTTTCGAAACCACTTTGTCAAATAAAATTTTCAAGATAAATAAAGAAAAAAAAAAAAAATTTAAATTTTAATCATCCCGCAAAAACAATTCCAAATTGAAGGTGAATTTTCTGTGATGCTGCACATAAAGACAATATACAGAAATAAAATGAAACTAATTCCTTAGAAGGTGCTCTTTGAGTAAAAATATTTAAGTTTAACAGAAATATATTTTACATTTTGAAGCTAGATATATTTGAATTTTTTGACAGGTATCGATATTTCGAGGGTAATCTGCCCTCTTTTTCAGTGTCTAATTATATGTTATAAAAATGTTGAGCTTTCATAGCGCATATTGGAACTGTTTACTTCGATTCGAGTATGCATAAAAAAACTCCAGTGATAGCAATGATTCCGAAGAATTAGAAGACAAATTGGGTTTACTATTAAACTAGTGCAGGAAAGACCTTTTAATTGCAAGTATTTTGAAACTTATTTTGCGCCTTTAATACCGTTTTTAACGGCGGAAATTTTGAAAATGTTAAATAATTTTGTTTCAAAATATTCTTTACATGTTTTTTTTGCAAATATTTGAATTTCAAAGAAGCAATGAAATCTCTGTGTACAAGAAAAAGATGAAAAAGGATGATTTTTTTTTTAAATTTTGTTAAAAACTGTAAGGTTTAAATCTTCAGGTAGTGTTATTTATGTAAAGCGATTAATACACTAATGATTGAGGATCAAAATTGTTTGATTATTCTTCGTTTCTATCATTTTAGCGGTTTTGGCTATCTCAGCTCCTTCATTCGGCGACTTGACCTCTAAAATATCTGACAACGCTGTTTTAAGACCGTATTAGCTTTCCATGTATTTTGATATCACTGAGTGAATCTATTAAGGCCGACTGTCTAATGACTGGACACTACACTTGCGTGCAACTTCCAATAAAATTAAATTGGAGTGTGACACGATCAGAGACGAGTAGCCTGTGGCAAGAATGTTTGCAGCAAAGCCCAAATTCATCGCATTTGTGTTGTGAATGCCAAATTTTTTTTAAAAAAACTAACTCAACATTGTTTTCACCGTAAAGTCTAGTTCTATACTCGAACAAAACGAAATGTCGCAAAAAGTACCATTTAATTAATATTATAAAATGTCATCATTGATACTAAATGTCATTATTTTGAGATTTAAAATTTCGCGCCAGCATGAAAAATTGCAAAATGAGAGCGCTTATTTCTTTTCATTTCCACGTTTTCACTTAGTACATTGGACCAAATTTCCCACTTCGAAACGAACAAACGAGCTATTTTGCTGACTGAAAAGAGATCCGACCCATTGAAAATCAGCATAATGTTATTTAGCAACATCTATTAGCATTTTCGATTTGTGGTTAGCGTCTTCGATTCCATCTTTAGACTATAGTTTTGCGCGGAAAACGGAAGGTTTCGGACGGAATGAAAAATAGTTTTTGTTTAGAATTTCACGTTAATTTTGTTTCGCGACAAGTATAGTACCTGACTTTAGATTAGGTTAGGTTAAACTGGCTGGCACAAGATCACACATAGACTTACCAGGTTCATAGTGATACCGGATAAATGGACCGGAAGGAAGAAAGTTCAGTCCAAGCGGTCATCGAAGGCCCCGGACTTTTTCGTGAACTGAAGGGTGTCCTTCAGCCTCTGGACCGCCACGTGCGAGAGTTCCACCAGCCAGGGCTCACTAAAGCAGCGCTGTCTGGTTTTTCCCAGTGCCGGGCAGTAAGACAGGAGTTGCTGGATTGTTTCTGATACCCCCGGCTCCTGACACTTCCTACAGGCAGTGGCCAGTGATGATGCCAACCAGCCGTTTACAGTCAGTCCGCAATAATTCGATCTGGAATTTAGTCTCTGTGAGATTGTATGACCCCACATGATTTGGTGTGACCTCACGCCATCTGCACGTCACACTTTGCATCATTTTGGAGTCGATCGAGCATTTGATTGTTTGGATAGGAGATGGGATGTCTACCGATCCTGACAGGGGAAGACTAGCCCTGTGCTAGGCTAACGCGTCCGCCCTCACATTTCCATCAATGCCTTTGTGACCGGGAATCCAGAAAAATCTGACTCAACTATTGCTGCCCAGTCTGTTCAGAGCCTGAATTCACTTGATTGCACACTTGTGGGGAACTGTCTAGTTCAGTGGGAGCGGTTCTACAGCAGCAGCAAGGAAAGTAATGGGTTCCATTGGCGTTTTATCAGCGGAAATCGTCCCGTGCCGAAGAAAAGTACAGCGTATACGACCGGGAGCTGCTAGCTATTTACAGCAGTGTACGTCATTTCCGACACCTGCTTGAGGCATCCGATTTTTTTATTCAAACGGATCACAAGCCGCTCATATACGCGTTCAATCAGAAATCTGATAGAGCCTCGCCTCGACAAGTCCGTCACCTCAGTTACGTATCGCAATTTACGACGGACATTCGGCACATAGCTGGGAAATCAAATAACGTCGCCGACGCCTTGTCACGAATCGAGCAAATTTCGATGCCTGCATGTTTCTCGACAAAGGAACTCATCGATTCTCAGCAGGCAGACACCGAACTCCAACAACTATTGGAACACAACAAAACATCGCTCAAGCTGCAACCAATCACAGTTGAAAATCAAGGAAAACTGTATTGCGATACATCTACAAACAATATTCGTCCTTTTGTACCAAAGGCGCTACGAAGAAAAATGTTTGATATTTTTCACGAGCCAGCTCACCCTAGTGGGCGTGCCACTGCAAAAACCCTAGCAAAAAGGTTTGTATGGATGAACAAGCAAAGCGACATCAAGGAATGGGCAAGAACGTGTGTTCCTTGCCAGCGGGCAAAAGTGGGACGTCATCATCATAACCCGATCCAACAAATCTCTATGCCAGACAGCAGGTTCCATTTGGACATCGTGGGACCATTAATACTATCTTCAGGATATAAATACTGCCTCACTGTCATCGATCGCTTCTCGCGATGGCCAGAAGCGGTTCGCCTGTATGATCAAACAGCGGAATCGGTCTCAAAAGCATTTTTTAATCACTGGGTGTCACGTTATGGCGCACCGCGGACCATTAGGACCGATCAAGGGGCTCAATTTGAGTCAGCAATGTTCCGCTCATTGACAGCCCTCATTGGCTGTGGTAGAAACCGAACTTCGGCGTACCATCCAGCCTCAAACGGCCTAATAGAACGCTGGCACAGGTCTTTAAAGGCGGCGATAATGTGTAACAATAAAAACCCAGCATGGGTTGATATTCTGCCTACGGTCCTGCTGGGGCTTCGCGTGAGCTATAAGGAAGACATCGGCGGATCGAGCACGGAAATGCTTTATGGCACGACGCTAAACCTCCCTGGCGAGTATTTAGTTCCAGCATCAAATGCAACTATCGAACCACACTGTTTCCTCGACAATTTAAGAGAAACCATGCAAGCATTACGACCCGTTCAAACAACGCATCACACCGACCGAAAAATCTTCAAAAACAAGCATCTCGACACATGTACGCACGTGTTTTTAAGGGTGGACTTTTGGAGCAGCTATAGCATGTACATTGAACACACCCCTGATTTATAATAGTTGTCAGTGCTAAATCTAACTGATTTAAAAGTGCAGTGTGAACGTACTATTAGGTTAACTCAAAGTTTAGTGCGCGGCCCTTTGTGCGAGCTTGGATTCGAACCAGGGAGTCCAAACACAAGAAACTAGTAGTCTACGTAATAGGTAGCTGAAGCTTTCTATATATTACGTACTACCATAGAATTTTGTATTCTCTTATTATTTCTTCTCCAATGAACAAAGAATTCATATACTATGTTCGATTAGATTTGCCATTCAAAAGTTTTTCTTAGTAGTTTTTCCAAATCTGCTATCTCTGTTCATTAATTTTTGGTATACATCTATACGAGTATATTTGTCTCGAGCCATAAAATGCTGATGTCCTGTCACAAGGTAAAATAAATATTCGGTATTTTCACATTTTAAATGGGTCACACAATCACATAATTCCATATGCCATACATATGTGTGCCATAAAATCACATTAAGGATGCTTTTCGGAAGGTTTGCTTTTAAGCTTGAACAAAACAAAAAGTGTCAGTCAGAAGTAAAAAAGCACGTAAGTGTCAGAAGTATTTTGAAGCATTGCGTACTCCTCTTAAATAAATAAAAATTCAATGAGAATACTTTAACCATTTTCAAAACAAATTAGAAGCTCAACTCAACGATAAGTAGACTGCAGTTTTTCTTTCTTTAAAAATCTAAAGCCAGTTATCTATTTCTTGCCAAAAATGAATAATTAGCTGGTCACTTTGATCTCAATCTAATAAATATTTCCATCATCATCGTCTTAAGAGCTCGAATAACGGAAATCGATGCAATCAAGTTGCTTCAAAAGACTTTAGCGCCTCATTAATCTCGTTAATTAGCTACCCACTGCCGATTACGCAATAACAAAGATACATCCTCGCATCGCTAAATCCAATTACCGATAAGCTATCTGTGTGGTAAGTAGACCCTTATGTTTATTTCTTATCCCCTTATCTTTAATCTTGCGCCTGAAGATATTACTCATCTCATCCTTGATATTATCTAACTTGTCTTTATGGTTCCACGAAATTTTAGAAGTGAATTGGAATTTGATAGGAATTATCATAGCATAGGAATTATCATAGGATAGAAACTATTATTATTATTTTAAGAAAAAGTTGAGTTTCGACTTATCGCAGAGCATCAAATAATAGAATATTGGTATATCCTCGCAAAAACTATCTTAGCACTTTTTTCAATAATACTTGAAATTTTATAGTACAACATCACACTGTCCCTCACAATTGACACTCACAATTAACTTCCGAGTTAAAACGATAATTACGTAAAATTGAAATAACTGATTACATTTTCTTCTAATTACATTTTCCTCCCAACTACACAGAAACTACTCAAACGTAACCGCGGTAATCACCCCATCCATCTTTACAAGACCATCCAAGCACAATCTACAAGCCATGTAACAGCAACATTTATCGAAAGGATGAAATCTCAATCTGCTACTTGCTGAAACGATCCTTTTAGCTGAAACCGATAAGAACGAGAAACTTTGGCCAGAAACTATTTACCTACACGAATTTCATGAGCATTCACTAACCAAGAATACCAATTTCCTATGTAACCGGCGAGCTAGTGTTCTCCTGCTTCCGAAGAGGGAATGCCTTTTACCACAGTGACATTTTCAATTAATTTTGTACCGTACGAACGACAAGGCCATGGAGCCGGATATTACTTATCCTGAGCTAGTGAGATGCCAGCAAACTTTCATCGATTGTCGTTGCGTTGTGGCCCAGCGAAAAGCTGAGGATCTTTTTGCAATTATGCTGTGCAAATTGTGATTTTCTCAAAGGTGGATGCACCTTCGTGCTCAACAGCAAAAATGTTTTTTTTTGTCCTTTTCGTTGGTTCCAGAAGATTGTGTTTTCTGATTGTAGTGTCTGTCGTTGGCTGGCTATGCCTCGAGCATTGCTTTCGGCTAACCTCAAAGATGTCGTCTTATAGAAGTAATTGAATTATTTCCTTTGTGAGGAACGAAAAGCTGCAGTGGACTAAAAAATGATATGTTCGACTGTACCCTATCACATTATGCTTGATGTAATATTCTGAATATTGAAATTATTTTTTTTTAGTGTTTTAAGTAAAATTTTATTTATGTTTTCTACACTTGTATTTATTTCGTTTCGTTTAAAAGTTTGGAATAGCATACATGAATAAATAACAAGGTGCTCATAATGTGCACATGCAAAATTATACACACTCTGCCAGGTTGTTTGAGCATATAATTGTTTGAACAACATACATTTTTACTCACACGCAATTTATTTCAGTATCAATTTCACCTCTTTACCGAAAGCAAACACTTCAATCCACAAATTGATTAAATTCTACTAAAGGTAATATTATCCTACAATTACATCTCTCCGTCATGTATTCGTGTATTACAATTGACAGGGGACTTGAGATAATAAACCATTCACTGAATTTCGGCGCAAGAGACATTCATTTAATTAAACTTAGAGATAAGACTATATCAGAAGCGTTATGTCGAAATATCCATAGCGCTCAGTCTCAATGGTAATAATATTGTAATTTATATCCATAAATACGTAAAACAGATGGTATCATCCTGCTACTACACAGTTGGAAACTCTCTTTATATTTTTATAATGCGTGATGGCATGCAGCCATGAAGGAAGAAAAGCAGAAGTTCAACTTGCGAAGGAATTAAAATGAAAACGTTTTAACCCAAGGCTGATGAAAATTTTCTGGCCGTGGAATAAAGGAAGGAGAAATGATTTTTTTGGCTTTTATGCAAAATTGTTCGTTTGCAAATATATATATAAAAAAAAACACCGAAAAATTTGTGATGGAAACTCGCGCCCAACGTGGGTTTGACCAGAAATAATTGCAAAAATTTATTAAGGCGGTCGTCTAGTGTGTCAGATAATAAAAATCGATTTATATTTATTTTCATAAACAACATCTAAAACATGTATAGAAGGCGTGAGTAAAATAATTTTTCTAAATTCGAAACCGTTGAAGAGTTACAGCCGTAAACCGTAGGAGGTATATGGTTTTACCGTAGGATGCATGCGTAAACCGTAGGCGGTATACGCTGACTTTCGCATTGAATATTTTCGAGCCCAGCTCCTTAACAGGCTCTTTTGTGTAATTCAATTTTACTAATTGTCAATTAATGGGTACCCAGAACTGTTCACAAACCCGTTCCAACGTTTGTGTATAGCGTCGGTCGATCAGTTTCAGCGTGGTATCGACACAGTACATATCGTAGTTTTCCTCGCTTGATACACTTTCGAACAATAATTGAACATGTTTAATAAGGGAAGTCACTCTAAGCCAACTCATAGAGATCGGGCAAAAAAGGACATTACAGGAAAATAAATATTCACGAAAAAATGAAATGTCATTTGCATCTAAGTCAGCGAATAAACTTGGAGCAAAAAAAATTTTGATGTGACCGTTACTCCAACCCTTTACTGCATTTTGGAGTTTGCTGGCGTTTTTTTCAGCCGTTTCTTCGTCTGTCATTTGCACGAATTGTAATAGTGAAGTGACATTCAAACAGTGTGGCGTACGAGACTTGGGTTTCAAGATTTCTATGGAGTGCGAGTGAGACGAAATAAAATAAATCAACTCATGTCCTATGGTCAATAATGCATACGAAATAAATCGCCGCATCGTTTTCGTATTGCGTTTATTATAGCCCGTCCAGACTACGGATACTTATGTATCCGGATACATAAGTATTGTCCTCACTGCAGCGACATCTGCAGATACATTTTACCCTTGCCATGAAAATCAATGAAAAGTGTGGACGATACTTATGTATGCGGATACTTAAGTATCCGTAGTCTGGACGGGCTATTAGGACTCGGCTTAGAAGGTTTGAAAATGTTTTGTGGACTGATGGATATGGGACAAGGTTTGGCTCGAAATACCTATTATCGAGTATTGAATAATATATATATATATATATATATATATATATATATATATATATATATATATATATATATATATAGCTGCTTCGGCCATTTATACAAATGCGTTGTCCTTGGCGGTTACTGAGGAGAAAGAGCTCAATAAAGAAACCGGTGAACCAGAATATGAATTTACAGTCTCGGGAGATGGAACGTGGAAAAAGCGAGGTTTTTCATCTTTATTCGGCGTCTCAACACTTATTGCAAAATATACCGGCAAAGTAGTGGATGCGTGTGTGTTGAGTAGTTTTTGTCAGGGATGTATTTCGTGGAAAAATAAAAAAGGGGATGATCCACAAGGATATGAAGAATGGTTCGCTGCCCATGAAGAAAATTTTACGATAAATCATACTGGAAGTTCTGGAAAAATGGAGACAAATGCATCGTGCAAATGTTTACAAGTTAATACTTAACGTAAAGTAAGTGATTGTGACAGTAAGACATTCAAATGTATTTTAGATGCACAACCATATGGGAATAATTATGTACTTGTTAAAAAAGAATGTGTTGGACATGTTGAAAAGAGAATGGGAACTCGGCCTAGAAATGCAAGGAAAGCTAAGAAGAGCTAGGCGGAAGAGGTGAGGGTAAACTAACGGATAAAGTAATTGGCGAATTGACAAAATATTATGGATTGGCCATTCGAAGACATCTGGATTCCGTTGCTGACATGAAGAAAGAAATTTGGACCACTTTTTATCACAAGATTTCCACGGATGATAAGCCATAGCATCAAAATTGTCCTGCAGTTGAAGATAGTTGATGTAAGTGGCGTAGACCTGAATTTCTGGGAATCAGTGATCAATTTGAACACGATAAGCAGCCTCTTTCTAAACAAGTTCAGCAAGCTATCAAGCCAATCTATGAAGATTTGTCGAGCGAACAATTACTGACCAGGTACTTGGGAGCGGAGACTCAAGACAATAATGAGTCACTAAACTCAATAATCTGGACTTTCGCTCCGAGGCATCTTCATTCTGGTGCAAAAGTCGTCGTAATCGCTACATTTATTGCTGTGCTAATATTCAACGAAGGGTTCGAACCTATCCTAAAGGTGATGGAAGTCATGGGAGTAAATATTGGCCTAAATGCCTAAGCCTTCGTTCATCAACGTAATGATTCTCGCATCAACCGCTAAGAGAGACGCTTGAGCGATTTCGCCAAACAAGCCCGGATATCCAACAGGGAAGAGAAAACGGCCTTACATGACTTCTTTGAAGAAGAGGAAGGTGTACTATGGTCCAGGTATAGCAGATTGATCGTGAGACGAATTTTTTATCGTGAATTATATACAACAACTTTCAAACGCGTTTTTCTCAAAACACGATTTTTTCCAACTGCTGCCATGACATCTCAAAAACTATTTGATTGATTCCTCTCAAATTCATACATCATTTTAAGTACATAAATAACTAAAAAATTGCTTCATTACTTTTCATTTAACAAGCTATAAAAACCCAAAAAAACTCGAAAAATTAATTTTATTTTTCTAAAGCGTAAAAAAAAAATTAGTTTTTGAAAATCTAACTTAATTTTACTTCACTTTAGAGTCTCAAGTCTCACAACCAAAAATGCATTTGGTTTTTTGATTTCAGATAAGCAAAGCGGCCGGAATCATGGCAGCAGTAGAGCACCTCTTTTTATATATGTGTTCTTGTTGGGCGATGTATCTCTGACTATTTTGTATAAATTTACTTCAAAAAATTTACAAAGTTTGTCTAAATGGTAATAAAAATGATATTTAATTTATGAACCATTTTATTTGAATGGCTTGTCAAAAAATAGGCCTTCACACTAGACGACCACCTTAATCACAGTTTGTAAGATGAAAATTATTCCGACAGAAAAATATTATTTTTATAAACTTTGAATGAAATCTTTCACTGCGAGACTGATTTTCGCACTTGGAAGATAATGGTGTACCCAGAAAAAAATTAGGCAAACCAAGTAATTCTATTGTAGATTATTATTAAAAGTAAACGCAACTTGAACTTTTGAAATTTTAACAGATCATTCTTTAAAATAAAAATCTATCTCAGAGACATGAGGCTAAGAAATAAATTTCATGACATTGAATAAATACTCTCCTTTTCTATAATTTTTTTTCCCTACCATTGTTTACCCCTCACTTCCGTTTAGGTTTAAAAAGGATTAAAAAAAATCTATGTTGACAGACTTTCACCAGCAATTCAAATAGATGATTTTTCCTAGTCATTTGGTATTTCTGCAGCTTTGCTTTAAATTTAGCACCTAGAATACTTGTGTGGAACAGAAAGAACATTAAATGGGTATGTAGGTATTTAGAAAAACATTTCAAATACCTTCTAGGCAATGTAGATTTTCAGTTGAGTTTTATTGCTACTTCGCGGATACGGCCGTTCGTATTTAGTGTGTTTTGAATGTGCTTGAAAGTATTCAGAGCTATAAATTGAAGGTAAGCAGGAATGAACATTGAGTGGGTTTGTCTTATTTTTCGATGTTCGGCAAATTAATTGGGACTTTATTCCACTGAATGTTGGCAGAAGGTTTAAAATATTTTTAAAGTTGAGTGTTGAGTTATGACTTATTGTGCTGGTTTCTAAGATCTGGGAGGTAGATTTTGCGACAATGAAAGAGAGACGATTTGAAATAGATAATCTAAAACTATTTCTTAAAGCGATTATGAGATTATGAGCTGTGCCGTTTTTGGCTTATGGTTCAAAGTTTTGACTTTTGGAAACGCTAGTTTCTAGCCATCTGGTGAACTCTATATCCTTATAGTCAACTTTCATTGGTTGGTTGGTTGGTTTAGTATGAGTGATTTTCCTATATCTCGCCATTTGATTTACAATGCTTACACGCCACCACATATAAAGGCTTGTATGAGGGTCACTCATGTGCGACCTACTACTAGCAAAAGGTAGTAACACACCATCTGGCTGATCTGGCAGATTCGTATTGGCATAAATGGAGCCATGCTGCAATGCCAAAATGTTTTTGTTTTGAGAATCTTAAAAGAGTTTACATGCTTTATGATGCAAAAAAAACCATTTTCATTATATATGATCAGTCATTTTCATATAATTAGATATTTTCAAAAAAGTGTCTATGATGTCGAAACAGCAAAGTAACGAAAGCAACAGCTTTTAAAGATATACTTCATAGAAGTCTAGGGTGCCAGGAAAATTCATAAGTAGAAGAGTTGGTTCTTGCAAATGTAGTGATGAATGCAAGAAGAGAGTATATAGGCAGGACGTTTTCAATTACGGTTTGGTCTTTTTGGAAATTGTTCTTTTTATTTAGTTTTTACTCTAATTTCTGCTGTTATTCAGATTATAGACCGGCAAACTTGCTAGCAGTCTCTATGAGTATGGAAGTTGTATCGTTGCTAGACGAGTGTACAAACCACAGATAAAAATAGAATAGATTAGAAATCGAACGAGAAAATTTTTCCAATTTTCGACTTTCTGTTTACTAGTGTGAGAATGATGTACGGATGTGTGCCTTACACAGTTTATACGGTAACGCAAATGTAAAAACTACGAGAAATTGCCATTTAGAACGGAAAGGAAAACATGTTTCTTCTGAATATAAATAAATGGCGAACACTATTTTTTTCTTATAAAACTCAGCTCCCTGTATTTCACTATTCTTTTGATACCCATGTGCTCTCTTCTCTGGTCTGCGTCAAAGACTTTATGGCTACGTTTGACAAGAAGCCAATAGGCGTGTTTTGTGCTCCCCCTATCTATAACAGAACAATGCAGACGCATTGAAATCAACAACAACTCCCCCTTACCATGACAGAAGTTGTTGTTTCCTATGCGTCTGCATTGTTCTTTTATGGATAAGGGGAGCAAAAAAACTTGCCTAATATTTTATGTTCATATCTCGGATTTGGTCAATTGAGCCTCCAAACTGTCAAGCTTTATCTTAAGATCACAGCGAATATTCCAAATGATGCAGCTAGCCTTACTTTTGTATTTTTCCTTAGTCCGGTCAACTGTTGAATGTGCCTCTGTTATGTGGTCTCCTCAATATGAATGTTATAAAAAATCCATTGAATCCCCCCAAAAGAAATTCACTCGTTGGTTACGTTCAGATTATTATAACTGTTTTTTTCTTTCTGAAGCTTGATACATTGTCTTCCTGTCGTATCCATCACGATCAATGCTTTCTCTTCCAAAATCCAAAATCAACCTCGTGAAACTCTGTGCCCAGACACTTTTGAAGTATTGTTGGATGGCTGTGTATGTATATATATATATATATATAAATATATATATTAGGGCGGGCCAATTTGTATGGAGCCGAAAAATTCGATTAGACCTGCCCCCTAGGATGATTCTATAGACAATTCTAAGCAACTTTGCCGAAGGAACCATAGGTCTATCTCAATTTTCGAGTCTCCCACTTTTCAAAAAAAGATTTTTTCCCTATAACATCATTTTGATTCAAAATTCGTTTTTTTATTCATCGTTATATTATCTTTTTTATGTGTATATGGGGGGTTTTTGGGGTCGAGAAATTCATTTCTGATCTTTATTTTTACCTATGACTACCGCCAGAGGGCGTTTCATGCATATTTTAACTATTTTTCGTCTATTTTCCGAGAAAAATTACAAGTTTTTCGGTAAAATTGATCTTTATTTAATTTTTTTCAATGAAAATTCAAATTAAAAAATAAGAACATGTGTAAAAAATAAAAAAAATGAATTTAGTGAGAAAAAAAGCGACAAAGTGTTGTTGCTTTCAAGTCAACAACGCATTTATTTAAAAAAAAACATCGGTAAAACATCATTACCGACATATTTTGTGAAAGAGCACAACACAATGACATTTATGAGTGTTCAGTTCATTAGTGTTTGAGCATCATTTCAGTGAAAGTGAATTATAAATTTCCTGCCAGTGAATAATTGTGAAATTCAAAAAGAATTAAAAGGTATGTGTTAAAATTTTGTAATTTAATACACATAGGCATCGATGTTGTTCTCTTGCTTGGTTACTTTTTTCTGAAATATGTAATACATTGTAATGTATTTATATGTATAGCATGTAGGAATAATGTGCGTTGGAATAATGTATTAACTGGTCCTTAGAGGCGAAATGTCGGTTGACATATGAGTAAATGCTGTTGATATACATATATGAGTTAGGCACATATGAGTTATGCCAATTTGTAGGTGGAAAAAATATATTCGAACCAAATGTTTTGAAATATACTAATTTCAGTTTTTTAAAATTTTTTTAGTAAAATTATACAATGGATCCAAATGCATTGCCGTCTACATCTCAAACCGCAACAACATCAACAAGTACCGAAAGTCATTTGAAGCATTTGCCTTCGCACGATGTTGCTGTTTTTGGTGCATCTTGTGATTTGAGTGGACTCGATCTGCCAACGAAACAGGATATTTTAAGATGTTTTTTTTTCTTGGCCGAACGTGCTAAACTCCAAAACAAAATGTTTTCGTATAAAACATTCGTACCGCACGTAACAGACAAATTGATTGAAATTTGGAGTCAACTTAATGTTGAAATTCTAACCAAACAAAGTGTTGTTAGAAAATTGGGTACATTGATTGACAAGTATCAAATCGAAACTAAACATTCAAATATCGCCTCATTCAGAACGTTCGAGCAATCTACAAAAGAATTATTTTACATCGGCAAATGTCAATGTGACTTGAAAGCAGAATTATGCTCATGTGGATTGATTCCAGATCATTTGAAAGAGTTCATGCGAGATCAAAATAATGACAGAAGATTGACGATACCGGAATTCGTGCTAGAAGTTGAAGAGCCAGCACCAACGTCAACAATAATACCAACAAGCGTTGAACAGAGCCATTCAGCATATGAACCAAGTACTGATATAGATCAGCCAAGTTCAAATCCACAAGATATTCCGCCAATGATACGAGGACCGTATACTCCCAGATACGATGCTTCGAACTTCGCTGCGATGTGTGATCGATTTGGTGTGTCTGATAGAATAGCAGCAGCACTCGCAACATCTCTTATGCAAGACATTGACGTAAAAGATGCACATGGCAATCCTATCATCATGGATAAAAATAAAGTGCGTCGAGAAAAGGCCAAATGCAGAGAAGAACTGCTTCGTAAGCAGTATGATGCATCCAATTTGATAGCATTTTCATTCGACGGCCGAAAAAATGATGCTTTAACAATGGAAAAAATCGATGAGAAGTTGCATGCAAGGATGGTGAAAGAACCACATCTAGTTGTTTTGAAGGAACCAAATTCTCAATTGATAGGCTACACAAAAGTCGAAAATGAAGATGCTGAACACAAATTGATGACATTTAATGCATTCTTCGTCGAAAAAGAAATTGCTCTCGATGCATTAATCGGCATATGCTGTGATGGTGAGCCAACAAATACTGGCGTAAGAAATGGGATTTTGCGTCGATTTGAATTGCATTTGAATAGACCGCTGCATTGGTTTGTGTGCATGCTGCACTTTAACGAGCTGCCATTTCGTCATTTGTTTGACACTTTGGAAAGATCATCGACCACTGGACCACGAACAACAACTGGAACGTTGGGCAAACAAATTGAAACTTGTGAAAATCTTCCGGTATGTATCATTTGTCATTTTTCTCATCGATTTTTTCCATTATTAAATGGTAAAATTTAATTCATCTCATTTCTTTTTTTTCAGCTTGTAGATGAATTCGAGATAATCGTGCTAGAGAACATGCCACCTGATTTAGATCCATTTGAATTATCCACCGATTCAAAGTACTTATACAAAATGGCCAATGCAATTTCGAATGGTGTTGTTCCTGCGGATTTATCTCACAATAAACCAGGACCAATAGCACATTCACGTTGGCTCACCAAGGCGAATAGATTGTTGCGGTTGTATGTGTCAACTGAAAATCTATCAAGGAATTTGAAAATTTTGGCAACATACATAATGAAAGTGTATGTGCCGATGTACTTCAACATCAAGTACTATAATTCGGTGGTCTTCGGTAGTGTATTATTTTACAAATTCATTCGTTGGACACAATATTTGGATACAAATCTACGCGGAGTTGTGAATAATGTCATTAAAAACAATTCATATTACGCACATTCCGAAAATATTTTGTTAGCGATGTTATTTGATGATAAAAAAGAGACACGAAAAATCGCAATCAAGAAAATTTTACACTACCGAAGAAATCTGTACGACCCGGCACATCTTAGAGTTTATCAAAAACCTTTGATAAACTTCAATTGTACAGATTATACGAATATGATTGATTTAAATAGAGATGATGTCTTATTCGAACCACCGTTTACGTATAGCATTCCGTATGATCATTTGGAACAATATTTAGAATGCGATGATCCACCATTGCCTGATCCAAGAATTCCGGTACACATACAAGCAACGGAAAGACATGTTCAATTGCTGGCTAGCGTTTCTAAACGTGTTTTAGAAAAGAGTCGACACAGTGTTATGGCAGTTACATCAGAAAGCCGTGCAAAATACCCCCGACTTGAAAGCAAAAAAGACTTTCAAAAATAAGTTATTTCGCTTTTCTTCCACTAAATTCATTTTTTTTTTTATTTTTTACACATGTTCTTATTTTTTAAGTTGAATTTTTGTTGAAAAAAATAAAATAAAGATCAATTTTACCGAAAAACTTGTAATTTTTCTCGGAAAATAGACGAAAAATAGTTAAAATATGCATGAAACGCCCTCTGGCGGTAGTTATAGGTAAAAATAAAGATCAGAAATGAATTTCTCGACCCCAAAAACCCCCCATATACACATAAAAAAGATAATATAACGATGAATAAAAAAACGAATTTTGAATCAAAATGATGTTATAGGGAAAAAATCTTTTTTTGAAAAGTGGGAGACTCGAAAATCGAGATAGACCTATGGTTCCTTCGGCAAAGTTGCTTAGAATTGTCCATATAATCATCTTAGGGGGCAGGTCTAATCGACACAAAATTTGGCCCGCCCTAATATATATATATATATATATATATATATATATATATATATATATATATATATATATATATATACACTACCGTGCAAAAGTTTAAGGACATCATAAAAAAAAAACGATTTTTGGAGTTTGTGATTGTATTTTATTATGTTTAATAGCATTTTATGATTAAATCTTGCATATAAACTAGAAAATATACTATTTTTGTATGATTTATGTTCATTGAACGCAAATTTCACATACAAATTTTTAAATATACCGAAAATATCAAGACAAGTCAGATCAGGTTTTTTTTCATCAATGTGTCCACCTCGTGCTTTTATGATTGCAGCGCAAATTCTTGGAAGCCTTTCGACCAATTTTTGAAATGTTTCAGTTGCGAGATTGTTCCAAGTAACTTTAAGACTGTCCAACAACTGTTTTTCACTGGTCACCTGCATGTTCTTCACCTGCCGGTCGAGCTCATCCCATAATAATTCGATCGGGTTGATGTCAGGGGATTGCGGCGGCCAATCCATGACTTTGAGCACACCTTTCTCTTCCTTGGACCGTAAATAGTTTATGCACAGATGGGAGATGTGCTTAGGATCATTATCTTGTTGAAAGATAAATCCGTTACCGATCAAACGAATGCCAGATGGAATGGCACTTCGTTGAAGAATATTGTGATAGTGTTCCTTCCGCATTATTCCGTCGATTTTGACCAGTGCTCCAACACCATCGTAGCTGAAACACCCCCAGACCATCACGGAGCCTCCGCCATGTTTAACTGTTGGCGCAATACATTGGGGATTGGGCCGCTCATTTTTATTTCGACGAACATACTGGCGCCGCCTGGATCCAAAAATCTCGAACTTTGATTCATCGGTCCATAACACAGATTTCCACTGATCTACTGACCAATCTTTATATTTTCGAGCGAACAATAGTCTTTTCCGCTTGTTTTGTGGTCGTAGAAGTGGTTTCTTCACAGCAACGCGACCAAAATAGACCTTTCTCTCTCAAACGACGTTTGACAGTATCCACCGAAATTGGGTTCGTCAGGGTTTCGTTGATTTCAGCTCGAATATCTGGTGCGGTTTTGAACCGATTTTGCTTGCTTATCAATAACATGTGTCGATCACCAGCTTGAGTTGTTTTTTTTGGTCGACCAGTGCGTTTTCGACTCATATTTGAGTTGGTTTCAGCGAACCGCTTCAACGTGGTTTCAACTCCACACTTTGAAACACCAATAATATTTACAATTTCGCGAATTTTTTTACCCACTTTTCTCAAAATAAGTATTTGTGAACGTTTTTCAAGTGAAATTTCCTTTTTACGAGACATTTCCAGCGATCACAGTCGGCTTTGCGCGTGAAAACAATAACGGGAATGAATTTGACAGTTCTAGTGCAAACAGAACACAGCAGAGGGCGCAAAGAACCGTTATTTTTTTGACAGGCACTCAAATGATCCAGAATGACTGTGTAAGACATAAGCGCCCATATTTGAATAGTTTAAAATAAAATAATCGTTATTATATTTGAAATTACAGCGCAAAAATGATGCTACTTAAAAAGAAAAATTTTTGGTTCCTTTATAATTCCATCATTTTGACTAATAATAACCAGCTGATTTGATGCTTATGTATGTAAATCATAATGAAAACGTATATTTTCTAGTTTATATACCAGATTTAATAATAAAATGTTGTCGAACACAATAAAAAACAATCACAAACTCAAAAAATCGATTTTTTTGATGATGTCCTTAAACTTTTGCACGGTAGTGTATATATATATATATATATATATATATATATATATATATATATATATATATATATATATATATATATATATATACATAAATATATATATATACATATGTATATAAAAAATGAAAAAAATTTGTAATCTTTTTAAAAAAATGGAATATAAAAGAGACAATATTTATTAATGAAACTTACCATACAATGAACTACAGAGTTCTTCTTTGGATGGGATGTAGCGTTTACCATGGGCTGATGGATTGGTTAAATTTTCAACAATTTTTATTTTAATTCCTTGGTCCACATTAATGATAAGGCAGCTATTTAATCGGTTAAATACCATAGATGCTGGCTTGATTTCTGTAAAGCCGCTTTGGAGACGTTTGTATAGATTTTTTCATTAGCCTTCATTGACTTCAAAAAGCACTAATCCTGATAAGATGCTATTACAGCCAAAATACATTGGAGCCACGGCTTAACGTAGGATGTCATTTTCAGTTGAGCAGTAAGAAGTGTTATTTTTAGTGCATAAATATCCCTCGCCATCCCCGTGGCTTGGTGCATGGCATCTGGAGGTCGAATTTTAAATTTTCGATCTTTATCTCCGCCTTAAAATATCACTGAGAGCTCAATTAGTTCTCAATAGTCATCTCGGACTACATCTTTGGTCAATTCAAATTGGTAAAATTTGATCGTTTTCTATTTCGGAAACAGTCAGATGCAAATTTAGTTTATCTTTATAGCACTGTATTTCATTTGGGTTGACACTCTTCCAGTTATTTTGAAACTTTTTAACAAGCGCAATATCCGGACCTGTTGTCACTTAACTGATTTTTGCCAAGAATACGCTTTTTAATATAAACTCATACATGTCATGACGGCAGGTAAAAATGAGCAATTCTCTATCAAGTTTCTGTTCAAGAAGTACACAAGCGCCATTAATGCAACCTGTGTTTGATGATACAACAATAAAGAATTTGTACTTTATCTTCTAGATTCCAGTCTACAAGTGCTTTCCAAACCGCCTCTGCCTGTTCTCTTCCTGATGAGTTTTCTAATCTTGGCACAGCAATCAATTGTTCTTTATTTTTATATGAAATAACTGCTGGAAGACGTTCTTCTTTTGATTGATTTCCAACCATCTAAAGCAGGCAATAATTTTCCATCAAAGTGAACGGTCACAGCCTCTGGCATCTCATTTGAAAATCAATTGTTATAGATTCCGCGCGCTCTTTGCGTTTTTCGGTGCGAATTCTTTGAATTGAGGACTTGCTTATCGAAAATTCATCAGTATTGTATCCAAGTGCTTCAACAGTAGCCTCAAAAATATACACGGAATCTCTCATACTTAACTGGCACCTGTCTAGCGCCGCTACTAATTTCGGAGTGATGAACTCTTTCCGCATAGATATTTTCGTTTTTTCGGGTTGCGCTCTCTCGATCTGAGTTGGCAAATCTTCTTGCGGAGATATTATGTCTTCGTCCAAATCAGATGAGTCTTTTTGTATAGGATCATATGATGATATACATGAAGTCGACTCTGCAAAATATTTAGATCGCCATTTTTCTTCCTCAATAATTCTCAGGCATGCCTTTCGTCTTTATCGCTTCTTTTTTTGTCTCCTCCACTTAAATGACCTGGTCGACTTGGCTCCCGTTGTCACTGTAAAAAAGACTTACCTTCATTTGTTTTCATTAAATGAAGCGCATCAGCGTGGGCAATATCAAACAAATTGTCTAAGTTCCTGACAAACTCTTGTCGACGCTAATTAAACAGGTCTGGTTTTTTTTGTGCATTTTTTTGCAAATCCCTCCAAACTTGATATAAATTCACAAGTTTCTTTACACAATTTGGAAAAGATTTCGTATACGCGCCTTTTCCCAATATATAAACTGAGATTTGCACTTTCATTTACAGTTAAATTCACTTGGAAAGGAAGTTTTGATCCCGTTATTTGATGTTTTGTGTCACCAATTAAAATTATATCCTTTTTAGAACTGCGTAATTTCACTGACATGTTGACCGAACAAAAACAATGTGTTTACTGTAAAAGAAGGACAAATTGTAACAAGCTCATCGATCGTTTGAGCGCATCGGCCGTAGTTAACAAGTATTGACAAGTTCCGATGCAAGTAGGCACGGGATATCGTTTTTGTGGTCTACAATTTTTTCCACATTTGGTCTACAATGGTTTCAACATCATTCAAACAAATTAAGAAGGTATGTGTTAAAAAAAAATTACGTAAATTTTTTGGGACACTCATATATATATATATATATATATATATATATATATATATATATATATATATATATATATATATATATATATATATATATATATATATATATATATATATATATATATATATATATATATATATATATATATATATATATATATATATATATATATATATATATATATATATATATATATATATATATATATATATATATATATATATATATATACATATGCATGTAAGTCAGCAAAAACAGTAAGGGAGATAATATCTGGAGCGCGTGATCCGATTGAGCTCAAATTTTCGGAGAACATAGATGTATATAAGGACTATTACTGCATAGAAAATAAAGATATCTTTAATTCTTTGGCAGCGGCGGGCATTTTAGTAAATTTTCAAAAGCCTTCAAATCAAAATTCCGCGTTGCGCACGAACGACAACCCATTACCAAAGTATCTCTATTTGCAGCACTTGAAACTTCTGTTCACGAGATCTGACAACGGGACAATCCGATCCATATGAAATTTACAGAACAAGTTGGTATTAACGAGAGCCAAGGCCAAAAGAAGTGAGTTTGATATGCTGACAACCCTGTCACAGTGGTGCCATCTTGAAAAATCACTGTAAAAAAAAAACTGCTTTGCGACCCATACCTTCCGATTCAGACAACAAATTCTAACGAAGTTCATACAGTAGCTGAATCTTATTTTAAAATTTGGTAGAAATTTGGGATTTTGTCTGGTAAATCTTGTAAATTTGTTCAGCAAAATAAAGCTTTTTTCCCTGTTAATTCTGACACAGTCATGAAATCAAAACGAAATTCATGTAATTGATAAACCTTACTGGAAACCAAACTTCGTTGGAATTTCATTGAAAACTCATGAAAGGGCTGCCTGCGATGGTAATTTTTGTAATTTTAAGGCATTTCTTTACTAAGCAATGTTGTCATTAAATTTTCAGGTGGGGAAGATCCTGCAATGGCAATCATTAACAAATATTTAGGTTTTATTAAATTTGATGGTGGTAGCCCTAAAATTGTTTTCACTCCTATAACTTCCAGCGCAGTGATCCAATGGAAACGAAATTCACAGGGTGAGTTAACTTAACTTGAAGCAGATTTGGTATATTTTTGGCTGTAGTGGTAACACAGGATTGCCAGCAGCAGACATTCAATCGGATGATAATTTTATCGTTATGAAAGAAAGAATGAAATAATGAAAGAATAAATAGTCAAACATCGGTGCAGAGTTAACAGCTAAGAATTATATTAATTAAATACAATCTAAAGACAAAATATTAATGTCAAAAAATATTATACTTTTCTTCGAACTATTTGAAATGTCTTTCACTGTACAAAAAAATATAATTTAAGATTAACAAATCAACAGCAGCACCATTCTTATCAAATTATACACGACTTCTATTCATAAATTTCTAACGTTCAACAACAGCTCCCATCGAAAACATCTAAAAAACCTTTTTATCGTCATAAAATCCAATAGCCTGCTTGAATGGAATTAATTTGGATTGTTTGTGTTTTTCGTCGCCTTTCTTAAACGCGATTAAATCAGTGGTACATAGTAATTTTCGCAGCATTCAAACGCCACCACCTCCACTCGAACAACTCACCACAATTCCAAATTGAAGTGGAAGCTGAGACAGAGCAGATGCTCCACCAAGTCACTTTTCGGTTCTAAGGGGTCGAAGGGTTTTCCGATTGGAGCGAAAATAGATAAGACCGAACGCGACAAAAAAATTTCGAAATGGGTGTTTTGTTTGAATATCATAAAGAGGATTATGAAAGATTCGGTTTGATTATGGGTTTGTTCGAAAAAGGGATTCATCACAAGACTTATTTCTTTTTCGGATCGGGTACTGCTGAAGCGAATGGAAATTTTCGGGGTGAATTGTTTAAGAAGTTATTTTTTTTCGGTCGCTGATGAGGATCTTTGGATTTTGCAAGGATTTATTTAAAATTCAACAAATCGTCACCAGACGCTAAATTTATTAGTGAGTGGTAGGCGAGTGAGAAATGGAACCTTTATAATCGAATAAAAGATGGTAAAATGAGAAAATGCACAGATGGCCGTGGCTATTCGTTAAAGCATTTTAATGGGATTGTCAAGCTTCGCTGAAGCATTAATTATTTCATTAGCTCCAATAAAGTAAAATGATTTGTCAGGCTAGATATGGATTTTATTGATTTATGTGATGGATGTTGTAGTTAAAACAGATTCCCTGGGTGACTGAGCTGATGCATATTTTATTTAAGGAAAAATAGGAGCAAATCAATGGAGGTTTAGATTTAGATAGAAAAACTACTAGGATAGTTCTTAGGGAAGGAAATTGAAGGTTAGGTGTTAGTTTGAAATACCGTTTACTGATTGCTTCCATGCAACATTTTGCCTGGAAGCTTCAATTAAAACATCAATAATCACTCGTTTCCAAACATATATCGACTCGAAGACGTCATTTGATTGCTCAGTAATTGAAATACATTCATCAAACACATCACACTTATTCAACGCTGAAGAACAAAAGGAATCTATCGCCGTCACGTCCATTTCATACAACATTCTGTTTCAGGCACTGATCACACACCCACACACGCTTACCTGTGCCAGTATACTAAAAACGAATACAATGGTCTAGGTAGATAAAAAAGCTATTAAGAGATTCTATGACACGTTATTCCTATAGATGCTGAAATATAGAAAGTACTAGTATTCAGTTTTAAGTGCACACGTTCATATCCTGGGTGCAGAGGGTTGTCGCGAGCAGGAACAAAAAAACAATTGGAAAGTCGTTGGAGGATTTTATCATGTGTGCATTGAACTGTGCGAATTTTCATCAAATTTGTAGATGATAGAAATCGATAGTGAATTGAATTGCTGTCAGGATAGAAGAGATATTTAGGAAGTGAGTATTTCGTTTCATCCAGTATGAATGTAAGAACGAAAAAAGTTTATGTGTGAAATATGAACCTACTGATGCTATATTCAAAAAGAAAATAACTTTTTGGTTGTTGGAAAGTACAACATGAAATCGAGAATTAGGAGTAGCAACAATGCATGCAGCTAATAAATTAGATTATTTCTTAAAGATTTGAAAAATTATCGTAAAAAACAATTACAGAGTAACAAATAAAAAAATGTTAAAGAGCCGTGTGCAAGAGAAAATTTTCTTTGCTTTTATTGCTTTTGACATTGAGTCAAAGGTATGTTTGTCAGTATCTTAAGTTATATCCATTGAGACCAAGATTCAATACTGCTTTGTTTCGAAATGGTTTATATGAGGGGAGTCAGGTGACGCGATACCCTACTTAATCACTGAAGTACACAAAAGTGACGCTATGTCATGCCACGTCGCACGGGCTATACGCGTCTCAATTGGCGCCTAATCATAAAATCTAACAAGATTTCAAACACTTTGCTAATGTGAAGTATCAAGCCGTATTAACAGTGATCGAATTTCCGCACTTACGCTGAACGGAACTAGGGATATTAAAACAGCATTTTAATGCTTTGTTGGCTCTCTACAGAATAATTTATTTGTTTATTTCGTGCTGAGTGTCTATGACTGCACATCGTAAACGAGAGTTTGCAAATTTTCGTGAATAAATGTACTCGTATAAAGGACAGACATCATATTGGAGATGTTATTTTAAAACTGTCACATCTGTCACAAGTACCCATAATTTTAAAAACAATTTTTTTTATTCTACTCTACGTTAAATGACCAAAATTATCAAACTAATTTTAATTTGAATACCATATGTATGTATAATTTTGAAATATTTGGTAGATTTTGGCGCTTGAAATTGCTCCTTCTTTTTATTCAAGCAACATTTTTTAGTCTCTATGGCTTCAATGGCAATTTTATATTTTTCTGTAGATTCGTCATTTTTTTTTACTGATATACTGAACAAAGGATTTGTAGTTTTAATAAGTTTTTATCTCATTTGAGAAAAAAGAGACACTTGAAACACAGCTGATAAAATTCCTGTGAGTTAAAATCATTCCTGACACAATTGAAATTTCAGAAAACGGCTCGTTTGATAGATCCACTGAGATATCAATTTTCATTTTAAAAAGTCGTTACTCTATTATGAATACCCTTCGAGATAATGTTCCTTGAATGAAAAAATTATTCATTTCAAGCGTTAAAATTTAGATTGTTCTTTATCATTAATACTTAATGCGCTCAAACGAAAACGATTTCAGGTTTTTTGACCACCAACATAGAGGGGAAGGAAGCTTGAGTAGCCTAGTGGGTAGAGCACTGGCTTCTTGCGTGTGGGGTCCCTGGTTCGAATCCAGGTTCGGGCGAGGGTCCGCGCACCAAGCTTTGAGTTCACTAGCTCTGATTAGGTACCTGAATCAGGGGTAAAGTGAGTCATGGAACTAATCACTCCACACTCGTATCCACAATGATTAAAAAGTTGTAATGAAGCTCTTTACCAGCTTCAACCCCTAGACCCGTACGAGGGTTGTCGTGGGATCGCTTTACTTTACTTTTAACATAGAGGGGAATAAAAAGAAATCTGTTTTAAAACCATGGATACTTTTGAAGATTTCACTAATTTAAGATTACTTCACGCAAAATGGCTAGTGTGTCTTTAAATGCAAAAATGAGTCTAGCATCAAAAGTTTAGAAGTGTAGGTAAGATTTCGTCGGTAGGGTAGTGCTATCGCTGATGAATTTTATATCTTTATATTTACTGAAGTTATGTATACATTTTATAGCTTTTTGGCATCACATGAAGAAGTAATTGATGTCAATGATACCTTTTCTCATCAGCTTTGGATGTACTCATTTCATGTACGCATCAAGCACTCGATGGTTATCCTCTGGCGTATACTAGTCATGGGTGCTGATCCGCCCTTTTGAAACTATTCCGAATAGTTCAGGAACTAGTTTGAAATAGGTCCGGAGGCGGAGTAGATTCAAAAGAGTGGACCAGTAACTAAGACTAGAGTATACAGTCACTTCCCGTCTTCAAACAAACTACTCCCGATTTTAGATTCTTTTTTTTAATCAAATAGCTTTGGACCTTGTTGACTTTACGGCTTAGATGGCAGAAACTATGAGTTACATGAATTGTACTCCTAAGTAATGCAAAATTTTGAATGGAAATAAAGCACTTTGAAAGTAGTTTCAACGTAAAAAAACATGATTTTTAGAATGCAAATTAAGAGAACTAGTTACAATAAACTTGAAATAAGCTTATCGTTTATTAAAGTATAGGAATTTAATTTAGTTTCTTTAGTTTTTCAATTTCTAACTCTCCATTAAATTGATAAAATGGTGATCTCAACATTGCAGCTCTAAAGAGAGAGAGAGGTATGCTAAGCAGAGCAGATTAAAGTAGGGTTGCAAAAAACGATCCCGAGTAGAAAGGTTGCTGTATTTGATAATGCTGCTGCATTCGCTGAGCTTTCGCTTAGGTTGGTTGTTAAAGTAGAATGACACATAGAAAAAATCTAAATGAAACCTTATTTAGGATTTAAACGAAATCAGACATGAAACTTGCATATGAAATAATCTACAGGGTGAGGCGCCACAGACAGATGGATTGCGAAATTGAATAAATCACAAACTACTAAACATTTTTCAGGTTTTTTTATTTTTTCTCTATTTTATAACAATGGAAATTTAAATTCACAAAATTTTAAATAGTATATCACTCAAATGTGCTCCTTCCCCCCGTATACACTGTAACAACTTTTTCTGAAGTTTTCGTGCACTCTTTAAAGCATTCTGAAAGGAATTTCTGTGATATTGGTCCGGATATTGTCCTTGAGGGCTTCCAGGGTCCTAGGGCGGTCATTGTAGACTTTAAATTTGAAGTTTCTTCACAGGAAAAAATCGTAAGGGGCCAAATGACCAGTTCAAATCTCCTCAAAAAGTCCATGACAATCCTTGCTGTGTGGGCTGCGGCTCCATCCTACTGAAACCAGACGTCTTTCAGTTCAAACTCTAGTTCAGGCGAGAAAAAATCCTGGATCATGGTCATGTAACGGCTCCATTGTCTTCTTCAAAAAAGTAAGTGCCGGTGATCCCATTTCTTGAGAGGGCACACCATACTGAAAACCTGTCGGAGTGCAGAGGCCTCTGGTGGAGTTCATTCACCCAAAAAACAATTCAATTTCGATGGGGAACACGGCCGCGGGGGGGAATATCGAACCTTAAACGAAAGGCAAGCTGTACGGGGATGATTGAATGGGCTTTTTCGAAATAGGCTTTTACACAAAACGTACGCTGTTGCACAGACCACTCCATGCTGGCGACTGAGTGGGAGCACAACACAAACCTCCCATCCTCCCCACTCGTCACGCCCACTCCCCACCATCCAAGTATGCTACAAGAGGAATGCTTCTACTCTCAAATCCATCTGTTTGTGGCGCTCCACCCTGTACAATGTAATGTGCATTAAAACACACAAAAACAGTCTGCACACTACCAGGTTTGGTGTAAAATAATTAACAAAAACTTTGCAATTCAAAATAGCTTTGAACTTAGCTACCAAGCTAGTCTGCACACTACCAGGTTTGATGTAAAATAATTAACAAAAACTTTGCAATTCAAGATAGCATTGAACTTAGCTACCAAGTTCTTTAGTCTAGTCTATCATATGAAACAGCAAGAACAAAATCAACAAAGACCCTAGCAGCTGGTTGGTTGTAGCTAACCTATCAATGTATTCTCAACAGTAACCTAACAGGTATTTAAGCGATTCCCTTTATACAGTTTCCCGAAATTCACCTCCTCTCTACCGAGAAACTTTATCATCTTGTACAAATCCAAAGTCGACTAATGCACTCACACCTACATCACCCACAAACACTACCTTCAATAAATTACTTACGTTTCATAAACTTACATCTACTCTTTCTTCGAACAAAGCTATGATGCTCTAAAACCACCAAAGCAACTTTATAATTCTGACACAGTAGCAAGTTCAAAATATCCTAACTTCGTATGCGGCGAGGACCAAATACCACTGACATCTGGCTCGATTCAAATACCAAACTCACCACCCTCTCAACATCCTCCAACAAAATTTATAGATCCACTTCTACCATCAACAGTAAAACCAACGATAAATTCAAATGATGATACGGGTAATAGATACTTGTTATCACGATTTAGAGACCATAAGATCTATGACATCGTCCGCCTTTATCTTGCATACATGCATAATGCGAATGAGTCTATCTGTTTCGAGGGTAAAACAAAGACGCACCTCATATTATTGATCGATCAAGAAGGTCTTCCCACTGAGGTTGATTCTCTTCGCTCATTCTTTACTCGCTATCAAGTCGAACTGGGGATGACTCCACAACAAGTCGAAAGCGATCTTAAAACCTATCGTTCATATGTTAGCTCGAAATATATTTCACTTTTACAGAAGTTACGCGAAAATCAAAAGAAATTTTATTCCTAACGAGGAAGTCAACCAAAAATTCTCTACCACATCACCAAGATTTCTCTACCACAACTGCGGTGGTATGAGAGGCAAACTCAACAAACTTTTTCTTGACGCTAAATCTTGCCATTTCAATGTCCTGGCCATAACTGAGACGTGGTTGAACGACTCACATCTTATGCCTAGTACTATACTCTTCGCGAAACGAATTCAGCGGTTAAATCCCATGCAAAAAGAGCTTTACTGACGAATTGAAAAGCTCTTTTTGTATGGGATTCGACCGTTGAATTCGTTTCGCGAAGAGTATAGTACTAGGCATTAATGAGGAAATCTTTGACTCTAATTGGACCATATATAGAGCTGATCGCGATTATATTCAGACTGGTTCCACTAGGGGAGGTGGTGTTCTTATCGCCAAACACAATTTCTTTTCTAGCGAACCTATTTTAACCAAGCAGTGCAAGTTATTTGAACATAAATTCGTCAGAGTTCTATTTAACTGCCTTTATATGTACATTGGAATTTTTTTATGTACCACCCCACTCTAACGAAATTGCTTACAATAATATAAATGACACCATATACTCCATTATTGCTTCTATGAATGAGAAAGACAAAATAATCATATTCGGGGACTTCAGCCGTCCAAACATCAGATTTACTACTGATGAAAATGATAACCAACTCCTCCCGATCAACCTTCTTGACGCCCTTGATTTCAACCTTATGTGTTGGCTCTAGGGCAATGATTTACAGCAGGTTATATCGACTTCTAACCAAAATGGTAAGTGGTTAGATTTAATATTTACCAATTTTTATGACGAGATGGTGGTTAGTGCAACTATTGACGCCGAGAATCTTTTCTATAATACTCTTCATCACTCCGCTATTACCGTTGAACTTTCCACTATCAACATTGCTTTTAACCAATCATACAATAATGAAATTGTATTTGATTTTCATAACGCTGACTATGTAAGCATTAAAAATTATCGGGATACCGAGAAAGTTTTTTGATTTCGTTAATATGAAACGAAAAACGACTGGCTATCTCGCTTCTATGTTCAGAGGAAAGTCTATAGCTTCTCTTCCACAGGAAATCTCCAATCTATTTGCAGATCACTTTCAAGATTCGTTCTGTCCTCCTTTGATCCCTACAATAAATTCAACTGCCTAGCCTACCCAAACTGTATCCACACCACTCATTGAGGGAATCATTCTAACAAAAGAGGCAATTGCCAACGCTATCCAAGAGCTAAACATCAACAAAGGACTTGGCTCTGACCTAATACCGAAATACCGATACCAAAATGCGTTTTAACTTGCAGATCGGCAAAGTCTTGTGGAAAGCGAGCAAACAATTAAGTTTCATTAAGAGGCGCGCTAAAGAGTTCAAAAACATTTGGGTTATTAAGTCTCTATATACATCACTAGTGCGGTCTCTACTGGAATACGCCTGCATAGTCTGGTGCTCAGCTTTTCAACAACACAGCGACATGCTTGAATCGATTCAGAAACAATCCTTACTTTTCGCTTTGAGGCACCTCTATAATACATACGACTTTATTAATCTTCCCTCTTACGAATACAGACTTGGTCTTTTAAACCTAATGACTCTTTCATCATGAAGAACCATAATTAGCGGATGCCTAGCCTTTGACATCATTAATGGAACAGTTAGTATAGCAGCTCGCTCTAACCAAATTACATTGAACAATCAAATAAGACGGACTAGGCATACAAACCCTCCTTAAGGAATACCAGCACCTTACAGTTTATGGGTATAATGAACCTATCAATAGGTGTGGTAGAACATTTAACAGTGTTAGTCATCACTACTTTTCCGGTGTCACCAAGTCTATTTTCAAAAATAACTTGACAAAGGCTCTATTAATCTATTTATCTCCCATCTTAATTTTCCTAAATACATATAAACATAAACTTGAAATACTTTTATATTCTATTTTGTTTCTTATATTATATATTGTATCATGCCTTGTTTGGCAAATAAATAAATAAAATAAATAAAATTCAAGTAAATCTGTTTAAGTTCAGTTCAAGCTCATAAACATATACGATAAATAAAGGTGACAGCTATTAAGGCAACCTTTCAAATATAAACTTTCACATGCACATAATGTAGGTATTGTACACTCAGAAGCATTTGATCTAAATAATCACTGACGTATTGCCAACAAAACCTTGACATTGTTCAAACATTTGCCATGTCATCCTACATCAAGAGTGATATTACATTGAAGTAGTCTCTAGCATTGACATCCTTATTATGGAAATGACCTCGTTCAGCGCCCACTGTGACCATAATATCGCACCATGGCATTCCATTATTATCTTCATCTTGAATCCTTACGACGTCGTGAACTTGAAACATTACCATAAAACCCAGCCTAAGCATTTTAATCAAACAACTTTATAAATCACTTTTCCGCTCATAAACGGCCAAACCATACAGTGCATTGGAGTTGATAGAATACCCTGTCTCAGTTCGGTCCATCTCATACCAAGCTACATAGCTATTTCGGTCTATAGGAGCATAAAACATCTTATTTTATTATTCCAGCTTTAAAAGCACGTTCGAAATGCTTCCGTATCGGAAATTATTGAAATTCTTTTGGTCGGTGCTAAGTGAGAAGATTATAAGGCTTCTAGACCAAGACATTAAATACGCCCCCATGGATGTGAGCTATGCTTGCTTCTGGCGAGGAAAAATTCCTCAAATAGTGCAAAACAGTTGTGGCTGAAATTTTTCAACATTCTTCAGTTGACCACTTGAAAGAAAAAGTTGAAGTCTCGTTTATGGTGAGTTCGGGAGATAGGACAACTGAAGATTATCCATTAGGATTACTCTTGTTCAAATGTTTGGGCATGCAATCAAGCGAATTTAATTCCTCTTTGTTAAGATGTCTATTTTATACGAATATAAGCAATGCTTTCAATATATTTTGGTGAATAAATAAGAAAGATGGTAGCTTTTACCCTGGGCTCAAGAACTTGAAAATATTTACATCATCCCCAGAAACCAGTTGCGTGTCAAAACAAAACTTATCTATCAGTTTTTTCCATTAAAGAGACACAACACTATATCCACCAAAGTAATCCCCTGAACATAATAACAGCGACAATAATAGGCAAGCTTACTCGTTTGAACATGGACGACACTTTAAGATTATTTCTCTTAGAGTAATCTCCTACTTACTATAGTAAGTAGGTATACAACGACACAGCGATGAGAGATGTTTTGTCGAGTAGATACGCAACCAAGCAAAGATTATGTCCCCTTGGAGAGCTTTAGGTGGATTTAAATGCCATTTCGATATTATGTACGTGAGCTTGGTCAGCCATATCATAGCTATTATGTATGAAGAGGTCTGCAGACTGTTACCAAGATAGAAGATTTTCGCACAGGGTTTTCTCTGTTATGATTGAATTAATATATTTTAACACAGAAGCTATCATGGGAAAAGATGGAAGCTATTATAGAAGTCATTGTAGAAACTATCAAAAGTAGCTCTTAAAAGGAGAAAAGTTGTTATGATGGAGGGTTATCATGAGATACGTAGAAACTTTATTTTACACTTTTGTTTTGTTTAACAGATTGAAAGTTAAAATGGCATAGACTACTAGAGTCATTTCAATCTTTGGTTTTTATTTCAATGTTTTACTATTGTTATTTTACCACTGGTTTTTTACCAATGCACTATACATATTGAAATATGTGAATTTTATGTATATGTATCAACTGATTAACCCAATCTTATCTCCAGTGGTTTACGTAAAATATCCTTGTATCGTTCGAAATTCAAAATCTCAAACTCGATTTGTAATTACCTCATTGAAATTGTACAGATTTCGGCTAATGCGAATTGTACACAAACGCATCAGAGCACGAAATCCTTCAAAGTGTAAAGATTCGTAGTCACACAGTCACATTGTTCAGACAGGATTTGATCCAATCAATGTAATCAACATGATATAGATGCTACCCGGCAGACAGACAATCGAAAACAGCCCTCTCAATCATCATTGTCAGGATGCGTAGAGTGAATGTACTGGGAAATGGGTCAAAGTGCTAGAGCTGCTTACGTGCTCCCTAGTTCTGTCATGTGAGTAATTTAGCAAAGAGCTTCTTGATAGATTAAGAAGACTCGACGTTTGCTATCTTAGCGCCACCTTCTAGAACATGAAGGCACAGGTAATGATGATAATAATCGTATTGATGATTTACGGGTTCAAAGTCAATTTAATCTGGAGATTAGATAAAATGTTGGTTCGATGATTTATGACACGTGTTTATTGAAGGTATCGTGTTTTGTGAACTTATTCGACTTTTATGTTATTGATTGTGATCGCAGCACTTAAAATTCAGTGAGATGCTGGAAGTATATTTTGAAAAACTTAATCAAGAGCTTCTATTCTGATGCTATTAATAATTATGCTCTTGTAATGGTCAATCAAAAATTCAACCATGTCACAACTTTGACCATAGCTAACAGTTGTTATTTTTTCATAGATTGCGAATAGTTATGTATCGCGTTTTATAAGAATATACATATATCATATCATAACAAAATGGCTGAGGGTTAGTAGATATTTTTTATTATCTCAAAATTACACTTGTTTGTCTGTTCCAAAATGATTTCAGCAAGGCGTACAATTTAGATCGTGTTCTGAAATTAACCAGCACTGGTTGGAGTAGCGGAACTCTAGTTTTCCAGGAGGGCCGTTATTCGAGCCATCGGTATTCGTTTTAAAACCAGACAAAATTGGGCGAAGTTACAATTATTTTTGTTTTAGATCTTTGAGATTCATGCTTTCTTTCTTCATACACGTCCACATATTTTCGGTGACATTGGAGTTTGGTCACTTTGGCATCAGTTTTTTGCTGCAACATTGAAGATGTTGGAGATGAATGTAGATTTTCGTGGCTTGTTAAGATTCGAAAAACTCATAGCTCATTGAAGATTCGTAAATGAGATTTTAATATTGTATGTCACCAATGATATTGTTCGGTAATATTGGTGACGAATTTCTAATGATCTTTCAATTTTTCGAATCATCACTATCAATAGACACGCCAGGAAAAAACTCGAAACTATTTTAGTTTTTATGAAAATCAGAAAACCACATGTTATTCATATGAAGATTGTTTCAAGGTTTTTCACTTTTGCTCACACATTATGCAAGAAAATTATTAGAAATAAAGAGAATAGAAGAGAAAAACACAGTAGAAAAACTGCACATACAGTAGGAAATGATAAAATTTATAGTTATTTTACTGGTTTTAATTGTATACTACCATGTTTTGGAGATAGCTATTGTGGCAGATAAATATTTATTTATTTATTTATTTATTAATATATCATAATTCTATGCCTTAAACTTAGCTTCATGCTATGCTTTATGTGATATCCAAGCTACAATTGAAATAGTGTTTAAAAGTTTACATTCGAAAAATTGCACACTACTCGTATATCTTTAATGCGGGCTAAATCATCATTGAAAATATCGGCTCGACGAGATATATTAGGGGTGTTTTTTTTTGCTCCCCCTATCTATAACAGAACAATGCAGACGCATTGGGAACAGCAACAAACACAAATCAGAGCATATTCGCTATTACCTATGGGAGCTGTCAGTCCACTTTTTCTTTTGGGAAATAAATTAAAATATTTTTTGCATTATTTAAGCAATTTTTTCCCTATTTCTACACGTAAGCTTTTGTTAAATTTTCGAGAGAGAAAAAAAACTCATAACCGCTAAACAATACTATAAAAAAAACTATCGAGAAAAATGCAGATGAAATGTTTACTGTTAAAATTTTGTATACGTTACACCTAAATATAATAAAAATAAACTGAACCGATTTAAGCCGTTGACACACAGATAACCTCTAGAACGGTAATCGATTTAAAGACGAAATGGAGTGACGTTCCAACGAAATTCTGTCGCATGATACCTACGCAGTTACAAAAAATATAGGATTTTCGTCACGTAAGTAATCGAAAATAGATTAGATTAGATTAGAAAAGATTTTATTTTAAGTTTTCTTTTGTACATTATTAACCTAATTTAAGTACTATTTACAATTAAAAAAAATTACTTACTAGCGGCTATAATATTTTGGCCTGCTGGCTCTTGATTGTTTTATTTATATTTATGTTTATCTTTTGAGTTTTTCTTTTAATCTTACCCGCTAACTATTATACCCAGCCGTGTACAGTGGCTGGGATTATCCTAGCAATAGCCACTTAAAATCTACCTTATGCTATGACTTAAGTCTAACTTATACCTAACTAAAACTAACTTAGCCTAATTAGATCCTTATCCTGGGTCTTACATCTAGCCTCTTCTATTCGTTGGGAGGCCTACATAATTAAAAAGCGCATCCATGAGCTGTCGTTGACAAGCTATTTTCGCGGGGCGCATAAATGGCTCATTAGAGCCACCTGTACGCCCAAGTGACCGTATCAGTCCGTTCTCATGTCCGTCTGTCAGTCCGTAGAATCTTGCCGTCAATTCTACAACCCGGTCCCTAAGTGGCTTCAGTCCCGACTCCTCATACAGGAGAAGGTTCTTCGGCCACTTTTTAGTCACCGGGTTGTAGAAACTACCAGTACAGTAGCGGAGGATTCTCCTTTCGAATACCTCCGCTTCTGCCATGGCAGTTTTGGAACAGATAATCCAGGATGGGGAAGCATAAGTCAGGATAGGCCGGATCAGAGTCTGGTAGCAAATGGACTTAGCTCTGGTGGTCATGCCCATCTTTTTGGCAAAAAGAGGTTTGATGCGTTGAAATGCGGACTTAGCAGCTTTGATTTTACGCCGCACATAATGATTAAACTTCAGGAATTCGTGGAAGTCAACACCAAGGTACTTTAGAGATGAGATTGGAGTAATCTTAGAGGTTCCGAACGAGACAGCGAGTTTTTTGGCCTTGTTGCGGATTGTTTGAGATCCCCGATACTTAGAAGGATTGCGAAATACACAGAGTTGTGTCTTACTGCTATTTGGTTTGATGCCCCATTTGTCAAAATAAAGACTTAGTTCTGCCAAGTAGTATTCCAGGCTCTTCGCTGCTTTGAGCGGGTGTTTGCTCGATGCGAATAAGAGCGTGTCGTCAGCATATTGGAGGACTTGGACTTGAGGTTGGCTTGCTGGAGTAGGAAGATCAGCAGTGAATATTGTATAGAGAATAGGTCCAGTGACAGAGCCTTGTGGTACTCCTGATGTCACAGGCCCTTTGGTAGAATTTGCTCCATTAACGCTGACATAGAATTGTCTGTTGGTAAGAAAGCTTCTGTAATCGAAAAAAGTGGAATTGAGTAGTCAAAAGTAAATTTTCTCAATAAGTGTGCTCCACAGACTATAAAAGGAAAAAAAAACTTTAAAAAAACCACTAGAAACCACTAGAAATACTAATGTTCGATGAACAGTAGAAGAATTGTGCATATTTTGAGTGCATATTCTACCCCTTGTGCTCTAACCTGTTTTGAGTGCATAATCATTTTGATCTTAACAGTGCATTTAAACTCATAGGGTGGAAAAGATTTCAAAAATTTCAAGATTTAAGAAAGCCAAACACTGCAAAACTCTGTGAGCCGCATAACATAACCTAAACAAAGAAAATGCTTAGTGTTTATAACAATTTACCAGCACTGCAACTAAAAGTCTCCCACAATTGTCTCAAATAGCTCTATCGATTTCGAGTTCATACGATGATTTCGTCGAAAGTTACAGGGAAAGAAAGATGTTTAAGGTCAAAAAACCACAGATGTTTGGAGCCAAAAAAAATTGAAACATTCGTAACTGATTTTCATTGTAAATGTTTGCGATATGAATACTTAATGTAAGCATTTATTGATACGAAAATAGCGAAAAAACGCATTGCGCTGGACATAGTTTTGCTAGCATCAAAACCAAAAATATATCACACCATCACACCTGCCTCACATTGAAATCAACGTACTCTGCGAATTTCGTTTTGATCCGATGACTGCATTGGAAGTTATAGGGGTGCAAAGAAATTTAGGGTTACCAGTCGCAAATGTTTTCAAATTTTCGAAAAATTAGTATTTGTTGTTTATTGTCACTACACGATCATTACCCTTTGAAAATTTTAAGATAAAATCGCTTAATAATGATATTGCAAATAAATACAAAACCAGCTATAATGGTATTTTTATCAGATTCCTTCTGAATAATGCCTATAATAAGTTCTAGATCGTTGTTTTTGCGGCATAGTTCTATTCTGTTCTGTATCGGAGCAAAAAAACACGCCTACTATAAAACAGCAATGTATTCGCTAAGACTGATATATGTTGCTGTATTCGCTGTGGTAGCACAAAACAGTTGAAAATAAAGGGAGAAAATAACGAATATACACTACCACAATCGATAGAAAATAGAAAAAACTAACAGAAAATTACCTGTTTTAACTTTCTACACATTATGAGAGTTTTTTCTAATTTCTTAACTACCAAAACAGTCAGCATAACCTTGAAAAAACCAAAGCCACCTCACAGAAAAAAAGGCAACTTCTCATGAGCTTTTCATTTTTCTTTCAGCACATTCTGTAGTTCAGCACGTGAACTAACAATGAGGAATAGAATTTCTGTCCAAGTGAATTCACTGGTACAGGAGTGTTGTTGTTTCCAATGCGTATACTCTGTTCTCTGGATAGAGGAGCAAAAAAACACGCCTAATGAAGCGCTCAAAAACCTATCCGCCGAATGAAACAATAACATTACATAATCATTCCTCGCCTTTTCCCCAAGATGAGCTGTTATCAAATGTATATGTATTAGCTTGCGCCCTTTTAATTTTTCACCAGGAGTTTTCAGACTGCTTTCATTGATCTCATTTTACAAGAAAACCATTCCGAGCTATACAGGTTCTAAATGACCAAAATATCGCAAGTTTGGTATTCCGGGTTCGCGTTGAACAGGTTCCGGCTTATACAGATTCAACTCATAAGAAAATCATGAGTAGATACACGGGACCCTCGATTTTTTTCCGGGTAACCAGGTTTCCGGCTTATTAAGGTTCCGGCTTGAACAGGTTTTACTGTATATAGAAATATGAATTTTTGGCCAAAGTGATTTCAATACTAATATTCTTCTTCGAACATTAGTAAAAATATGACAATGGATAAATAATCTAGTGATAATTTTCAATATTACAAACACTAACAGTTAGCTAGTACACTTTTTCGTGGTTGAAAACGCTCGTTTTTCCTCTACAGATTGTTATCTTTAAGACGATTGTCATGCTATTATTTTTGCCATCCAATTTCTTAAATGCTAATACTATCAATCCTCCTTCTCTTTTGGTTCGGTATATCATAGCTAAAAAACATTTCAAATACTACTGTGTACAAGTGAGAGTGTGAGCATCTCATTATATCTCATACTATCTAACTTAAGCTAGGCATGTCACTGTTTACATAACAAAAACCTCTTTTAAATGTCCTTATTTCACAATGACCATTATACTGACACAGTTTTTCCACATAATAAGCATCACAAGAATCAGCTACTTTACAAGCTTCGTAAAATTTTTAACTAGCACTATGGTAAATTTCAAGTAGGCTCTGTGGAAACTTACTCAACAGTCATGCTTATATGTTTCCATTAAGCTGAGCAACTTAAAAACCGGCTCAAGAGTGAGGACGACATCTTAAATTGAAAAGAGTGAATGTACACCATTAGTAAGCTTAAAATACCACACGAATTCAGGACATGTCTCAGTTGTCATCATAATATTTCAACAATGGCTCGATGGAATGGTGCCACATACACATATTCGGCATACTTATACGCACTTGGTACAAAACAAGTCCCTTTACAGCAAAATAACTTTTGTCCTTGCTTTTATTCTCCTGCTCTTCTGCGTTTAGATGGATACTGCTCTGCGTTTTCATTCTTGACGAAAACGTAACACAAAAGTTGGTTGTGCGAAAATCCGTCCTCAAGAAGTTAACAGAAGAAAATGTACCTGGTGCAAGCCGGCGAAGAATGGAGTTGATGGGAGTCATCTTGAAGCGGTTAGGCAAAATAAAAGGTGTGCAGGGGTTTGTCAAATGTGTCGGAAATGTGTGTTGTAAAGAGTTCGGACTCATTATAGAAGATACAATGGTGACAGGATTCTATCAAATGTATTCTTGATTGCGAAGCAGATTGTTCAGAAACCGAAATCGTTACAAATATGTGTTACGTGTTATGCTAGTTTTATTTGGATAGTGAAAGGCTTGATGCCATAATGGAGCAGGTGCTGTGTTATCCATAATTGGACAAATTTTGTTGTTCAACCATGTCAGGTTTTCAATCATTTATTACAATCAGGTCCCTTTTTTATATTTTGGGTTTCCATAGAGACATTTCTTACCCTGTTCGAGGATTTTCGAAGATAATCTATTCAAATTTCCCTCTTTTGAAATGTGAATATTATCAGTATGTGAATATCATTAATCATGTATCAAGTCATGGCCCCAATTAAAGTCCACAAGTAAAAAAGTTACTCATCTATTCAACAAAGAAAGCAAATATGACTTGCCTACTGAAAAGCCTTTCGCGTTTTTCCTCAGTATTTCTTACAATGAACGTCCCAATACAAAACACAAATCATCACTCATTCAGTGTCAGACTGAAAGTTCGTTTTTCCCCCAAAAGAATTTGTCTACTTTTTCGTCCTGTTCTCATACTTGTGGGGTGACAGGCTTGCTGACTCATCTATAGTCTGACTGAGTAACTGACTTGAATATAACGACAACCGGCTGACTATATATATATAGTCAGTTTTCTTTACCGAAAAATCAACGCATCAATATCGAAATAAATTGATTTTGCTTATGAAACCGTATTGTGTGGTTAACTCAAGTGGAAAATTAATGAGATGCTGTTATTCGAGTAGACAAGAAATTAGAGAATTTGTTATGGTGGAAATATAATTGAGTTTTGATTGGTGGATTAGTTTCGTTAATGAAGTAAGTTGTGATATTATGACGTTAGCTGGTATATAATTTCGAAGATGGTTTATAATTATTTAAAAAAATTATCATCATAATTAGATATTAAATTTATTTAAGTGTCTGTTGATGAGGTATAAAAAGATATGTATATCTTTTTAGAAAAATAATTGTGGGAGTCAAAAGGCTTTTGAACAATTCCGTGAAAAGGTAAAAACTTTCGGAAACTCTTACATATGTCATTTTAAAAATTGAAAAATTTTATTGTCTTATATGTATGGGGGTCTACTGCAGAATACGAAGTATAAGTTAATATTTTTGGAGTGTTTGAATTTGCAGTTTGTAGTAATCTTGGATTTTTGTTATTCAGCATGAAAAAATAGATGATTACGAATTTTAAGACACATACTTTAAATATAATAATTTATTTATTATTTTCTAAATCAACAGATACATATCCAGCTAACGATTAGCCAAGGAATAAGCTAAAAAAAAACAAGAAAAAAATGAAAATAAAATAAAGTAAAAACTTCAAAAACAGATTAAAAATAAATAAAATAAAATATTATAAATGCAAATTAATCAAAGTCTGCGAAATGAAAAAGAATCATAATTTAACAGAGAGATGAAATTGAAAATTCAGCAATTTGTTTAATTCATTTCGTAAGATAAAACACTTGCTCTTAATTTTTTTAAAAGTACATAACGAAGTCGTAAGAGGTCCAATGTTCAAGCAATTATGTTGCATAGTCAAGCGTAAAAGGGGAGACTAAAAATATGTAATGGGACGGGAAAAGAGTATGTTGAAGGTGATTGAAGACCTAGTAAAATTTCACGAACAGAAAACTGCACACTCGGAATATAGGTCAGGGAACCATTAAATATTATGTTAAAGAGGCATTCGTCTAAATACACTCTACGTGACCCAAGGGTAAGAATTTCAAGGACGGAAAGATATTTGTAGGAGAGGATTCGAAATTCGAGGAATACCGAGCGAGTAAATCTGCGTAGTACAGACTCTACAAACATCAATCAGGAAACAATAATGAGGACACCAAATTTTGACAACAATGTTCGAGGACACTATGCACGAAGGAGATGAGCAGGTGTACACACGAGGAAATATCAACAAGGCCTTGGATGTGACATGCAAGACGTAGACATCCAATTTTAGCCTAGTGTCAAACTCAGCACCAAGGTCCGTAAAACTATCAATTGGACTGAGGAAAGACTCAAGGATGGAATAGGAAAACGTGATGCGGGATAATTTACATGCAAAGGACATCTGGAGATATTTAGCAACATTATGGTTTATACAACTAAGAGAGCACCAGGTGCTCAGTGCAGGCAAGTCATCCTTAAGCTGGGAGCAGTCATCCATTGACTCAATTAACCTAAATATTTTCAGATTGTTAGCGTGCAAAAGACACGGGGGTTTAAAGAGGGAAGGAAGACCATTTATAAACAGAATAAAAAAACAGATGACCAAGAATCGAACCTTTTGGAAGACAAAAAGTAGGATAGAAGGGAGAAGAAGAACGAGAGTTAACAGTTACGAAATAAGCAGGATCACGAAGGTATGAGGAAAGTCAGCAACGAAGTTGACTCTAAATATTGAAACTATCAAGCTTTGAGAGGAGGATGTCATGGTTCACAGAGTCAAAAGCCTTGGCAAAGTCTATATAAAATACATCTACTTACTTTTGCTGGCCGATGGCGGACGCAACAGCATTACTGAACGAAAGTAAGTTGGAATGTATTGACTTACGTTTGACGAAGCCATATTGCTCAGAAGCGAGAGTAGGCTCAATTATTGAATATACCCTTTTGTCTTTCTAGAAGCTTACTGAAGCAAGAAGCAGGGGTGATAATTGGAGACGCAGCACTAATCCTTGGCTTTAAGAGTGATGAATATTTGCGGGCTTCCAGGAAGAAGCAATCGTACAGGATGAAAAACTAATGTTAAAGAAGACAGATAAAGAAAGGAACACACATAGATAATGTCAGTGATAAACCGTCGATATTAAATAAACCATCGGGGCTGCAGCCAACACTACTGTCTAGATCAGCAAGTAAACCTTCAAGCTTTAACGGGTTTATAAAAACAAACAAAAACTGTTGATATCTGAAGAGGAAATATTGTCAAAAACAGATGAACTAAGTTGAGAGGTAGCAGAAGAAAAGAAATTTGCAAACAGCTTACATATTTCTTGTGGCGAGGAAGTAAACAAATCATTTAGATCCGTCACAGAAGGAATAGAAGGAAATTTAATGGAACGGAAATAGGCCCAAAAGGGCTTTTCACGGCATCTTTAACCGTCTTCTCCGTACACGTGCGTAGACTTTTGTAACTAAGAAGATCAACCTATAATGTAGAGCTTCGAAATCTACGACACGCCGCGTCTTTGGTTTTAAGAGCATAAATCACGTCAATAGAGGATCAACACCTCTTCAAACACGTGAAGTGAGAGTGTAACAGGAAACAAGATTAGACAGAAAAGTATAGAACAAATGAAGCTAAGTATTCTGTTACTAGCATTAGGCGCATTATTCAGCTGAGAAAAAGAGCAAAGAGAGAAAAAGGTGGATGTTGCTAAACAAACATTGCTTTTTGATGTTATTTCAGTGAACTTTAACTTAAAACTCATAAGCCACAATATGACTATTAAATGGGATATAAATCGAGGATACATACAAGTAATGCAGTGGATGGAGTAACATATATCCGAACAAGGATACACGTAACAGGTGGAGAGGGCACTAAGTCGGCACAGGAGATCATGTGTTGCGAACAGTAACTAAAATACCGCCGCCGACAGATAAATCACTATCTGAGCGATCGCGATCTTAACGAAATACAGTATAAAGAGTTAAAATTTCATTATTAAATGGATTTCCAGTCAGCCAGGTTTCAGTTAGGCATATTATCTCGTCAAACGCAATAGTTGAAGAAATTTTAAGCTCATGAGTTTTGGTCCTCAGCCCCGAATGTTTTGATAAAAAACTTTGAGATAGTTGCTGCGTTCTTAGTACGATATCTTTTCACCGATCTTCGTTCAAAGTTTCTAGAATTTGTTGTGTGTGTGAAAAAAAAACACCAGTGGGTCAGAAATATTTCTTCAGCAAAGCAGAGGTTCCAGACGTGATAGTGATGCAGAATGCGGAGATTTGCTGATGATTGAGGCTATAACGTGTGAGTTTCCTATACATTAGCAACGAGGAAGTATGTCCGAGCTCAGCTTTAATGTAAGTCGTCGGCAGTACTTTTTTGCGAGAACCATGATAAAAATACTTTCATTGGCGAGACAATCAGTTCCAAACAAGGGAGTGAGGTTTGAAACTAAGATCGTCCTCTAAATAGCCCAAGCTGACTTAGTACACGAACATAAAATGCCTGTGCTACCACATGGAATGATGCAGCGGGATTCAAAAGGCTCGTTCTGTCAATTATCAAATTTGACATAGGTTTTCTAATAGTGTTCCATGCTGTTGTACGTGATTTTGCTGTTGTTGTTGCGGTGTTTAATGTTGTGGTTGTTGTTGTTGATATAGTTGCTACTGCAGAGTTGCACGAAACACATCACGTTGTTGTTAGTTTTTATGGCTGCTAGATTGTACCACCCCATGAGTCTGAGGTGTAGCAACTGGAGAAGATAGAGGAAACACAAGCTGATTGTTCAAACATAGCTGTTGCTGTTGAACAACGGGGCAATCTTCCCCATGACGCTGGTCATCGGCAAGACGTTGGCAATAGGAGCGGAGCATCTGAGGCAGCGGCGGCTCTACGTATGGGGCTAGTGGGCTTAGCCCCACCATCTTTTTTCATTCCAATATATAAAGAAACCAATCTGTATATCAATTATTACAAACAATAAAATGTAATTTTAGTGAATCAAATTATCCAAACATTTCATTTACCTACTGTTTTTAAAATTCCTTCATGCCTCGTCTCTTTCAAAATTTGTATTTCCTTACACAAATTCGTATGTATACAATTCAAGAGAACTTATTTCGCTGATGCAATATGCGCGCGATGCTCTTTTCATATTCTCTTTCCATATTCTGTTCCAGATGCAATGTGCGGCGGGCTAAGTTGAACTAGCCCCAAAAAAAATGAGCGCAGCGTGTGTGCATGTAATACGCAATGACCGAAAGAGTAATCAATGGACTAGGTCCTAAAATTAATCTCATATTGCTATATCACTTGTTCGTGTTTCGCTAACTGAATAAATAGTGTATGTAGTACCAGTGGGTTAAATTAAGCGAATTAGTTTTTGTAATTGAAGAGGAAACGATGGTTTTGCTTTTACAGTGCGTATTGATAGTTCTTTACGTATGAATTTTATACAATATAATTTTAATTTTTAGTGACTTTTTAATTCGAATTTTTTTAGTGACTTTTTAATAAAATATTGTGTCAGACCAATAAATATTCTTTATAATGTTTTAGATTCACGCGGTAAAATGGCCATTCTCGGGTTTGGTTTATTAATTCAATTAGAAATAGTTTGAAATTAAGACAGCCTAATTATAAAGAATAAAGGGCGAAAAAAAACTTATATATATGATCCTAATTCTATAAGATACATAGATAAGTTAGATATATAATTATAATCCAGAACCAGCCAAAATTAATATATGGGGGAGAGGGCTGGGTTGTGAGCCGGGCTGGGTTGTGAGCCAATGGCATTTTTTTTTCCCTAATTGACCGGCAGCGCCGTCTGTCTGCGTAAGCTTGTATTTTATCATGAGTCAGTTTTTGTGCTAACGCAGAAGCTGACAGTCAGATTGCTTCTGGCAGCTGCAGACGTGGTACTCACAATTGATCGCGAAAAGTTTATGTGATTGTTTGTAAAGTGCTTCAAAAGTGGACGAATTTGTGCCGTAGCGGTAAGTGCTATGCATATTTGTTGAGTGTTTTGATTATATTTTTCGATCCAATATTGGTTTTTCTCGCATTGAGTTTTTTTTTTTTTTTACGTTCCCAAATTTACGTCATGGTTGGGTTGTGAGCCATCTCAGTGGCTGGGTTATGAACCATCCGTCTTTCATGCTAAAGTTGTATCAGAACTGTCAAATAACATTATATACATTGTTATAAAGTGGTTTTATGTAATTTTACGCTATTTTCGTTAGATTCATGTTTATTTATTATAATTTTTAGCCATGTCAACCTCACAAACAACCCCCGCAAAAACAAACAAATCCAATGAAATGAATTTTAATGCGTTGTTGGATGCCATTAAAGACAATTTGTTGGAGAAAAAATCCATACGACTGGCTGCCCGTGAATATGGAGTCGATAGGATGACGCTGACCCGTCATGTGAAAAAAGTTTTCGATCATTTCACCGATATTTCTACCGTTAAAGATGTTGATTTGTTAGAATTCATCCGCACTTCCAATACGCACATTCCGTCGAACATGGTATGGTTATCAACTTTTTTCAATCGTATTTTTTAAGTGTCATTCTTTTTATACAGTGTGTCCGCCTAGATAGTATATCAATAACACTATTTGATTTCCAAGTTTTTCCACGAAAGGAAAAAGGTCATAAATTTTAATATTTGTAGGCGAGGAAAAGGAAGACCCCAATTTTCACGCTCTAGCTGATACAAGCAACTATCACCTAATAGGTCCCGAAGGATTCGATGTTGATTTTTGACTTTTGGGGAAAAAATTCCTGTTCATTAATTTGAGAATATTCGTTGCGGCTGGAGCGTGAAAATTGGGGTCTTCCTTTTCCTCGCCTACGGATATTTAAATTTATGGAAAAGTTAGACTTCAAAATAAAATAGTGTTTATCCAGGCAGATGCCTTGTATCTGAAGGTAACAAAACTGAAAACCACTCAAAAACGTTTGAAAAAGTTGGAATTTTAATTTAAGAAGGAACTGTAGACACTGTAGTGCAAGAGAGACGTATAGAACGGAAAGCAAATGAGAGGAAAAAGAACGAAGAGAAAATGTGTTTGGTTTTCTTTTAATTGGATTCCTTTTTTTTCAAGTTAAAAAAAGTTAGTTGCGGGGCCTAGAAATATAAAAATTTATGAAATCATTATACATCTTCTTAGAAATTTGAATGGTTTTCTTCCAGGTTTTCTCTCCCTCGCAAGAAAGAGTCCTCGTGGAGTATATTCTGAAATGCGTCAATCATTATTATGGCCTCAGCATCAATGAACTAATGGAATTGGCGTATCAGTTTGCAGTCAAACTCAAAGTCGATTATCCTGAAAGTTGGAATGAGCACTCAAAAGCTGGTCGTATGTGGTACCGAGGTTTCATGAAGCGCCATAACAACCTTACGTTGAGGACACCCAAGCAGACATCAATGAACCGAATCAAAGCTTTTTGCAAGACAAACGTAGAGAGTTTTTTTTCAAATTTTGGTCAGTTGCTTGACAAACACCAATATGACAGCGCTTCCATTTACAACATGGATGAAAGTGGATTCTCAACGGTGCCAACAAAAATCGGCAAAGTCATTGCCATCAAAGGGGCGAGGCGCGTTGGGCAATTGGAAGCTGCTGAGAGAGGCACCATGGTTACGATGGCTCTCACTGTGAGTGCAAGTGGGAATTCTATTCCTCCGTTTTTTTTTGTTTCCGCGCAAGAAAATGCAGGCATGTTTAATGGACAATGCTGCAAGTGGTGCAGTAGGATACGCCAATTCATCTGGATGGATGTGCCAAGAAGAGTTTGTGCGTTTCATCGAACATTTCATCAAGTTTGTCAAGCCGACAGTCGCTTCGCCAGTTTTGTTGTTGTTGGACAACCACACGTCTCATCTATCGGTCGATGCCTTGGATTTGGCGGCTGCGAATGGGGTTCACATCCTCTCGTTTCCCCCTCACTGCAGTCACAAATTGCAGCCACTGGATGTTTCTGTGTTTGGGCCAATAAAGAATTACTACAAGAGCCAATGTTCCGCTTGGCAAAAAAACAATGCCAATAAGGTACAGTTTACTCTTCTTCGCGCATCGTTTTTCGCATTTTAAACTATGTTTTTAATAAAATGACATTTTTTTCAATTTTATTTTATGTTTCCTTCGTATTATTAAACAGTCTTTCAAAAACTTAACATGTTTATTTCTATTTTTGCAACATGTCTTGGAAATTCGTCACGTTGCTGGTATCGTTTGTAAGACATTGGACTTAGCTTTGACGCCCAAAACAATAAAATCAGGATTTTCGGCAACTGGTATTGAACCATTCAACCCTGACATTTTTACCGATGCTGATTTTGTCCAGGCTGTAGAAGTGAATGCTCGTGAAGTTGAAGTCGATGCTGGTCTCGATGAAGATGAACAACGACGGATTATTTGGAATCCATTGAAGGTCGGGCGTGAAGAAACTGTTGACGGCACTCCATCTACTTCTCGTGATTCATCGACTTCTCGCTCAGTATCAGTCTCGTCACACAGCACCAATATTATGTCGCTTCTGGACGAAATTGGACCATTGCAAAGCGCTACACCTCGCGCAAAATCAAAACGTGGCCGAAAGGCAATGGAAAGCTGCGAATTGACTTCTCCAGACAACATTAACCTTTTGAAGCATAAGAAACAAGAAAAAACGTCAAAGTCACCAGGAAAGGCAGCGAAAAAGAAGGCACAACCACCAGCCAAGCGTCCCAAGACAAAAAAATCAACACCTTCAGAACTATCGAATGAAGACATTGATTTTTGCACGATTTGTTTGCGGGTTTTGCCAAAAGAGCTGACCCCCAACAACTCAATCAAATGCAATTCATGTGGCCGGCCTGTCCATTTGAAGTGCGCCAATATGACGAGATCATATTTCACGTGCAAACATTGCGATACAGATGATGAATGATGAATTGCGATGTAGATGAAGATGATGAATAAAATGGTTAATATTACTTTCACAACTTGTACTTTGCTTGTTTTGTTTCTTTAAGTGTTGTGAATAAATGCACTTTTCGCCTAACATACAATTATGAGTGTTTTACTTCGATTTTTCTGAATTTCATCAGGATTTGACCAGTGGCTCACAACCCAGCCACTTTTTTAAAACAGCCAAAAATCACGTCCTTCGAAAATTGGCCGTAAAAATTTACCGATCTATCAAAACCCAAATTTGTCTACATAAAAAAGTTGCGTGTTATGTTTAGCTTTCAAACGGTATCTTGCATTCTTTGATATCTTTATTCTGTAAAAAGTTACAGACCAAAAACAAAACCCGGCTCACAACCCAGCCCTCTCCCCTAATGATGAAATATTCTGAATTTGTCATCTGCTTCTGAATTGTAAAACTTTTTTTAAAGATAATGTGTTCTTCTGTTCCCAAACAAATACTTTAATTCAAATACTTTTTGTCAATCCATTTATAACTATAGATTCTGAAAGATGATTTAGCAATGAAAAGAATATTGAAGATTTTCGGACTTTTAATTCAGTAAAATGAGTCAAAATCATTTTAATTGTTTAGCAGTATTATCTATTAGAAAACAAATGCTAACAATTTCAATGAACAGGTGATAGATTTGGTCGTTCAGGAGAAAAATAGGCGCATGGAATACGTATATAATAAGTAAAAGCGAATATGTAGTAGAATTTTCTCGGACGAATTTTCTGCTGATTTGACTTATATATGCATATTATTTTTTTTATTTTAACCTGTCTATATATATATATATATATATATATATATATATATATATATATATATATATATATATATATATATATATATATATATTACTGGTGGAATACACCTAAAAGTTTTTTGTTATTGACGTTTACTTGTTTACTTTACGTTTACTTTACTCTACGTTTCATGTTTTTTAGATTTTGTTTTGAATCTCAGAATCCGCTTCCAAAAAAAAACCTTTTATCAATTTCGTCAATTATTCAGAAGCCCATAACTAAACCTCATAGAAACAAAAACTTGTGCATCCGAATTCATATCTTCTAGGAGTATCATTATGCATAATGTGAACGAAATCCAGAACCTCGACTTTTTTTCGTTGTCCGTTTCACGTGAAATGCTCCTTTAATAGCAATAGCATTCAGCTGATCAATCCCATCGCTTTTGTCAAGTGATCGTTCTCTAGTCAACACAGCATCTGCAGGGGCGGATTTGACCATTTCGCCGCCCTAGGCCTCAGAAATATTTGCCGCCCTTTTCGTGAATTATATGTAACCACCATTTTCGTGAATTATATATCGTCGGGTGTGCGCCAAAACCATGAATGTGCTTTTTTGGTGATTTTCAGTTTTTCATGTCACTGTACGCGGAATTCTTACATAAACAATTTGCCAAAACCGGAAATGTAAAATTCCATTTTATGCCTACTCAAAGTCAAAATTTCAATTTTATGAATCACCTAAAAACTAAGTATTTGCAAAATGCGTTACACCAAAATCATGAATGCGCAGATTCATTGTTTTAGTGCAACGGAGTAGTATTAGAATATTATCTTCTTTAATTAAAAAAAAAATGGTTCTTATATTTTAAAACTGATTTATAATATTATGTTAAATTTTCAAATTGCTAAAGTAGATTTCATCGTCAATGAAAGTATATCAGGGTCTTCAATTTGTTTGTGCTTATCACAGAAACTGACCACTTACATCGCACCTCGAGACCTTTTGGTGTCAGAGGCGTTGACAACATGTAAGAAACAGTACGCAAAAAAACTCTTATCATCGCCATTGATATTTTGAGGGGCTACCAATTGATGTCAGACGATGTCAAAAAACGACCACTTACATTTGTTTGGCGGGACAATCAACCACTTACAAGCGCGCAAACGTGCAACATTTTTTTCAAAAATTGACTTTTTTCATCGTTGCTCAAATTCTACATGTTTACAGACGACCATATTGCGCATGTTAAAATACTGTGCTTACAATCGATTCACGGGACAAACCTACTTTAAGCGATCATGCCATGTTTTGTGAAGCAGAACATTATCTACTTCAATCATAAATTTATACACGAAAACAAAATTTGAGAAAATGAGTATGAAATTGGTAAAAAAGTAGATATTTACCAAATTTATTCGTGACTTAATAAAATTTTCATATACTAATTTTCATCGCTTTCATCGGAAGAATCTTGATCGTACTCGGACTTTTTAAGGTCCGGCAGACAGAAAACTCGCGTTTTCTACCACTGGCAGATAAAATATTGTGTGCACCTTGAATATTTTACTATTATTGTAATTGCTATTGTGTACCTGGCAAAGCTTCACCGTCTGGATTTTTTTCTTCACCTTCTTTCTTGAGTACAATGTCTTCGACGATGTTTGGCAACTGTTCACTTTGAAACCATTTGAAGTCAAATTTGTCCCCATTTGTTTGCCATCCACAGTCCTCTGGTGCCAAATCCGTGATGTTTTGTGAGTAGGAGTTGCTCCACATTTTCCCGATATAAGCGGACCTTAGGGTATGCTGAACGATTTCCGATTTGCATGGAGGAAGGCTCGATCCATCGAAGTTTCTAACATTGATGTTGAGTGTTTGCTCGTTTTCTTTGCATTTGTAGGCCTTTAAAAACGTTTATACTCGCACCTTATTAACTTCAGTTGTTTTTTCCTGTCGTACAAATGACAAAAATATTTCTCTACAATCGACAATATCGCCGCAAAGTCGCAATTGGGGTTCTTTGACATATCTGAAAAAGCTCTCAAGTACTCTTCGCTGCTCCGCAAAATAGTTAATGGTTTCACTTTCGCTTTTCTGTACAAAGAAGGATTAAAGTCGCATCCTGTGAAGGCATGAAACGGTGGAAGTTCCGAACACAACTCTGGACCTAATTTCGTGTACATTTCAGTTACGTTGATGAACCTTTCATTATTTTTTTACGCCAACGTGAAACCAGATTTTAACGTTCTCGCAGACGCGTTGCATGTTACCGAGCATTATAACCAAAATATTGGTATCTAAGCATCGAATGACGATGTTAGATTTGTCCTTGATTTTACACTCGTGAAAAATGATTTTTGTGTCAGATTCCTCGTGTAATGGACACGACAAACTGCAAGTGAGTGACTCTTGCAGCGGCGACTTTGATGATCGCTTAAAGTAGGTTTGTCTCGCGAATCGACTGTAAGCACAGTATTTTTACATGTGCAACATGATCCTCAGTAACCATGCCCAATTTGAGCAACGATGAAATAAGTCAATTTTTGAAATTTTTTTGCACGTTTGCGCGCTTGTAAGTGATTGATTGTCCCGCCAAACAAATGTAAGTGGTCAATTTTCGACTTTGTCTGATGTCAATTGACAACTCCTCCAAATATGAACGACGATTATATGAGGTTTTTTTTTCTATTGTTTATTACATATTGTTGATGCTCTCAGTAAACGTTGTCCCGCTAACTGGTTGTAAGTGGTCGATTTTCGTTACTAACTAGACCTTATTGAGGATAATTACATACTTTGATCGACGATGAAATGAGTCGCCAAAATATGTCGCTGGCTCCCGGACTATTAAGGATGAACCCGAAATATTTTGACCTATGATGTTCTCGATTTCGTTTTATAGAAATTTTTTGATAGAAATTAATTTCAGCAATGAAGTCCAATTTAAAAAAAACATGTCAAAAAATAAAGAGATTCGCATGTAGTTGATATATCCTGTACCATAATAATAAAAAAAAATTCTCTGAAAAATCAATGCAAGCAAATATTTACCTCTGATAAGCTTTTCCTAAATTGAAGAGGTATTATTTGGGCTCTTTTTAGGATATTTTTAGGCTCTTTTTATGTATTTTCAGATACTTTCTAGGTACTTTTTAGGTATTTTTGAGTTTCTTTGGTCCTTTACGGTTATCGCATTTCGATATTTATTATAAGTCAAACTTTTTCATGTCCGAAAAAAATCATCAGAGGTGAATTTTTGCGTGCAGTGATTTTTTAGAGAATTTGGTTGGCTTGAGGTATTTGGCTCATTCAACTCAGATATATCTACATATACGACAGAAAAAAAACTGCCGCCCCAAAAAAATATCGAAAAGTGGCCGCTCCAAAAAAAATCGAAAATTTGCCGCCCCCGAAATTTGCCGCCCTAGGCCCGGGCCTACCGGGCCTAGTGGCAAATCCGCCCCTGAGCATCTGTAGAAAATCCTTTGTAGATTTAAATACTTGAGTCCATCTGCATATTCATAGTAAATGCTTTATACACATAGTAAATGCTGCAATCAGGGTGCAATTAACCTCATTTTTTTCTCACATCTTTAACATGTATTCTTGCTTTGGCATATATGTACTCGTATACAGTCACTTAGAATCAGTAAGTCCTTAAGCTACTACATTAAATCTCAACCTTGACCTGAATCTTTATACGTAATATAAATGATTCATACTAATACACATGCAAAGCCTGAGCAAAATAATAGAAATATTTTTTCAAACTAACGACTGTATTGAAGGAATTTCCTGAAATGCGAGTAAATATAGTTCATCTTCGAAGGGAAACTCAAAAGACTGAGGAGAGGAATGCTAGTTTCGAGGACATACAAGCTTCTAACTGAATAAGAGTAAATAAAAGAAAATGTTGGGAAATCCACAGGAAAATGATTTTTTCCCAACTTAAATAGTGATATAGAAAATACTTACTTTAAACTGTAGTCACCATTCGAACGGATTTAGTTGTGGCTTCCATAAGCTCTACTTTTACGACTAATTTGATTTAATCATTTACTAGCCACAATTTGATGCTATAGTTTATTAGTTTACAGCTTTCTGAAATCTAATATTCTAATCCGTCCACTCGCACCAACAACCGCCGCATCCTTTAACTCTTTAATTTAACATCCATTGCTTCATTGAGTATTTAAGCAATCTCATTAATTTACCTTATCCTATCAAGACCCACATCGCAATCTCACCACTGAGCCTTTTTCGAATGTTTAACTGCAAAGCATCAGGTGTTGTTACAGTCAAGTATTCTTTGGCACGTTTTCATTTACAAAGTGCGTTAGTCGAATCCAATTCGAATACGAAACTATCTGGGAAACGATAGGGATACTCGTAGGTTATTCAAACTGGGCTGTGATGGTCATGGATAATGACAACGGCAAAGAAATTTAATTGGATTTCATCGTATAGAATTTAATTACACTGTAGTCAGAAACATTTCGGAGAATCGGGCTCGATGGCTTTTCTTGTCATCTATGGTCATAGAGGATAGGTAGATGTTTGCGTTAAATCGAGGTAAGATATGAAAAAAGGAAATGTGTGTTGAAAAGCCACTAGTTAAAGTTGATTGCTTTCAAAACATGGTTGGTGGATGTTCGATGTGCGTACTTCGATTCTAAGGATAATTGGTTGCAAAACAAACTCAGGAAGTAACCGGAATACAGAAGAACTACTCGGTACATCAAGTAAGGTGAATCACGTTGATTTGATTTTAATGAGTGTGGTTAATAACGTATGCATTAAAAACTAGTTAATTGAAGTAGGTATATTTATACAGCCGCTGAGCTTATTGGTGGATTTGCGTACAATGAGGAATATTTCAATTAGTGATGGGCGTTTCTGTTGTTTTCAGAAAACGAAAACGAACTGTTTTTTTCCAAAAATAACTGTTTTTTAAAACTTTTTGAAAACTTTTTTCACTCGACCAGCAGCAGATTGATACTGGGTATTACAATTAGTGATTGGCATTTCTGTTGTTTTCAGAAAACGGAAGCTATTTGAAAAAAAGCAGTTTGAAAAAAACTGTTTTTTTCCAACTGTTTTTTTCAAACTGCTTTTTTTCAAATAGCTTCCGTTTTCTGAAAACAACAGAAATGCCAATCACTAACTGTAACACCCAGTATCAATTTGCTGCTGGTCGAGTGAAAAAAGTTTTCAAAAAGGTTGAAAAAACAGTTATTTTTGGAAAAAAACATTCACTTGTTACGAATAAATGTAATAGATCCACTTACATTAAGCATTTTATTTTCAGTTAAAAATATGTTAACGTTCGTGGTTTTTTGCCTCGAGTTGGACTTTTTCCAGGGTCATTTTGCCGATTCGACACATTTTAAAAAGGTTTGTTTATCTTTCAGGCAACGTAACATAAACAATAAACGTGAATATTTTGTATTAAATTTCGAATGATTATTTGTAAAGGTCATTATTTTAAATAAAACTGTCGGTTAAGGTATCAGCTAAGCAGATATTAAAACGAATGCCTACGAACTTCTGCAAAGGCATAAAGGCAAGGGAGAACAAGTGTTATTTTCAGAATCGCTGAAAAAAACTTTGTTCGGATTGTTGAAATGTTAGACATTTCGACCCACGAAGTTCCATACTGCAAAGGTAATTATTTGTCACAAGCTGCACAAAGATCTCAAGAAAGAGCTAATTCTAGCGCTTAGAGACATAGGTGATAGGAGTAGACGCTCGCCCAGAGTGGCGAGAATCGAATTGTTAAATGTATCTATGAAAATAGTAACTGACAATGTCAAAAATCGAATCGCAAAATAACTTTTAAACAAAAGCAAATTAGGGAAATAATTGCCAGAATATTTCTGATGCTTACTAAGAGCTGATAGTTAAGGCTGCTATATAAGTTGGCAATTTGAAAAGCAACTAATTTGAAACAGTAGTGAAGCTCATGGAGATACATTATTAGCGCAAGGAGATTTCCAATATGGTGGTTTTTGACGATCGCTGTTCACTGCGTGTGTGCCTGTACATGCAAGGGAATTTCGAACATGGCAGCTTCTGGAGATCGCGGTTCACTTTGTGGGAGCATGCACATGATAGGAAATTTCCAATATGGCGGCTTCGTATGAGCGTTTGTATATGCAAGGGGAACAGCGATTGTCAGAAGGCCCCATATTGAAAATAAATCTCAATCCTTGCGTGTGTAAGCCAGACCGCCGAATGAATTTACACAAAATCTGGAAATTAAACCAGTTTAAAAAAGAATTTCGTGTGGCCATACAATTTTATCCCGCTAACTCGCTTACACACACAAAGAAACACATATTACAAAACCGGTATTTGCAAATCAAGTTTATGAGCAAATTTCGTGCATGTACATAGTCTTTTTTTTTTCCTATGATAATGCCAAAGCTCAGGGGATTGCCCTTTGAAGCGAATGCTTGGCGATGGCGGTAGGGAGACACATATGGGAGAAGCCGATATCAATTATTCCATTATTCTTTTAAGTGCCTCATTTATTTCTTTTTCTAAAGCACTAGTGTTATGCCTAGTCGCTACTAAAGCTTTAATGTGACACTTAATTAATGGAGCGCTGGTATTATGTCCAGTCGCCGACTGTTAAGACAACACGAGACGAACAAATACAGCGATGGGCACGGCGGGATTCGAACTCGCGGGCAGTAGATCGCTGCTTCGGACTGACGCGTTAGCGAGCTAAGCTACCGCAAGGTCACAGAATTGGGTATACTCCAAATCTCAATTTGGGATCTCGTGTAAAAAGGCCCATAGTCTGCAGCGAAAGCTTTCATACGACTAGACTTAATTAAATGTGCAGCGAACAGTGTACTGAGAGTACGGCGTAACACTGTAAACAAGAGCGATGAGTGGTGAGCTATCAGCTCTCTCAACTATCTGTTTTTACTTTCAACTTAGTTTCCTATAGATAATCTTTGAGCTATAAGAAAGTAGTTCGCAATGGTCAGTTGTTTTTAATTTTAGCATAAATTTTCTTCTTGTTTTAGTAACACAACTTCTTCTCCGGTTCTTGGAAGCTTTATAGTTCCTCTTCGTGGTTGTGTTGTAAGTTGAGTGCCAAATCGGCCATTATTTGGCTGTTTTGGCTGCTGTCTAGAGCCTGTCCGACAACATACGAGTTTCCTTCCTTTATATGTGATCACATCGTTTTGATGTCCATACTGATTTCCTCCGCCCGCGGAATGTCTTCAACGTGACCTTTTAAGACACACATAAATTTCATGACAACTTAATCAATTCAGTTTGCGTAAATAGTGTTGCGGTGTTTTCGTGTCTGGTTGGACATCTTAAAATGTGATATCGTTCTGTGATGAGTTGAATCTTATTTTGTGCACATGTCATTATTCCTCTTTCTCTTATATAGGACAAAGGCAACCAACCAGCCTAATGTTGAATTATTTCAGGATATCCAGGTTTCTTTTAAACCTGCATATGTTCCCCATCTTCGTCTTGCTACTGCTGGACTGTGTGTGAGAAGATGTTTTATATAATCTATCGTTTCTCCACAGTATCTGTAGCAGTCGTTTCGCTCCTTATCTGTTCTGTGGAGATACTTTTATCTATGATGATGACCTGTTACTACCCCGCATAGGGCTCTTAGGCCACTTTTTCAGAGAGCCACTGCTTCTTTTACTCTTTTGTTATCGAAACCAAAGTATTTTTTTAGTGTTTCAAACCCTCAAGATTAAACCAGTCGCTTTCGATTTTTTTCGCTCCATGTTTTAATTTCCTTATCCGTAGCTGCTTTTGTTAAGGTCCAGTATGGAGAAAGACAAGTGAAGCGTATTCTTACTCTTGTTTTGGCTTTAGTATCGGCTTTTTCTTTTCGTTGGTACCCCTCTTAGGCGGTTATCCATAACAACTCGAGGCTGTTCTGGGCCCCTATTACATCTCTTACCACTAAGAGTATAGCCTAATTCATGTGATCGCAATTAATAAGCCTGAGAGCCATTTGACGATCCAATAGAATCTTACTTCTGCCCTTTTTAGTGTTCGTTATTATATATGAGGCTCTAAGTATGGCAAATAGTGCTATTTGATAGATGGTGGAATGCATTTTAAACTTGGAAACAAGGGAAGTGGGCTATCATCCCATTTGTTCATTGATGGAATTGTGACGTTGAGCCTGCTTTGATCTTTATTAGATCGCTGGAGCTCAATATTTCCATTATGGGCTTGGTGTCCTCCAGGATTTTGAGGTGACTTTTTAGGTCTCTTGATATATAATTGTAGGCCTGTTGTAAGCTTGTAGTCTTCCTCGTGAATTTTGAAGTGTAGTGGCTCTAGGTTTAGAAAAACCTCCATTCTTGCTGTTGGAGTGGAGCTCAATGCTCCTGTAATCAGCAGGCACGCCATCTTTTGAAGAGGAAGAGACTATACAATTTTTTGTATAGTCTCTTCCCACCACACTGCAGTTCCATACAGGATGATAGGTCTCACCATTTGCTTGAATGCTCACAATGTCTGCCTTGGAGATTGTTTTGTCACCTAGAGTGCCTTAGTTGGCTTCAGGTTCGTTTTGTATAGATGATAGGTGGAGAGTTTCCAATATAAGTAGATTCCTAGAAATTTCACCTCATCCTGCAGACACACGACTGAGTTCTTAACATTTAAGGCTACTGTTTCAACAAAAGATGTCATTCTAAACTCAAGGTTTGCAGCAGATTTTGCACTTGAATTCAATATATAGTATACGCTCGAATATCGTTGATTTCGTTAGGAAGCCTTTTAGATTTTGCACGTTTAAAATTTGGTCTTTTTACATTTTTGTATCATTGTTTAATTATCAGAGTACAACTGCCCAACACTGTCCTTTGACATTCCGTTGTAATTTTTTCAGAATTATTTTCAGAATTAGTTTTCTAAGCAATTTTTTTTTGAGGGCGGATAAAATTTAAGCAATGTTGAAAAAAAGAGTGGTCAACTCTCGAAATCTTATTTTATATCGCCAAATATAAAACCAAAATTTTCAGCTTATAATATCATAAGATACTTCGACGTACATTTTCAGTGCGCCAAATTTTAAGTTTCGTTCATTTATTCACTAATTTAAATATTTCATCTACAATTCTTAAACAATATCGAGGAAAACAGCACTCCCTCATTGTTCTTAAGTGGATTCCTCTCTCTCTCTCTCTCTCTCTCATATGCTTTCGATGAGTGTTGTATGAAAATTGCAAACATCCACATTGTACTTCAGACTGTCACATTCAATTTTTCCCGTCAAAAGTTTGCCCTCGCAAACAAACATCATAAAACAGCGTTCGCAAATTATCGCTCTGAAACCGAAATGAAGAAACGTGTAGCATGTCATCCAGTAGAGTTCATAGTCCTGGATATCCTCACCGAAGAAAGAAAAGTTAAACTAACTTCTAATAATAAATTATATTACCAAACATTCATAAAGGAAACAATTAACGTACTTACGTCGAACAAGCTCCATGAAAGATTACGCAAAACAAAAGCACTCCTCCGAGCCTCATGCTCGACGAAATTCGCCCAGGAAGAAACAACCACCCTCCAAAAATCCGTCAGATAAGTCTCAATTCGATAACAAAGGAAAGAGCACGTAATCGAACCCATACTCAGTTCATCGAGAAAAGCTATTTTCAGGTTTATTTTTGAGTCAGGTACCCTATTACCTATGTTGAAACAGAAGCACGTACTGCTTTCACTTTGACACCAACAGTGTGTACCATCAGCACGGTTCTTAGAACATCAATGTAGTAAGTAGTGAACTACATCCTCCTCTTCAATCCTGCTTGCATGATACACTTACTAGAGAAAACACGTTTCACAATATGATTCCTTTCAACGATTTCACCTTATTGTGAAAGAAAGATACGCACCGGGTCGACATTGAAAAGTAGAGAAAGGTAAAACAAAAAGCCCGTGTCTTGTATATTGCTTGCGTGACTCATCGAATAAGAGACGGAAAAAGTGTGAAAAGAAACAAAGCTGATGGCGAAATATGAAAGACATTTTTATTTAAATATTGCAATTTCGAAAGCCCGAGGCTGAGATATTCGGGGCTGAAAGAGACTATGAGCTAACTTGAGCCGCGTGTGAACTTGAAACGTAAGAATATATGGAAATTGTTATGTTGAACCATGTCAGATTGTTTTCTTAGGCGGAGGGAGATATATACGTTGTTTCTTTAAGGAGACAGGCGAAGAACGTGGGATTTAATGTGGATTTAGATTTGTTTGGAATTTGATTTGGTAAATTGTAAATTGTCTTGAGCTTCATATGATGAAATTTTAATTGGAAATGTTTGAAAGATGGAAATTTGTAATATAAAAGAATTCGGTAAATTTATTAGCATAAATGATTAAGTAAAAGATGGTTGATTTTAAATTGAATTAAAGAAACTTGGGAAATATTAATTTCCCAAAACTTCTAAGTTTTCGTATCCATATCACATTGAGATAAATTAATTTGTGTGCTCTACACATAGAGACTCTACATAGAGGCTTGAATATTGCTTACCAAGCTAAGAAATTTACGCAATTCTTTAAATATTCATACTTGAAGTATTCAGTAACTTCCGTAAAATACTGTCAAAAAAATGAAAATTAATTTCTTTTCTGATTTCTTTCAAATCACAAAACATACAAATTTTCGCCATTCAAAAGAAAGAAGCTGGTTTGATTTTGAAAAGACGGTTGCGAAAGTATAAACAGAAATGTAAAATTTACATACGTTTTCAAGCAATTTTACACTTTCAACTCAGTATTGTATTATTAGTAAATATTTTATACTATGTAATGCACTATGCACTGCAGTAAACAAATCCTTCATCGTTGTTTAGGCTTCTATGGAAAGATAAAAAAAAGAAACGGTAAACTATGCTAAAAAAAATGTAGACTACTTTTTTCGGATGTCAATAATCTCCTGAGAATTTTTAAAGGTATTTCTGGCTCAAATATATTGTATATATTGTATCAAAATGTAATCAGCCACATCTACCGAATTTGTCGTTTCTTTTTTAATTTGCGTGTTTTTCTCGCCTTCTTAGACATTGCGGGAGCCTTTTACACAGTAATGCCTAGTACTATACTCTTCGCGAAACGAATTCAACGGTCAAATCCCATACAAAAGAGCTTTACTGACGAATTGAAAAGCTCTTTTTGTATGGGATTTGACCGTTGAATTCGTTTCGCGAAGAGTATAGTACTAGGCCTAAAGTCCAATGCGGTTGCTGAGGCATTCTCAATGCTGGCTGTTGATATGCGGCTGATTAGACTTCATTGTGCAGCTTCATAAGAATAGAGTGGTTATCTCTTGCTTGGGGAATACTCACATACGACGAAGGGGCAGCACCTCAGAACAGAGAGGTTTAACGAAATGAAACAAGCGTATACATATACGAAACTTAGTGGTGAAATTTCACTACAAAGATAAAATCTATAAATAGAACAAATCGAAAGAATTACTACCTCAGATATTTCCTTTGGTTTTTCCGCTAACTAAGCTCTACGAGCTTTTGGTTCTAACTTGTCGAATTCTCTATCTCTATCTTTCTGTTCGTGGAGTAGAAGAATGCCAATTTTGCCATGTTATAGTGCCCATAGTTTTCCTGCACTATTACTTACGCTCAGATTCAGGCAAATTTTTTCAATTCTGACTGGTGTTTTATTTCTGAAGCCGTGAAAGCGGCTTAAATGTAAAATGTGGGCTAATAATGTTTACTAAAAATACAAAGTTCCTCATTTTAACTTTCCAAAATTGAACTGGGTCACTATTGACCTGAGTCAGGGAGCCAATTGTTTGGGTCCCTGTACTCAAATCTACTATGGAGTGACGATATAGCAGAATGAGCACTTTACTGCTACAAAAGAGCCTCCTATGGCTTGGGGTTAGCAGTCTTGTACTGTTGCTTGCCTTTATCCTGCAGTGGTTAAGCCAATTCTATTGTATGGGGTGTAGGGATTCCAATCTCGGAATAGTTTTTCAATCCCAGGAATAGCACAACAAAATAAGGCAAGTTTTTAATAAACAGATTATATTGTGTGCCATCATTTCAAAATTACAACAATAAGTAAGCTCAAAACTGTATAAAAAATATGTTACTGCATAATTACTAATTCATATAATTGATGCAAATAAAAAAAAAATAATTTTAATTATCCAAGACGTTGACAGTATGAAGACAGTTATTTAAAGTTACAACTACAAACAAATCACAACTCTTAAAATTGAGATACATAGTAAAAAAACATATAAAAAATTCTGCCAAAGTTCATTGGTTTTTTCGGAAGTAGAATTGAAGCAATAACAAAGCATCCAAAGTATCGTCTTCAAGCCTGCTTCTAAATTTATTCCCGGTGTTGGACGCCACGGAAAAAGCTCGTTCTGACTCGATACTTGTTGGTGGGACGGTCAATAAATATTGGAACACCTGCTCCAAACTATGCGAGTGCCACCACTTTCAAAAAGATTCATTTTTTTTGCAATGGTTTTAATCCGATTAGTTTCTTGCGGCAGTTCATGATTGATTATTTTCATACTTTTGCAGCTCTTCTTGTAGCGTCAATTAACGACCATCCTGGTCTGATTCAATATGAGTATCTACTGGGTCCTCCTCATTTCTTTGGCTACCAAGCAAACAGTTCAGCATCTCGATCATTGAAGTAATTTTTGTGTTGCTTGGTTTCAAAAATAGAGATTCATTTCACTTGGTAAATTTTTCTGATTCTGGAGATAGCTTAGCATACCAGAAAGCTCAGTACACTGACGCTCTTTAATTCGGTCCAATATTGCAATTTCCATAGCATTCACAAGAATGGACCGTTTTTCTCCTAACAGCTTAAATAAAAATCTTGATGAAGTATAAGCAGTGCATAAATTTGCATCTCTGCGACTTAAAGCCTCCACAATCAATTTTACAGGGAGTAAAACTTCAGTAATTTTCTGAATCGAATCAAACTCAGTTGCTTCTAATCGCTCTGGATATTACAGGCCTATTAATGCCTTCTGTATACTATTTTTCAAAATAGAAAACCGTTCGAGCATTGTCAAGAAACTATTTCATCTTAATTTACAATCCAGTAAATGAGACAGTTAAATGCCTTGCTCGGATTTGACATAGTTTTGAAGATTGTTATTATTTTTCGTTGGAGCTTTTTAAAATATAAAACTACCTTACGAACTTTCTTTATGCATGCGCTGATATCCTTCATCAGATCTAGTGTGTCTTGCAGGTGACCGGGTTCAACGTAGTAAGCTGATTCAGGACCGTCCAAATCTTTGTGGTCGTCGTCCAGACTATCAGCTGCTTCATCAACTCTTTAATATGGAATGGACCTCTTATTATAGAAACCATCGCAAACTGCCAAGTGGATGCTATGCGCCAAACATATATATTGCTCTGTATCAACTAATCTGCCTACTTCTCACATTTCGTTTGACCCATCAGTTACGATCATCAAACTCAGCAAGACGTTCTTTTAAAATATCTGGGCAAATCGCAGCTGTCATTGATATCCTTACTTGCCCCAAACTCCAGTAAGAATTTACTAAGTGGATGTTAATATTTATATAGCGCCTATTTGCAGTCGAGGTCCACTACTACACAGCTAGGCTACTCTTAACAGGCTGCCTCCACTAGCAATTTCCCATTGCATGAAATTTGAAATTGCTATTGGAGGCAGCCTATGGTATGCAATATTTTATGGTCTGCCATAAATGGTAGGCAATATGGTATGCAATTTGCTCGGCAATCTACCTTGCAATATTTTGACAGTTCTTGATTTCAAAATGGCGCTGAACCGTGGGCCTGGTTTATTTTGCGTAGGGATTCTGAATTCAAAGGGATTTTGTGATTTCGTTGAGCAATGAAAATAGTCTACAGAGTATGAAATGCTGGAAAATTGGAGAATTTCTTCGCTCTGCACTTCAAATAACTCATTAAGAGCATTTGACGCTCAGATACAGCGCACGTCTCTCTCGCTCAGAGGCATTTTCGAAATGATATTGCATGCCATCAAATTGCCCACGCACAGATTGCATACCATAAATTTGACAGTCGTTGCAATCGGAAATTGCAGAGTAAATTGCTAATCGAGTCCCGGTGTAAGGCTACCTGTCGACGACTGCTTAAAAAATGCGAAGACTAGTTTGATTCTTGGTGGGGCGAGTGCTCCACAGCACCCCTACCAAAGCTTTTTTCGTGTTCCTTCATTGGTTATCAACCCCTCTACTAATCTGCTATGAGTCTCCGATGTATGTATTTCAGCATGGAATAGAACAGAGTTTGACCATGGTAGAATCTTATCTGAGGGAGTTTTCGCTGCTACAGGCGCAAACTACATCGCTCCGATTTTTCTACTTGGTTTTGAGTTTACAACTACCATTTCTGGTAGAGATGAAAGACATGATGGTATCACTCTCAAGAATGGATTTATCAATGTGCACAATGGCTCAAACCTAAATAGTAAAGACGGGAGTGGTGTTTATTAAATCTAAAGCTGTTCGTTCGTCTACAAAAAGTGTCTACAACTACAAATACAACTTTTTTATGCTTGGGCAACGCTTCACTTTGGTTATCCGGTTGGTGACAGTGTACAAGCGTATTGATTGTTTGGTACCTTGGGAGCAGCTCATAATACATCAATCCCTTTCAAACCGCCAGGTTGATAGTATTACTTTCTTTTGATGCAATTCTGTCTTTGAAGTTACTGCATCTGGTTCACTTGGCCTGGTGCATGATCTTCTTCACTGAAAGTTATCGACAACGGTAGTGGCAATTCGTTTCAAGAATGGATTTCAGGCGTTTTCCTTTCGGTCTGAAATCGATAATGTATGCTTAAGTTCGTGAGAAACCCAAATTTTCAACTTACTAACATACCCAAGCTTTTGCAAATGCGCTGAAATTGTAGAATTTGTTTCCCCCAGAGTCTCAACAATTTTTCGGGTCGTGTTGCCCGGGCTTGCTTCGATCAAAGCCTTATTTCGTTGAAATTGTTTTTGCGGGATGATTAAAATTAAAAAAAATTTTATTTACATAAGTAAATAAATAAATAAAAGTTAATGATTTCCAACTGCAAGTGGTCACATCAGTCAAGTATGCACTGTGTGCTGGTGTCTGATGAGAATCAGTGCATACTTTCGAAACCACTTTGTCAAATAAAATTTTCTATGTAAATAAAAAATTTTTCAATTTTAATCATCCCGCAAAAACAATTTCAATTTGATTCGGCTTCGGAGGCTTATTCCGCAAAACGATCGAGTTTCCCATATCAAAATTCTCTGCTTTGATAAGCTTTAGAGACGATATACATTGTCTATGCTGATTTATAGATAAGAAGGGAACAATTATCACATATCAATAACCTTATTTCCTTGTTTTCAGTTTTAACTGGCCTTACTGAGCGCAGTGTAGATGCAGGAAGGAATACCTTCCAGCGTTCTTTTCAAACATCTTTGGCATAAATAGCACTTAATTTAAAAAAAAAATAACGAAAAAAAAATGAAAACTTCCTCTGCATGTAAAACAATCTTCAAATATACAAAATCGAGTGTACCAAGGAGAAATTGCCTCGACTGATGATAAGAGGACTCCAAGAAAAATACAGCACGCAAGAGTTGAAAGAAGAAATAATCATTCTAAACCATCAGATAGACATAAATGATAAGTTTGAGGTAGTACATATGAGGCAGGTAAAGGAAACAAACAAATGGATAGCTTTTGTAGAGGTTGGTGGGAAGCTATTTGAAAGAATGGTGAACCAATACATAAATATCAATTTTGGTTCCCACTACATTGTGGAAGATCACAAAGAAATGCGATGTTTTAAGTGTCAAGGATTCGGGCATAAATCGTCAACATGCCAGGCAAAGGAAGTGTGTGCCAAATGTGCTGGGAATCATCTTACCCACGCATGCACAGTAACATCTTTAAAATGCAATAATTGCATAATTAAAAATCACCTGCATACACAACATCGTGCAGACAACAACAACAAAACAAATCATCAACGTGCATAGAAGAATTGTTGATAAATGGAATATCCATTACAGACCCCGAAGAAGTAGCACTGTAGTTAAACAGCTTCTTCGCTACCATTGGAACACTAGTCACCGAGCAACTGCAACTTTCATCACGCTCGAGTTTTTATATTGAGCCTAATATGTTCACTTACGTCCCACTGATCCTGTTGAAATATCTGAAATAATCTATAGCCTTAAATCAAAGGTTTCTCCTGGTCTGGATAGTATAACATCGGAGGATATTAAATTGGTGAAAAATCATATTTTAGAGCTTCTAACTACAATAATAAATAAAGAACTAGCAACTGGCTCAATATTGTGGAAGCAAACATCGAAACAAAATATTGATCTGATCGGAAGACTAATCACTAAGGCTATCAAGACTATATACCAAATGCCAACTTTGACTCCAAGCTTACATGTGTATCGTGAAACAGGACTACTAAGCATACAACAGATAATGTGTCTTGAACAAGTAAAGCTGATATTCAAGATACTTAACAAAAAACTCAAATGGCCATATGTTGTAAGAAATGTTGGAGAAATAACTCAGACAGCCACAAGATCGGCGAATAACCTTGTGATTAATAAAGCTAGGACAGATCGTTTGAAAATGGATCCAGTGCAACAGTCTTTGGCCTATTATAATACCTCATCAGAGGAGATAAGAAAATCAGCAAATTTGGTTAAATTTAAGGAAAATTTAAGATCGTTCCTTACACAAAGATAACGAAGACGCCAACCAGAGTTTTTTCTAAACTTTTTTCTGGGCATAAGTCTTGACGACAATAAATAGGCGATATCATCTGAAGACGCTAGTGTATAATGAAGTGCTTTCCCTTATACCAATATTTTATTGTTTGGGAAGTACGAAAGTAGTAATATTGAGGAGATTTGATGCACACGGACCGTGCATTCTGATTGAGTAATGGAGAGAGTGGAAGGAAGGAGGAAAAAAAAAATAGCTAGCCTAAATAATATTCAATAATAATACACCAAATCCTTTTATCATTTCTTCGAAACAATCTTCGCTTTATACAAAGCAATAAAATTTGACAATAACTAGGCAAGAAAAATAAACAACTTTTGAAAATTGGCAAGCTAAATTGAACTAAAGGAAAAATTTCCTAAATTCGCGACTTCAAGGGCAACTAGCTGCACTGCAGGAAATCTATACATTCATTCCATAAAAGTTTTATTTGCAACAAAAATACACTTTAGCAAAAAATAACAACGTGAAGGAATAAAAGTAAACTAGCAGAAAACTATTTTCGCTGACTCTATGCTTTCTAGTACGAGTATTTCGCAACCCACCATTTTTCTATGACGACAAAGTCGAACGCCCTCAGGACATCTAAAAATTATCTGTTTATCTATCTCTGTTCCAATATCTATTCACCTTTATTTTCAGCTTTCTATTTCTCTACCATGGTCCTCTTTTTGCGAGAAACTCAGTCGGGTTTTCCTCTTCGGTCCTTCCACCGGGGTTTTGCCAGAAGTAAATACATTGTACCAACTCATTGTCGTATTTCTTTGGACGATTGAGACGTGATAGCATTCTAGTAGAGAATCTAGGATTGAGGATGAGCACCACTTTATGACAGCAAGAGGTTCAAATTGCGGTTTCTCGTACATTTTTTTTCGTACTTCATATCACTGCCATTTCTACCGGATGGGGCAAAACGTCGAATAGGAAATAAAATTTAATCTGAGATTTTTATTGTTGTTGAAACGTTGAACTGTACGAAACACTTGAAATTTATGAGGCTACATCCTGAAGCGTTTATTGATATTGTTGTTTACAATTGTATTTGCGCCACACATATTGGAGTCCGATGAAGGGGCCAATGGAGATGGTTTCGTACGCATTTGTCGGGAAAAACTTATGCTGAGCTTGCGTTTTTGCGTAGATACCTAATTCAAAGGAGCATCCTAATGTTATCCACAATCTCCAAGAAAAAACGCTTTAAATTTGGATAGGACTTTGCTGATTTGTTCCTTGAGGTTTTGTGGAGTTGATTGAATAATGTTTAAGATTCAATACAATTTAGATGAAATGTATCTAAGTTCACTTATTTCCTACTTTTACTACAAAATATCAGAATGGGACTATTGGATGGGACGAAGTGCAGCCAGGGGTCTAACAAAACCTTGTGATATTTTAATTCACAAAATGTTCTTCGAATTTCATATACAAGGAACGAATAGTATTTCTTTTGTGCTTGCTGATGTGGTTTCTGAAATGTTTATTTTTTTTTTATTTTTTTTTATGATTTATATTCATATTCTGCTCGCCATTATAATATTCATTGACTTGCTCATGAGAGCATTAACTTGCTAACATAGCATCTCATAATCATTCTGCCTTGCTTAGCATAACCGTTAAATAAATCATAAGTCCAAATATTTTTACTATCAAGACATATCTTTAAATCCCCAATTGGCTTTAAATTTTATGATTTTTTTCTTTTCGCATTCTCCTCATTTTCTACAATCCGATTTCGTTTTCAGCTTTCTGCACTTAATATTCCTGCTAGTAATCCAGGATGATTGTATGGTTACTTAATCTAAATTTTATTCCTGATCTTCATTTCATGTATGGAACTCAATTTCATGAGTTTTCCTTCTAGAACCTTGAGCCACATACAAAACCTTCGCATAACTTACTCTATTCTTGGCATTTTCTTTATAAAGGAAACCGCAAATCGATTATTCATTCCGCACTGTATGCAGTATGTATTCCTTACAAGACCCAAGACGAGAGGTTTGTAAATATTATGCACGTCCTTAATAAGTAATAAGCCAAGGGCAGGTGTATACCTACTTGTAGAAAATCAAAGAAAAAATGAAGATCATATGTTTGCAATTTACTAAGATATGGCAGCACGAAAAAAATACTTTCAATTTTAATCCGCCAAAGTATTTTGTTTTTTATTTGCAACAGAGAAACTTATCGCCAACAAATAAACGTAAGAAAATAAATTCGGAGAAATGAAACTTGATAATCATAATTCTTAAAATAAAATGGTTCAAACTAGCAGCCGCGCATCACAACCAATAGAATAACGGAGTTTGAGTTTTCTTTCTCTGTTTGGACTTACTTCAAAATAGCACTCACCTTAAGTTCAGTATAATTCCACGTGCGAAATGAACTTTTACCCTCAATAATAAAAATATCCACTCTTCCTTAAGGTAAGCGCAAGAAAAATGATTCCCGGTTCGTCTTCGAAGTTAACAACAAACTCTTCCCGAAAACATGGTGGGGTCGCTGTTGGCCGGCTTGGGAAAATAATATTCAACCGGGTATATTTATGACTCGATTATAATCGCGCTCCAGATAGAGATGCCATTGCGACTTTACTTGTAGTTGTAGTAGGCAGCATCAAGCACGCTTCTTTCCGCATTAGACATTTTCGTACATATAGCCCCGTACTACGTTTCTTTGTGGTTCCCTGCATAAGTTGTCGGGATATTCGTAATATTTCTTTTTGTTTTGATTTACAACGGTACCACCGAGTTCGGGCAGGTGAGAGAGAATCCAGACAGACGAAGTATATTTGGAAGGGGTGAAGGTGGTTATGAAAGATTATAGCGAAAGAAATGAATGAAAGACTTTATTGTAAGGATCTTGTGAAAGGATATTTTTGCAATAAAACGAAAATGCCTTTTTGAGATTGAAATCTATTTGGGAATGAATACAAGTCGAAAAAGGACTGACGCGATGAATAGAATGAATGATTTATAAACGATGTTTATTGTAAGAAAGCTTAGACGGGGATGTATAAGATTTAGGTGATTTTATACTGGTTATTTTGTAGCTTCATAATTATATGTGTACGGCGCTAAAGACGTATCAGCTTATGTTTGCGAGAAAAAATGAGTATTTTTAATTTTTAATTTAATTTCTTATTACAACAATATTTTCAAAAAGTACTTCCACGTAAATAAATAACTGCCAAAGTATCAGCAATTTGCCCATTATATCGTTATGTTAATTACTTCAGTCAAAGTTAATTTAAGTCGAAGTTAGGCTAAGCACCTATAATCAAACAAAATTTTTCTCTGTATTCGTGGAATTTACAGCAACACAAATTGATTTATCAATTGAATTGCGCTGCGAAGTTTATAAAATCTTATTGTGACGAAATTGCCTCTTCATCTTGCATGCAAGTATATCATAATGGAAATACCTTTAAATAAATAAAATTAAATTAAAAAATAATTAGTCAAACCCTTGGGTAATGTTCTACGACTTATCATATGCAAACCAAGCAAGGAGAAGAGTTTCCAAGTCTGTTACGGGTCTGAGGATAGAGGTAGTAGTGGCTTCATTTACTGCCAATGTGAACGAATATGAAGTCATCAGCTTGTTGAACCATCGTTTGATTCGGTTCTAGTACCTCCTGAAAGCTAAGACAAGTCAAAGCCCGGATTCTGATCAGGGTTAGCCATTTCTTGCTCCAATTGTAAGTAAAACGTGGAAGCTGTAGATATGCTAATCACTCCACTAATAAATATAATGAAATCGTTCAATGCCAACCTCACTTTTACTTGGAATATGGTCAAAGAGAGAGTGCAAGTAAAGTAAATTTCCATTATCAACAACCCTTTTCTAGTTGAATAAATTTCTGGCGTTACGATCATCGGCCTATCACCGCAATTCATATGTAAAGTATAAGACAGCTTCATTGCATCGAAAGAATTTAAGAATTGTTCCCAATTAATCGCCGATCATGATCAAATTTAGAGCTATTGATGATACGAAAACGAAATCTGTTGAAACGGTAGGGTAATCCTTGAAATAGAAAAAGCATAATAGGAAAGAATACGCTTTGGAGGCTTTTTTAGATATTGAAAGCGCTTTCAAAAATGTGGATACAACAGCTACTATGGAAAGCCTCCACGCAACCAACACCCATCCCGCTATTTGTAGCTGGATAAGCAACATACCTCGGTAAAAGATCACTTCTGTGCCATAAACTCCAAGAAGACTGATCTTGTTCTCTTCACAAGAAAGTACATAGCTTCTGAATTAGACCCAAACAGGCTGTGCGGCGCCAGGTTAAGTCTCAAGTCACATAATAAAGACTCGGGTCTTATTCTGGACAGCAAGCTCACATAGAAGGTGAATTTAGAGAAAAAAGTTAAGCGGCCAAGCAACGCCATTTACGCCAACAAGAGGGTGCTGGGTAAAACGTGGGTTTTAAGTCCTGCTTTAACGCACTAGATCCACACAGTGATAGCAATGCCTATCCTTGGTTAAGGCTTACAGTGGCGTACAGTGTTCAGTGGGTAGCAGCTCTCTGCACTGCAGGTGACTAAATCACGTCTTGCTTCATCTCCCTGTGCTTGACTTCTTTGTTAGAGGCACTGCCGCAAAAGCTACTGTCAGGCTTAGGAATCGAGACACCATGAGTCAAGATTCATAAACCACAGCAGTATTGAAGGGGGAGGCTCACGTAGGAAGCACTGACTATTTGTTCCTTACTCTGTGCTTTGAGCGAAGATATCAAGCGACCGTAGGAGATGGGCAGAAATGCAATCAACAAATGGGCGCAATAGCTCTGAGCACTTAAACTGACGGCTCTAAAACAGCTGCAGGAGTAGTTACTGCAGTATATTCTACAGACTGCAATATAGAAACAGCTTTCAGCCTTCCTAATCCCTGTAGTATTTTCCAGGTGGAGGTTTTTGCGATATATAAAACCGCAGACCTAGCATATGCCAAAGGCACTACATGTGAGGGGATCTACATCTTCACACAAACAAATCGAAGTGAATAGCTGACTGCATTCAGGCACTGAATAGACTGGCCAACAAAAGAAGAGTCCGAATTTTCTGGGTTCCCAGTCACATGGAAATGTCATTAGCCAAACATGGGCCAGTCTTTCCCTGGTAGAATCGGTAGGCATCCCAACTGTTATCCAAAACGATCAAGTACTCGATTGGCTTCAAACTGATGCAAGATGCGATATGCAGATGGTGAGCAACTCATACCTGCAGAGTAACCAAACTGTTTTGTAGTAGCACATGCCATTAAAATGGGGCTCCTATCCAGATATACTTGTAGGAAGTGTCAAGAGCCGGGAATTAATCCTGCTCCTCCTGCGTCACTGCCCGGCACTGGAGCAAACCAGACAGCGCTAATTCGGCAAACTCTAGCTGGTAGATATCCTGCACGTGGCGGCGCAGAGCCTGAAGGACATATTTTAGTTGGCAAAAGGGTCCAGAGCCTTCAATGGCCGCTTGGGCTGAATCTTCTTACCTCCTGGTCCACTATCTGGTACCATTATGGACCAATAGGTTTTTGTGTGATTCAAATTCGATGTCAGTGAATTCCAAATTTTACGTTTTGGCAGCTTTACTGCAAAAACCCAAAGTGCGGCTATGACAGCAACTGAGGTTAAGAACTGTCAAAAAGCTAAAAGCACAGGTTTATATTGCTCCTCTATCACAAGATGGCGTAAAAAATTTATGTGATTGTATTCAGGGATGATAATCGAGCCTGTTCCATCGCCAGGTGATCTTCGATTACTGAGTCTTCTCACAAGTTTTTTTACCTCTACGAATTCAATTCTGGTTAAAGAACCTCTTGCTGGCGCAGAAGCAAGAATTTGGTCTGCAGGCAAAAAAAAATTTTTACTATTTCACTTACGGTGTACAGCACTTATGACTTCTCTGGCAAAGCGATTTTCTTAAAAATGAAGCTCTTTCATCTCAGTATAGGCCTCGGCTTTGCCAGAGCTGTCAAATTTAGAATATGGAGTCTTGTTTGCTCTGGTGCTTTGGAGTGTTTCTTCGAAATTATCGTTTATCTTTGCGCTGTGGAAAGCATTTCAATTTTTTTTCTTCAAAGATGCTCACCAGCGAAGAAATCTTCAATGAAGACTGGTATCGGACTGTAGTAGGATTGAAGATCATCAAGGACCAGTCTCAAATCATGGCGGAAATATGGCGAAAGCCCTGTCTAGGACATGACCATGAACTGTGCCCAAATATGGGGGTTAATCAAATTCTCACGCCCCTCCAGTGGCGGCGATATGCGCACAAGTCTCTTGCAAGAAAGACATGATATTCTTCTTATTATTAAAAACTTATTTAGGTCCAGCCCGTGTTGCTTGAGGGCATGTACACGAAAATTACCATGAACTCGAAAAAGCTAATGTTGTGAGATGGTAGTCTGAATGCGAAGGTAGTTTATGCCCTTCTCATTAGCATTGCAGTGGTTCCACCTGTGTCTATCTATATATTGTTAAGATATAGATTGTAGTTAGAAATGTAAGCGTGATAATCATATAGGTCTTGCATCAGCTCTCCAGTCTTGCTGATAGTGGAATTTACATTCTCAGTACGAATTGTAATACATTTGGGAATGCACATTAATATATTCCATTTAATTTTGGAGCTGACAATTTTGTTAGATTACCTTGTCCATTTTTTTCCTCACAGCCTCAACATTTTGCTGAATTTCGCAAAACAGTTGAGCCATAAAAGCTGATTCCTGCCGTTGGCCGGATTGTCACCGTCACAATTTACACATAAGGTACATATATTGATATATTCGTATATATTGAGTTTTTTCTTGAAGCGTTATATATTTCAACTTTTTTTGCTCGAAAATTATTGGAATGGTAGTAATGTTGGAGTTGCTAAGAAAAATCAGCAAGAGGTTGATTGTCGTCAATTATATCTTTGTAGGCCACGAGAACATAATTCAAGAATAATTCACTCAATATGAAAGCTATTTCATTCTCGTGATTTCGAGGTGTAAAAAAAATGTACACAAAGTTAGTTTTGGAAATCTTTCGCCTTCTGCGATAATTTGGCGGGAAGTTTTCGTAATAGTTAGGCTTTTGAAAGATGAGTAAAAGAGAGGATTTTATTTCAGTTATAATGGGATCTGGGGGTGCAAGTTTGAGATTCTGTAGAGATTTCATTCAAAATTAATTTACACTTTTGTGCAGTGATAAATTCTAGGACTCACTTCTCTCCTGATTTGACGTATTATGCCTGGATTTAAACCACAGGTCACACACGCTAGCAGCGTGTTCTCTATTCGCTTGGCTACTCAAGTCATTAGAGAATGCGATCAAAAAGTGAATACAATCTTGGGTATTGGGTATTGAATGAAGAATGAATCATAACTATTGGGTGTTGGGTATATACATTTTGGCCATTCAAATGATGACATCAACCAAACCTATATTTTTTGCTCTTTCTACCGCACGAGAAGCCCGCTCCCCACCATTTATATATTTTGGTGGTTACAGCTATCATTGAATGGTCAGCAAAATATCATAGTGTTATTCAAAGAAATGTTTTCATTCCAAAAGTTTGTTGTTATTGGAATCAGACCATGAAAATAAAATGAACGCAAGAGAGACCTTTGAACTGTTAACGGTGGCGCTACGTATGATTCCATAGTAATTGTGCTATCTGTCTTGCGTCGTCAACTAACATGATCTCAATCCAACAATTCTATCATGAGACATGAGTTTCATCTCATGTACAAAAAAAATTTGAACGATTTAATCATTCTGTGACATATTGTCCCACTAACGACCTATGAAACAGCACAAAGATGAACCATGACATAGGAAGCACCCTCATTATCCTCAAGCAATTTTAAACATCAATTTCCATCAATCTCAACAATTCATTATTCCTCTTGTATATGATTGAGTCAACATTTCCCGCAACGTCTTCGATACCGCCATCAACGACCCACGATCCTGTATGCGCCTACACCCTAATAGCTCTTGCCAATAAAAGCAAAATTACGAGTAAATTTTCTCCCCAAACATTTCAATAACGCGGGCAAATACTCCACGCTAAGTAAGAACGAACCTAACATAAAAGACATTATCACGCCCCGAGGATATGATTTTCTAATATCAGCACAACGACAGGCGATATCACATCAAGTACCAACAAGTTCAATCTATAATGATGCTTCGATACACCAAGATTGATAGTCGGTGACTGATGGAGGTTGCGAAATTTCGTCGTCGTCGTCCTTTTATCATTGTCGCAGTCGTTTTCGTCATCTTGAAAACCGCGGTATCCTTGTTGCTCTCAGCAGCAATAATGCGCAAGGATGAGTGGTGTAAGTCTTCTTTGTTAGTTGGTGCGAAATATCAAGCAATCGGTACGTTCTGGCTCACCGTCGAGTTCCGGGAATATTGATTTACGAGACAGAACAGGTGCTTAGAAGACTCAGCCAACTTACCGGTAATGTGGCTTTAGTATACTTTGCACAGGCAAGTGAGTATTCTCTTCGAAAACCTCAGTAAAAATGATATCTAGCTTGGCTTCGTAGTCGATAAGTAAGTTTGAAAGTGAGATGGCAAGGAGACAAATAAATTACCAACATAAATCTAAACCGTAGGAAACTTAATTTCCACATTAAAAATTAATTTGGGTAGATCCGGAGTTGTTTTGAGCTTAATGCTCTTGAGAGTTCAGGTGAAACGGAAATATACGTCAGCTGAGCCGTTTAGTATTATAGTTTAGCGTATAACTTGGTGGGGAAAGTTCATCTTAGGTTCGAAGAAAACTTCATGAACTTGAAAGATTTTTCGCATTAGTGCAGCATACTGTGGAACTAATGGAACTGTAGCTTTTTCAAGCTGACAACTAATTGTTGAGTTAGCTTTTAATTCTCAAGGAAGGGATGATGAATTTGAATCATGATGGAGTGAGTTAATAGTTTGTGAAAAAATTCACTTAAAGACCAATCGGGCTTCTAAAAGATTCTTCATCATTTTCTAGATTGTAGGTATAGGTTCGAATTATTCAAAGATATCATATATTTTCCATTAGCATGGACAGACCTAAATAAGTATGTCCATATAAATGCAATACAATAATGTAGAGTACTGATCAATTAACAACCATATATTTTCAATTTAAAGCCAAAAATAAAAAAACTTTATGAGTCAAATCTAGTCACAAGCTAATTAGATTTGTAGACCATCATAATCTTAGAAACAACGGTTGAAGCCGGTGTCTCGAAAGTTGGTAAAAAAAATAATTGATACCGAAGTGAGTAAAAAGAATTTTAATGAATAAAAAAATCAAACAAAAATAATTCAAAATAAAATATCGATTACTTTCCTTCTCCTCATTTTTACAAAGCTTACAGACTTAATAATTTTTTTTTCCCCCAGAACATATGTATTATTGAATACATCTACAGCATGGAATTCTGTTATAAAATAGAGTAAATGTTTTTCAGCCTTCATTTTCATCTTTCTTAAATAGCACAATAAAAAAATTGAAATAACTTAGTTTTCAAACCAAATCAGTCAAACGCCATTATGAAGTTTTCAGTCACTCTTTGGTTCAATTCTACGGACTTAGTGGCGATTTCAGCCTGAGCGCTGTCTTTTAAGGCTTCCAGGGTTGAAAGACGATTTTTATAGACTGTTGATTTCAAATTATTCGATAGGAAAAATTAGAAGAAGAACTCTTAGTACCATAATGAACAGCGAAAGATTCATAGGAGTTGGCGATGGCGAAAAATTCATTCTAGCGCCCGATACTATGCATGATATCCCTAATAAAAAGCAATAACAAAATTGTTCCCGTTGTTCGATAATTTTGGTACTTTAACAACAGTAGGACATCGAAATATACGTTTACTTTACGGAAATTTTAATTGTTAGCCTTTAAATTGTGTCAAATAAACTCTGCTCCAGTCGGGACTCAAACCCGTGACCTTACTCTTTTAGAGCTAGCCACTAGGCTTCATAAGCTTATTAGAAGTCTGTTGCTATTCGATGATGTGTGCAGACGTTATGTTTAAATTAGATGGTGGTATTTTACGTGGGAGCTAGGACTACATACGAGGGGCATTCAAATACAAACGAGCTTGTTGCAAAAAGAAATTTATCTTACATTTAAGAAGAAAACACACTTTTTAGTTATTTTTCTACATAGTTAGTCGCTTTAGATTAGCCTCCATAGTAAGCCTTCTTAGTTAATCTGCAGGGAGGATGAACAAATGTAGTCCAATGTATTTTATCCAATTTTTCGGTTGTTAACGCTGCAGTGTAGAGTCTTGCACTTTCGTGCAAGAGCAGGGCATCTTGGCTGGGTTGACGGTGTTTTTTTGACCGATATGCAGCTCGAACCTGGTCAAAAAGCTTATAGTAGCAAGCAGCGTTTGTTGTGCGACAATCGTGTAGAAAATCAATGAGTAAAATTTTTTGAAAGTACCAAAAAACCGTTGACATCACCTTACCGGCTGGCAAGCGAGCTTTGGCTTTTGATGGTCCAGGCTCCCTCTTTTTCTATCCACTCCATGGAGGCCCTTTTTGACTCGGGAGTGTAGTGGTGAGCCCAAGTTTCGTTACATCACAATGCGTTGCAAAAAAGCCTGCCCTTCATTTTCGAAACGAGCCAGGGCAATTCGACAAACTTCTCCTCTCGCACTTTTCTTCTCTTGGGTAAGCAGACGTGGAACCCACCTCACCGAGATTTTCCGAATTTAAAGTGGTATCGGATGATAGTGTGAACACTTCCAACACTGATTCTTGTTTCCTTACTGATTGCTGCCTCAGTGGAGCGACGATCTCCTTCAAAGAGCTCGTAAAAATCTGCGACATTGCCAGACGTATTGCTGGAACGGAGGCGTCTTCGGGGACTCACATTTTCTACTTTTTCACGCTTTTCTTCGAATTCGGCATACCAGGCTTTCACTCGTGGCCATGTAAGTGCATTCTTCCTGAACTCGACTCCGGGTTTCGGCTGCTTCAACGCCTCCATACTCTAAAAACTTTATTATAATGCGTTGCGCAACTGAATGATGAACCTCTCCTTCGCTCATTGAGAGGACAAGTAAACAAACCGGTTGGACAGTTGGCTTGGCCTTAAGTCATGGCCTCTTCCCTTTCTGATGCTCCGCCTACCTTCGACAAGCTTTCTAAGTCCTCAAAAGTAAAAGGCTCGTTTATATTTGATAGATCCTCGTATGTTGCATAGCAGAGAAGCCCATAATCCAAGTGAATTTGGTTTTAAGCTACATTTTATGATTCAGGGTACTACGTGACAATTGTATCTGACTATAAATCCTGCAGTTATACAGGAATAAGTGCTTTGTAGATTTTTTCAGTGAGAAATTTTCCGTGCAAATTTTCAAAATCAAGTCTGTGCTGGCAGTTGTTGGACCACTATCATTTGGTATGGTTGCGCATAAAGTGTACCATGCAAGATCTTCTATCCTTAAAATGGCAAGAGTGACAAGCGGCTTGTTTTCGAACTGAGCGTTTGGAGACCGTCATTCTGCCGCTCCAAACCAGTTGTCGTTTCCTGGTATTGTCACGGCACTCTGTGGTCCTCTTCTAGCCGATGGCACATTTCCTGTTGCACTGAATGTATGTAGGGTAATTATTCGAAAAATCAAACACCCTCCTTCAAACGGGTTCCAACTCGTTTCCGTTGATCATTTTTTGTTTCACAATATGGAACAAACTCGTTATTTTAAATTGATTGTCTTCTAGAAATATGTTCGCGGGGGAGGGAATTCGAGCCGTAAACGGATAGCACGCTCCACCGCTATGATCGAGTGAACGTTCGGAAAATAAGCCCCAGCTCATAAGAAGTGTTCTACTACTGTCTATTGCATTCGTTCAACTAAACAACGTATGAACACAAGCCCCGCGTCCATCTTCTTCCTCAACGACCACCGACCAGCTGAGTCTACCCAGCACCCATTCCAAAAACACTGAGTTCCAACGTCTGCTGTGCTAGTTAAATTGTCTTGTAACATAATCTCAAAATCTTATATCGATTATCTGCTTCATTCTCGATTCAACTATAATTATAATCATATTACTTCATCTCGAATATATTATCAATATCAGGCGAATTAATTTGCCGAAAAACAAAATTATCCGGATTAGGAATAGATTAATTTGAATTCATTCATTATGAACAAATGCCATTTCTACAAATGGTCCCCCATAATCCGTTGTATTATGACCCTATTTGAACATTTACGAGACAAGTTCCGTATAAGTAGATGAAACAAGAAATTTATATGGAGATTTGTAATTATGTATGTACATGGATACGTATAGTCAAATGTACACATGTAAACCTAGAAATCAAAGTTATTCTCATGCATATGTACGAATGAATCTGTAGCATGTACCGTATATTCGTTTGTGCGTTCCTTCATTCAAGTAAGGAATAAGTGGAAACATAAAGACGTGGATACAATTCTTCATACGTGGATACAAATCTTCATACATATGTACATATGTTTATGAATATATGTATATGAATATGGATATTTGCGGGATGGAAAAGACGACGAGCACTTCACATTGAATCTAAATAATCATTCATTATAAAGCCTGTTCCTCGCCCATTATGACAAATAATGATCATATTATCATTTGCATGTGATGTTGCTTTAATAGTTCGGAAACTTAATGTGACGGTGAATGATGGGATGCATTGACCAGTGCGGTAGATTGCTACTGGAAGCAGAACAGATAATATTAGGCGATTGGGATGTTTTCTTTAATAGTTCCACGTGATATCTCCAACTTTTTTCATTTGTTTAATAATTTAGAAAATTTTCTTGTTATTAAGTTAAAGGAAGAACTTCACGTGACAGATGAACTTATGAATCCGACACAAAAGTTTTAAATCAAATTTGGCAATATGTCTAATATTTTCTTACCTTCGCAGGTCCATCTGGATTGAACATTTTCTTCTTCCCGACTTTTCCGTTGTTTTTCAAGCTATTTAGTTTTCGAGCAAAAATTGAACTCTTTTAGACGTAACTGTTTATTTCTACTACTAAACCTCAATTTATTTACAGTATTTATAAATTTTCGGAGTATGTTCTGATTTTAAAGATAGCAATTTGTTTATAAAATTCAGAGCAATTCAATAGAAGTAAAATATATGATCCATTTGTGATCCAAATAAAAAAAAACTTAATCGACTATAAACTTTTTTCTCGTGTTTCCGAGCCTAGGTAGCTCCATTCCATAGTTCGGCACTTTCGAGTGCAAGATTCATGATGCTCAATCCAACCATCAGCTGATACAATTTTGCATCCAGCTTAAATATGAACTTGTCTTCTTGACCGCTGATTCAGAACTCCTCCAGTTGAGAGTCAACTGATATTGAGTCTCAAATTCAAAATATTCGACCTGATTCTCAAATTCCAAATCTTCGACAGATCACGAAATCTATGCACTTTGATATGCTCAATCATATTCTATTCTTGTTTTCCCCGCATCTTCCACAGAATTCGCAAATGGGCAGTAACCAATTCAGATTCACTTCTGCCTTAATTAAAGGAATCACCATCCTGAGTATAGTCAAGGTCAAAAATAGCTCCTGGCCGGAATATGATTTAGAAAATAAATAAAATAACAGACTGTAAAAGATTGGCAAGATACTTCGAATGCCAGCGTGTTATTTGACGATCAATTTACTGCAAATGCTGCTGTAGTAGCTTTCTATCTATTCTATCGTGTAGAAAAGAACAGTTCTCTTTTACTACATTCGTCAAAACCTTCGTTTCTAATTTTCTTTTGCAAAATCATTTGTTGACCCTTATACAGTTCAGCTCTACAAACCCTTCCACGAATTCTCGAGCACTCCCAACTTTCGTGAACAAAGAAGCCTTTCTCACCCTGGTATCGACTCGTGCCGAACTCTTGTCTCAGCATTGGATATTCGTCTATTACTTGGAAGTGCAAGAAAATATTCCCTATTCTCAAAGCATTAGGATTATGTTAGCTACTGAGCGCTCGACAAGTATCTCTGCTTTCAAATTTGAGAAAATTACTAAAAATACTATTTCAAAAACAAACCCATCTCATTGATGACAACCATATTATTCCTGGAAAGCAATTCATCTTCAAAGCCAAAAAGTTGACGCTGTAATGATTTTGCGAAGAGCGATGGAAAACAGAATCCAGAACAAAAGGGTTTTGCGTGTTTGCCTGACTGACTTGCAGAAATTCTTCGATATCGTATGGATAAGAATCCCCTGTATTAAATTACCAACTTTGGTTTCTCCGTTGCATAATTAAAAACAGTAGACGGTGTCCTCAGTGGCAAGAAAACATTCGTTACCTTTAGTGGAACTCTCTTAGAGGAGTTTCCAATTGAATCAGGTATACCACAAAGCTCCATCTTTGGCCCGATTCTCTTCAATATTTTTACTACTGTTATCCCCGAAATCTCAAACAGCACATGCGCAAATATTAATCTTTATATAGACGCCATTCTCTTCTGGAATTCCCAGTACAACCCACACTTTCTAACAGCGGTTTAACAAAGGTTTGCTCTTAGCACAAATAAATGCTAACAGAAGTAGGCTCATCTTTTTCAAAAGTGGCTACTAGAACTTCGCAAAGATAACAAAGGCTCTTAAAGAAGTCTAAATTATTACTAACAACCAAACAATCATCGTTTCGATGAATTAACCGTCGCTGGAGCTGCAGCCATCATATTCCAGTCACGCAAAGCAGCTTCCGCACCTTAAAGCCTGTATATAAAGCATGTAAAGCTGTATCTTAAAGCCGAGTACCATTATCTTCACAAAAGCAAAGGTTACCGCCTACAAACAGTTGATTCGTTTAAGTCTCACACACTGTGCTTCTTCAGTTAACTCGAGATATTTGCAAAATTTGACCACCGCATCGCTCAAAATGCCACCTTCCTTTACTTTAAGGCCAATGGCCGCTATTACTGAATCAGTGGCCTTTGTCAGAAAGCAAAAATTATGCCTCTACCCACGTATTTGTTTGACTTAAGCAACAAAGCTTTCCATCGTACTACGGAACATCCGAACCCCATTATTCGTTCGCTATATTCAAGATCTAGACCTGAACGACCACAATCGATCTCATGAAAAACCCATAGTCCTATTTACGCTACAGTTCCTTAATGAAGATGCTGGTTTTTCTCAAACCGAAAACAAATATTCATAAAGTTGCAGCAAACGACAAAAGGATGGCGATTATTATTTCAAACCATACCATTTCGCCCTGAATTACAAAGGATTCGCGGATAACTTTAAATAAATTCGGATTTACTTTGATAGATGACTAACTTATTTTTTTTTTCTTCAAAAAAGCGTAACTTGTTTCAAAATGACATAAACTTTTCCGAATCACTATGGTTTCATACATTTACTGTTACTTAAGGCAGTATTCTGGTCTAGAGGCTCGATTTTGAGATGATTTTACGGACGCAATAAAAAAAAACCAGAAACATTTTTGATATCTATTTTTTGATCAGTTTTTTATTAACATTTTAAAAGCATAAAAATGTATTCAAAAATTTTTTTAAAAAATAAAAGTTATGTAGATACAGGCCGGCAAAGTGGAGGCTTAAAAAAAAACTTGTCTCATGGTTGACATGATTCCAATCTTCCTGGTGGTCTCAAACATACATTTTTGGTGAATTCTGTAAAAAAAAGAATGTAGAATTAGTCTGACGTAGGCGACTTGAAAAAACTTTTTTGCACAATTTGCTTTGAGAGTTATGGATAGATGGAGAACGGGAAACGCGGTAATGTATTCTGGAGGAATGCTTGAATCAAACAATGCTGGTAATGCAAATGTAATGTGCTAGAAAGCTATTTTGCAGCAATTATACGATATACTTTTATACATGACTTGGAGCATGGGGAATGCTGTAATGGAGAAAGCTTATATGTTATAAGTCGCCGACCGCAAATGAAAATGTTTCTAAAAATACTTTTCACTTTATTGCACACAATCACTTATTGCTTACGCTTCAGACGCTAGATTAAGACTGAACTATTTTTCTTACTCGCTACTATCGAAGCCACTTTGGTCTTCGTTTTTTTGATGAGGCATTATTTCGAAGCCACGATGGTCTTCGTTTTTCTCACGAGACATTTAAGAAAAACAATAAACTTATTTATTACATCCAAACCACTGTGGGTCTTCGATTTGTTGATGCTATGAACTTGATTCTTTCTTCATTTCTATTGATTTCAACCCGGTCGTTGCCATCATGTATGTTATGGCGATGCACGAGCACCGAGTTGACATTAGTGTTTAGAGTGTTAGCATTAGGATGTTGATGTGCGTTTGTAGTTTTATCGGCATCCTGATGCTGACACATAACTAGGGGGCCCGGTAGCTCTGCTCGCTAAGGCGTCAAGCCGAAAAAGCGGCGTGCTACGGGGCCTGCGGGTTCGAATCCCGCCAGTGCCATGGCTGTAAGTGTGAATGCATGTGATTGTCTACGAGGGTAGCAAATGGGCCCAAACTGGTGGCCTAATGCTGGCCGCGTTCCTGGCAGCCCTCTTCACTAATCTAACCTAACCTAACCTAACTTTATAGCTACTATAAAAATGACTGAGACGTTTTCAGTAGAGTTAATTGATAGATATTGAGTTAAACTTAAAAATAAATTATTGAATCCAGAATCCAATCCAATATCTCAAATATTCATCTGCCCCCATCATAACACTACACCGCTGCGCACTTTTTGCACATTAGTTTTTCATACGATACACGCATATGTGTGTAGGTGAGCATGTTCTGGGAACTTGAAGATTGCCGATCGTATGCCCACCTTCTCTGGCTGTCGTCATTTATTTCTTATTCAAAATAATTTTGCATACAAAAGCATGTCGTTTTGCGTAAATGAACTTACCACATGTACATATATGTACATACATATATTGCCAATAGTTCATCCATTGGAAAAAAGCAGTTCCAAGAATAATCTACTGAAGTAATGAAGCGTTGTGAGAAAACAAACATTTACACCATCTGGTTGCAAGTGAACAAACAATTTACATTCATGTACCATCGATATATGTACCTACATACATATGTATCTAGGTTTTGTAAATTGTAAATTCTGCATTGACTAAACGTTGCCGGAAACTATATTTGCCGATAAACTGGATCTTTGATGACGAATAGCTTCTCGAGTAATGATTAATGGAAAGATGATGCGGACTTATTTGTAATATTTTTATGGATACTAAAATTTATTATTCAATTTAACATGCATTTGTACGTATGTATGTATGTATGTATATTTTTACGTGGCAAAATTTACATCAATTTAATTGTTTGCATGCTTTAATGTGTCTGAAAAAGTTCATATAAACATTAAATAGTTTAGTAACTGATCTGTATAATTTATACTTGGCGTAATCGGAATTTATCTCAAAAATGATCATTACCGAAAATAAAAAAAAATCTACGTATATGAAGCTGAACTTGAAATAAATCTATATCTCTATAGCATTCATTATTATACTTCCAAAAAAAATATCCGCACATCCATACATAATGCAGATATTTTATTGGATTGAATGCACTGAAGGTAGTGCAGCTTCATCACCATAAAAGTCCCAAAAAGTACAACCAGACAAGTCTACATACATACATACATATGTAGGTATTTACTTGAATTGATATTGCCAAGGTAGGTCAAGAAACTTTTCCAAATCGATTGAGCATATGGTCAAAGACGTTTTACACCTGATCGTTCAATTGATAATGAACCAAACCGCAAACGACACATGTGGGCGAATTATTGGCTGTTTTCGCGTTGCGTTCCGTGAAATGAAAAAGAGCCAATTATTAAGATACGGGAATGTTTTTTTAAACAATATTCGTAAGATATATGAATTTGTCGTTTGTTAGTATCTTACTACAAACAACTTTTTATCATATGCAAATATACATCATACCAATATTATTTAAAACAACATTCTTTTATCTTAATGATTGGCTCTTTTTCATTTCACTGGGCTGCTACGTAAATCTGTTGCGGGATTTTTCATCTTATTGTTTGTTTTACTTGTATACATTTGGTTATTCAATTGAATATTTTCCATTTAACTCATACATTATCCGTTCTTTGACCTACACTTAACTTATGCAATAAAACTTTCATGATACAATAACCGAGAATGGTATATAGTTGCTAAATAAATGAATAAACAAACTGATTTTTCAAAAACTAAGGAACTAATCATTAATGTACCAAATTTGGCAACAGTATTCAAGAACACTACGGACGAAGGAAAAAACAGATATAGAGAAGTGGAAAGATTAACAAAACGTTTAGAGGATCTGATGATGAAGCCAGGAAGACGAAAAGCCTTGGCAGTGATGTGTAGAATATGTAAGCCGAACTTTAATTTGGAATCAAAAATAACGCCAAGGTCCAAGAAACAACATTGAGAGGATAGCCAAGGACACAGTAGGAGAAGAGCAAAGGGGATGTTTTGTGGGAGAAAGACATTTGACGACACTTCACAACATTCAAAGTGAGGGAATTAGCAGTGCACCAGTAGGCCAAAACATCCAAATCGCTCTGCAATATGGGACAGTCACTAGCGGATTCAATCACTCTGAAAATTTTAAGATCAAAAGCGTACAAAAGGCAGGGTGAGTTAAAGAGTGAAGGAAGATCGTTAATAAACAAAAGGAACAATAAAGGGCCAAGAATAGATCCTTGCGGAACTCCTGAGGTAGGAAAAAAATGTGTAGAGGAGCAAGAGTTAACAGTAGCAAACAAACGCAGGAGGCGAACCAACAAAAAAGGGCACCGGAGACACTAAAACCCTGCTAAATTTGACAGAAGAATATAATGGTTCACAGAATTCTTTTTATGCACGGCTGCAACTGCAGAGGGGTGTGTCAATGTTACTTTTGTCTTTGAATGATGCATGCATTTTAGCGATGAATCAAATGAAAGGTTTTGCTATGGTTTATCTCTAAATTTAATAGAACTAAATAAATGAAATGTATAAAGTTTTATGAGTGGGAGCTTTAATCCTGCTATATTTGCTAGTTTTTCTTGGAAACTAAATGATTGCAGATTTTTTAGTTGTTTCCAATATAATTCATTTTCATTTCTAATTTGAAATGAATTTTGAAATTTAATTAATCAATGGTTGCTATTGAATTTACTTAAAAATACAGACATGTGAGAAGTAATGCCTCGCCCGGACTTCAGTTTCTCAACATCATCGAAATCCAATTCAGTGGCATACATAATATAAATTCAGAAGAAAATAAGAAAACCTAGATAATATAATTAAATAAGAAAAATTAGCATTGAAAAATTAAATAATCCAACAAAAGTTAACTGAAAATAGTGAGAAAAGTTGTATAGGCATTTTTTTTTGAAATAATAATATAATTCACAGTGATATTCATTCACAGAGAGATGGTGATCGTAGCTTAAAATGTAAATCAATATCAAAATATTCATTAAAGTTTCAGCTTTGAGATGCGGATTAAAAGCTTAGAGCATGTCATGCAACCAATAATCTAAAACTATTATTTTTCTGTAAAATGTAAAATGCGATTTTTCTATGTAATAATTTTATATTTTAATTTTTACAATTTATAACTTATTAGGTACACTATGGGATGGAAATCGGCTTGGGAATTCTTAGCAAGAAGAATTCTTAGAACTGTAAGGAAATTTTATTAGATCAGAATCATATCAGAAGGAAAGTTTCTTGGATAGTGGCATTGGAATATTTTATGTCTGTAAAGTTTAGGTGAATTGAAGAAATGAAAAAATTTTAATTTCTTATCTATACATTTTTAACCAAACTTAAAGTTAAATTAACAACAAAAAACTTATAATCTAGTGGCTATACTATTCTGACCTGTTGGCTTTTATCGGTTTTATTTTTACGCTAGAGTTACAATCAATGCAACACAACATTTACTGTCATCTGTCACTGGCTATATTAACGAAATTGTTGTTTGCTAATATGGATCCTTTAAAGTCTCGGAAAGTGATATCAGTGAGTATTTTACCCTTTAAAAGCTGCTCATACGTTCTCATGTGTTCAAACTCGTTTTGTTGTGCAACAAAGTTGTGTTGCATTGATTGTAACTCGAGCTTTATATTTACTGCCTTATATATTATAGATCTTAAGGCTCGTATCAACCAGAGCTCGCACACAGCTCGCGCTCAGATTTGACGTCATCGATACTTATACACGAGCTGAACGCGAACAATGTACGTGCTCTCCATCCGCAACGTCCACATCAAGTACGCAAACAGAAAAGTAGCTTGCGTGCTGGCACTTTTAGTGTAGACATTTACTTCCATGCGCGCATTCTGTACGCGCACTGCTTTTTTGCTCTCCGATCAGAATTTTTATATCAGTACACTTAAAAAAAACTTTCGTGAATGTGCAAAATGGATTTTGATGAAAACAAAATTCATATTCGTGCAGAATCTTACATAATATTGTCTAAATTTTCCAAAAAAAAAGAGAAAGAAAAATATGCACGATGAAAGCCATCACTTCGCATAATTTTTCCGATTTTCCCAAAAATATTTTATTTATTTTCATTCGGACTTTATCATCTTTATTAGTCTGAGCCCAGAAAATAGAATATTCCTCCTCTTTATTGATTAACTTAATGGCTAATTCATCAGTTCATTCCATACTGAGTGGCGTTTTGCACATCTGCTTTCCAACGAGAGCGGAAAGCAAAGAAGCAGCTCGACGAGCAATCGAAATGCAATGTTCGCTCGTCCACACTAAGTTTGTCTGCTCGCGAACAGAGCGTTGCATTCGAACTCGCGAACATTTTCATTGGAGACGTATCTCAAATGCAGCACGCGAGCAGCTCGCGCACAGCTCTTCTGTTTGTTTGCGCTCAGTGCGCGAGCAGCTTTTGGTGTAGACGATAGCTTGCTGGCTGAACACGAACAGCACGCACGCAGCGTGTTTGGTGGATACGAGCCTTTACACTTTAATAACTACAGCTGGGATCATCTTGACAATAATTACTTATATTATATCTTACCTACAACGTATATGTTATGTTGTATACTATCTTGTACCTAATTACAACAAACTTAGCCTAAATAGACCTAAATATTATTTTAGGTCTTAAATCTTGCTTCTCCAGTTCGTTGTGAGGCCTTCATAAGTGAAAAGCTTATCGATGAGCTGCCGATTACACGCTATCATCAAGGGGCACATAAATGGCTCATTGGAGCCAACACTATCCCCAAGTGACCGAATCAGTCCGTTCTTATGGCCGTCTGTCTGTCCGTATAACCTTGTCGCTAATTCCATAACCCGACTTATCAAACAGAAGAAGGTTCTTTGGCCACTTTTTAGTTACTGCTTTGTAGAAACTGCCAGTGCCGAGACGCAGGCCTCTCAATTCGAATATCTGTAATGCCAGTTTTGGAACAGTTAATCTAGGACGGAGCTGCGTAAGTTAGTATAGGCCAGATTAGAGTCCGATAGAAAATTAATTTAGCTTTGGTGGTCATACCCATCTGTTTGGCGAAAATATGTCTGATGCTTTAAAATGCGGATTCGACAGCTTTTATTTTACGCTGCTCATAATCGGGCAGAACAGCATTCAACTGAGATTGGTATGTTGACGCAAACAACTCAGCCTACTGGCCTGGATTGTGCATCCCTTCCAGCTTCTGGTTATTATATTTTCTAGAAAGCAAATGAAATTCCTTTAACATGTCGGGGCCTGGATGAATGTTACAGACATTGGACACGATGTTCACTCCAAGACCTAGCAATAATTTCAGCAATGATTTTGCTAAGATTGATATTTGATAATTGACATTTGAAAAAAACGACTTGAAAACCATTTGCAAAATGCAAGTTGTAGGAAAAAAATAAAGATTTTTTTTGCATAGGATTTTTATAGGATTTTTAATAATGACGAGAATCTTGAAGGCCAAATCATTTGATGATCCAAGTGATGCTGGTCCATGACAGCCAAAGTCTGGCATTCACTGACTAAGGTCTGTATTTAGTCAGATCAGAGAAGTCTAATCTATTATGAGTTACTGCAATCGTCTGAAGCTTATACTGGTGATGTATATCGATGACAAGCAATGGGCTGGAAATAAGTTATGCTACATAAACGACTAGAATATGAGCATCGACACAATGAATGAATTTTCCACCCTAATCATGCCGGAACAGATGCTGCTCCGCCAGATTAAAACTACTTAGGTTAGGTTAATAAAGAGGGCTGCCGGGAACGCGGTTTGCATTAGGCCTCCAGTTTGGGCCCATTTGCCACCCTCCGCCGGCTTTTTAGACCTGCCAAGTGACCGCTTCGCCAAACTAGATCAGCTGACTCAGCGTGACGGTACTGGCCACCCCTGCTAACCCTTCAAAGTAGTTAGAACCAAAAATCTTCAGGCGTTTATTATTTAGGGCCGCTGTCCTCTTAGGGTGTCCCCTTCCATCTCGCACCTCTTGTATAAATTGCTGGATGTCAGTCCCTTTCTGTTCGCATGAGATGCGGTAAGGCAGTGCCCTGTGAGCAAGCCGACCGTGGCTCTCAAGCAGTTTCTGCTGAGCTTGAGCAGTTTCCTGCTTTTGCTTCGATCAGGTGATGGCCATAATGTCCTGGCCACCCTGCAGTCCAACCTGTTTTCCCATTTGGACTTTAGTTTGACCCATATGGCGGCATCAAGTTTGCTTGTGATACTTAGAAGAGCAGAACTGGATAGTCCTACTCCACTTGATCTATGCAGTAAGTCCTTTCTGAAGCACGATTCACCTTTTTTTTCGAAACAATAAAAATTTGCCAGCAAAGTTGGATCGCATCCAATAAAAGAAACTTCTCAAGAAAGGAAATCCATGAATCATCTGAGTGATGGGCGTAAATTAGCACTTCAGGTGGGACATAAATCAACATCAGCATAATATTTGTTTTCATTGCCAATAGTAGAAACCTTTTCATTTCTTCCGCCCTAATTCAAGATCGGATTTAATTTTTTCGGTCTGTATTCATGTTCTATTTGTCGCTATTATTATCAATGCTGTGAATCATTAGAATTTACCTTTCTTCGCCAACTTACTGTACCTCTCCTGTGACATCTCAGCGAAAATTCCATATCAGCATTACCAGGAGTAAAACATTGTCAATTACTCACCAGTTTGAATAAGTAAACAGAGAGCACATTACTCTCTCTTTCCCAAGTTCTGCAAAATATTAATTATACTATAAACTTCAAATGCGCACACTCGCTATAAATCCTGTTGCTCGTTTCTCCTTCATGTTTTCAAAGTAACTTCATGCATGCCGCATCTCTCCATCAACAACTGTTGGTCCTAGCCAACATAACCTGCAGTCATCTGTTCCGGGAAAGCGGTATATACCCCAATATATTCATTCGATTGATTTTTACGCATCCCCGTGCAATACTATAACGAATACCTGAGGTCTAGGATATTATGGCAACCCGGGTCTGTGTTGCACTAGGAAACGGGGTTAGGAGGACTTAGTCACTGCAAGGGAATCCCTTGCAGAATACCATATTAGTAGCGAACCAAGTGAAATTTTGATCAGTTCGATTTCGGTATTCAAACCGTTCGCGTACAGCAGTCGTCCTTTCGAATCTAATATTGAATGGGCTCTTTGCTCCTGAAACGGTATCCTCTACTGAGCAAACTCCAATCGGATTGAAGTCAAGACAAGGTAGCGTAGAGGTGTCAAGCAAATTATTTCGCGTACGTTGCTCCGTAATGTACGAGTACAGAAACAACACATCGATTTATACGTTAAAGCTGACGATGAATTTGTAGATTGAGCTAATGCAAACGTCTTCGAGTAGTTTACTTTAAGCACTCGCGAAAGTTGGACGGTTTCGGGCGAAACAGTACGCGTGCAATTAATAATTTTTTTTAAAAATAACATCCTGATTATGTTTGATAGCTATTTTTGCGGTAAAAGACGGATATAGACGGATATAAATTCTTATTAAACTTCATTAAAAGCTTCAACCTACGCAAAATCTAAACCAATTGACATCAATATCTACATTAAAAAAATCTTAAATAACGAGTGATATTTTAAATAGTGTCAGCCTACTGATTCCGAGCATCTTAAACCAACTCCTCCGATCTCGAAGCCAAATTCGCTTTGCAATCAACCTGTTCGCTGGATTTCCACCAGTAACTTTAGTGTCGCGAATGGTAGTGGACTGCAAAAAGCATTTGACCAACCACTCCGAAAGGAATGGCGCCAAGTCGTTAAGAACCATCCGAAGATTCTCATTTCTCATGTCGGTTCCTTTCGAAATATCTCACAACTACGGAATTTAACTATTGCTTCGGCTCAGAATTATTCTCGTAACACTTGGAATATCTTCGCCAGAAAGAATTTAATATTGAAACACAATAATTCCGGAGCTAGGTCGCTCCAAGAGCCAGATACCTGGCTTCAGTATCTATTTCCCTCTGTGTCTTTACTACATCGGTCGTGGGTTCGTGCGTGTGTAGGTGATTTCCAAGTGCGGGCGCCGGACAATAACAGCCGTTATTATATTAAATCATAAAATGTGTTGAGTTTATCGCGAATATGATTTAAGTGCCAATCAATCTTGCAGATATCATAAGAGTATCTGGTTCGTGAATACGTTCGAAATAGATATCAAATCTATTATATAGTGAATACGTTCGAAATAGATATCAAATGAGAAAAATACAATTTTGATTGAAAAATTAGAAGCAGTGAAATAAAATATGTGAAAAAGTTACTGAAGCAATTTTTTCATCGAATCAAAGTAGAAAATTATGATCGGCGACATTTAACTGGTTTTCGTGATTTTGGCACGGAGGCTGGATGTGTTTTATGCAAACCGCAACGACGACTATTAAAACATTTCACAGCCTACATAACTGCTAAATGTGGGTTTCGAGACCGGCTTCGACACAAACCGCAAAGTACCGTGCGTTGTGGTGAGGTCTTCAGAAGAAATTGATTGGAAGTAAGTTTTTTTTTTACAATTATTCAAAGACATCTGAAAATTCGAGACGCTATTAATTGTTGTTCCTTGTCTTAACAATGACTTCCGTTCGAGTTTCTAGCTTCTAGATGATGAAAAATTTATAAATGCCATCGAAAAATGTTCAAAAGTCAGCATATATTGATATTTGGAGATTACATTTTTTAGTGCTTATCATTGTTTTTGTATTTTTATCTGCAAAAAATTGATTTGTGTACTTGGCAATCGATGGCTTTGTTTAGATTGTCTTCGTTGTTAGTGACAACCGAATGTTTTTGTTGGCTGTTTCGCGGATAAAAGATGAATTAGCATTGACAGCAAGCTCGTTAAGTTCTCTGTTGTACGATTGTGGGAGGATGTAGATTGTTTTTCTCTTTAAACGGAAAGTTGTGTCATTGTCAATCTGTTCGATGAAGGTGTCAGATGCAAATGATTTGACGGTGTGTTTGTGCCAACCATTTCCACAGATTATCCGCTGATCTAATTTTAGAATAGATGGAGATGACTTTTGATGAATGGAATAGAATGAGAAAAAAGGGAATGTAAACTAGGCATTCTAGACAAAAATGGCCAATCTGTCAAATGAATAAAACTGAAGATTTTTCAACTATAAATATTTCCTGAACTGTTGTTTTCACGAAAATTTCTAAGGTATTTAATTCGTTGAGCACAGAAATGTGCACATAAACTTTATAGACAAAATTTACTTGTGTTTATAGTTCTTGAGCTACGAGTCTGAGAAAATGGAATTGCGTAATTGACTTCTAACGTAAAATTTTACAACATACAAAATTCCGTTGAGAAATTTTCACGTGGGTTTATTTGGCAAAGAAAGTCTAATATGGCTGGTCTAATGATTAATAAAGTCAAATCTTAGTGATAGATAAAAGAATTCTGATTCAGTCAGATTTTTTAATTATTTGCAAGCTTTTCGATGTTTTCTTGATATTTATAATACTCATGGCGGCTATACTTTTGAGAATTTCTTCGAAAAAATATTAAACATGTTATCTTGAACACAAAACAGCCTGATTTAATAGTATATTCACTAAATCTATTTAAGCTATTATGGGCTGAACTCTAAATTTAATGAAGAATTGACCATATTAGGAAATACAATTCGAAAATGATGTCCTATTTAGTAAAAGAACTGCGGATCTTTCTTTTCGAAATGAGTTCACTGTCTTTCCGACTTGATACCTAGCCCTTTAATGATAAATACAGCTTCGTCAAAAAAATAGTTCGTTGCTATTATTGTTTTCAACATTAGTGTGAATTCAAAGGATTTTTGATTCCAAAGCTGCTAAAATTCATTGTGGTGGATGAAAATTCATTCAAAATGAAATATGTAAGTAAATTGAAATTCAGTAGCTACCATTTGCTAAATAAGCGCATGCCACATAAGACACAAATAAGAAAATTTATCAGGATTGCTCTAATGTTTATGTCCTTTCTGAGCTCTAATCTCCACAACCTGGTATAATCAAGTCTATTAAATGCAAGGTACAGTTTTGGTCCAGTTAGCTCAAGTATTTTAAGTCACTATAGCTTACATTGTAAAAGCTTAACTTTTTTATGAGCTCTTCATGTCGAATTAAAATTTGAACTGTGGAAAACAGTTGTATGTTTCTGTAAGTAGTCTTTCCAGATCGAATTTTAGCTTTTCCATTAAATAATTTGTAGGCTTATGAAGAACACGAATAGAACATTTTGCTTCTAATATACATACGTGGATGTTTACTTCGTAGTTTTGTAAATACTGTGTAAAATTTTACCAATATTAAGTTAGTTTTGTCAGTGGAATAACAAGATATGACCGTAAATTATTCTCAAGTTTAAAAATTCTAGCTCACCAGCACCGCTAGAAACACAAATGTTCGACGAGCAGTAAACGAATCGTACAAATTTTGAGTGTACGAGTATGTTATATCAGCTAGTTTGTTATAGTCAGTCTGTGTCGAGGACTATGTACTGTTTTGTTCACAAGAATGCATTGAAACTCATAGGGAGGCAAAGTTTTCAGGGTTACCACTTGCATGAATTTCAAAATTTAGTAATGAATCGAATTATGAATCTCGTTTTCATACGGTGATTTCATCGAAAGAAAGATGTTTGGGGTTGCCATCCTAAAAATTTTCAGAACTTGAAAAATTTGAAACATTGGTTATTTAATTTCATGGTAGGTTTTCGTCACATGAATTATTAGCTTTAGCATTTATTGAGACGGAAATGACAAAAAAGCCTCGTGCTGGTGACTTATTACTGGCACCAAAGCCAAATTTATACCAAATCTGCTTCACATTTAAGTCAACATACCCTGTGAACTTTGTTTCGATCCGATGACTGCATTGCAAGTTCTAGAAGTACAAAAAATGTATGAATACCACTCGCAAAAGTTTTCAAACTTTTGCAATCTTAATATTTGTTGTTAATTGTCACTGCAAGACCACACAAATTTGAAAATTGCATGATAAAATAGCTTACCAAAGATATGGCCGTTCAATATTGCCTAAAATAAGGTCCATTTACCGTATGAATTTCGTTCTGGTTGTCTGACTGCAATACAAATTATAATTGAATTTGATCACGGTTCCCTTCTTGTCTATAAATCAGCATAGACAACGTATATCATTTCTACAGCATCGAAGCCGAGCATATTGAAACGGGAAACTCGATCGTTTTGCGGAATCAGCCTCCGGAAGCAGAATCAAATTGGAATTGTTTTTGCGGGATGATTAAAATTGAACAACTTTTTATTAACATTAAAAATTTTAATCTACATTGAAAATTCTATTTTGACAAAGTGGTTTCGAAAGTATGCACTGTAATGATTTCCACCTGCAAGTGGTCACGCCAGTCAAGTATGCACTGTGTGCTGGTGTCTGATGAGAAGCAGTGCATACTTTCGAAACCACTTTGTCAAAATAAAATTTTCAATGTAGATTAAAATTTTTAATGTAAATAAAAAGTTGTTCAATTTTAATCATCCCGCAAAAACAATTCCAACAAAGTATAAGACAAAAAGCTTTATTTTCATGAGCAAATTTTCAAAATTCAAGACACCAAAGTTACCGTAGCTGGAAGCTCCAACCTAATTTATCAACCGATTTTTATAACAAATTTTTCAGCTACTGTATCAATTTCGTAAAAATTTGGTGACTAAATCAGAATTTATAGGGCAAAAGGCACTTTTTTTTTAATTGCTTTTCAGGCTGGTACCACTGTTACAAGGTAATCCACATTTCAAAATCGCTTCTATCAGATCTGGACCTACTCAAATTTGAATTACAATTGTATATGATTATCGGGTCGTGAGTTCTCGTGAACAGAAGTTTCTGTTGCCAAAAATATAGGTAATTTGGGGAAGAGTTACCGTTCTTGTCCGATATGGAATTTAAAAAGTTTTACTTTGGATGTTTAGATAAAGCATAGGATTTATATTTGTGTTGCCTTTTTTATACCAAAAAGCGAAAAAATTTCAGGAAACTTAATCTTTTTAAGGCTTTCACTTTTAGTGTCAGCCAAAGCTACCGTGCTACCGGCACGTTCCTATATAAGTCCACAATTTAGTAGCATCAATAAGTCCTGTAAGTTATTGCAAATCAACGTTTTTCAAATTTTCCCGATCTCTTTTTATGCACCTTGCACACACATAAGAGCCTAGACAGACGGCGCAGCCTAAATGACAATTTACCGTAAATAATCATTTGAGTGCCGTGTGTCATATGCTATTTTGGACTAATCACCACTAAATGACCAAATTATCAATCATTAAGCAAATCGCTAATTATCATCAAACTTTCGTTATTTATTCTTAAATGATGTAAAGCTGCTCGATATAATATAAAATCTCCCTGTAAAAAGTCACTTTTCGCATTAGAAAGGAAAAAGAAGACAACTTTTTTTTGAGATGTCAAATTTAAATTTGAAATATTTGATGAATTTTAATGTAGTTCTTGCGCGTTTTGTACTCCAACTTCATTAATTAGGACATAAAAAACGCAACATACGCTTAAAACACTTTCAATTTTTCCATTTTTCAAAAACTAATTGCTTTGAGTGACAGACAGTCACTTACAGTATTGATCATTAACAAAAAGGGTGTGTATCAGCAACTTTTAAATTACTGATTTAGGTATAAATGATTATTAGTAAATTAGTAATTTAAGTGCCTGTCTGTCTAGGCTTTAAGGTTAAAAATTTCCAAAATGTTACCATACTCACATTCAAAACATGTTCGTAATTCATTTTGCAAACTGAGTTTTTTTTAAAAGTTATTTGTTGACAAAATAATAGGTATATTTCAAGTAACACTAAAACGCCGCCGGCACCAAAGAGTAAAACATAATTAAGATTTGGTGAGACCTGGACTTATTCTGCATATACACCAATGTATTCTGAAAATTTCAGCTCAATCGAATGGCGCGTTCCCAAAAGTCACAGAATTTTTTTGATGATATATATACATATCTATATATATATATATATATATATATATATATATATATATATATATATATATATATATATATATATATATATATATATATATATATATAAAATAGAATAAAAAAAATCCATTATTTTTCTCAATAGATGGTTTTAGTAATTGTATAAGGCCGATCGGGTTATACTAGATGACGTTGGAGAGATAACATTTTGCACTAAAAAAGCCTTTTTTGGCAGTTTTGTAATTGGTTGACTTAGTTTTGTTTGAGTGCGCGTCGAAAATGGACACCAGCAAAAAGAAATGATGCCATATTCTAGCGTTTTTCTTCGATAAACAAGAATACGCTAGTGCGGTGGTTGAAAATGAGAATAGTGTTTATGATCTTGATACTGTATCAGCCAATTACGCGCAATGTTGGTTTCATCGAATCCGTTCCGATAATTTCGATGTCCAAAATGTACCACGCTCTGGAAGGCCAATTGTCAAAAATCTCTATAGAATCATGGAAATTGTCGTGGCCGACCGTCATGTAAGCACTGTTTCGATTGCACAGGAGCTAGAAACTGTTTGGAAATATTTGTATAAGACTGGATTCAAAAAGAAGCTCGATGTATGGATGTCACACGAGTTAACGGCAAAACACCTTATAGACCGAATTTCCTTCTGACCCATTTATGATAATAAATTATACCATTTATGAAGCAAATGAATAAATTGACCCATTGATGAAGCTGATGGGGACTGGTGATGACAAGTAGATCACTTACGACAATTTCAAGCCACACCGAATCGTGGTGAGCCGGTGCAAATGGTGACCAAGCCAGGATTGAGGACTAGGTAGGGTTTGCTGTGTGTTTGGTGGGTTTGGAAGGAAATCATTTACTATGAGCTGCTCCCGTACGGCGAAACTCTTGATTCATACCTATACTGTAAACAATTGAACCATCTGACGGAAGCAATCACCCAGAAGTTGCCAGTTTAAGCCAATAGAAGAATTGTAATCCATCAGGACAACACCAGGCTACACACATCGGCAGTATTTCGCCAGAAGCTCCGAGAGCTTTGTTTGGGAGGGTTTTTGTATCCATTTTATAAGTGATTATTACCTGTTCCTGTCCATGGCGAATGATTTTACTCGTGAAAAATTCGCCTTAACAGAGGCTTGTGGAAACCGACTGTTCCAGTTTTTTGCCAATAAGGACGATTCATAGAAGCCTGTGATGATGATGATGATGGCCTGGAGTGGGTCCAGAGGGACCCTAGCACTGCAACCTCCTGGGTCTATTGTGCCTCCTTTGCGTTATGTCCTATAGGATGTCCAGGCTTCTCATGAACCTGAATATGTTCTTTGACGGGACATTTGTGATGTCCCTGATGGAAGGAAGAGCAGAGCCAAGTAGCTCGAATCTTCTTCTCGCTAGTGCTGGACAGACTGTGAGCAGATGTTCTACACACTCTGTCGTTTCCCGACAGTATCTGCAGCGGTCGTCCTGCTCCTCACCTATCCTGTGGAGGTACTTTTTGCATGGAAGGTGTCCTGGCAATGCTCCGCATAGGGCTCTTATGCCACTTTTGCAGAGAGCCACTGCTTCTTTTGCTCTTTTATTATCGAAGCCAAGGTATTTTTTTGAGTGTTTTAAACCCTCAATATTAAGCCAATACTCTTCAATCTTCTTCTTGCTCCATGTTTTAATTTCCTTTTCCGTATCTGCTTTTCTAAAAGCCTATGATAGAGGTATAATACAAGAACGGCGTGTATTCAATTTAAATTGAATTATTCTAAGCATGCTAAATAAAGCCTTCAACTTCATGCAAAAATAATGGATTTCTTTTTACTATACCTTATGTAGAAATGTCCATTTTTGGCCACAGTAATTTTAATTTTGAACAGTAGTAAAAATAAGTGAAGTTGTTTTAGTACGTTATTTATAATTTCTTGTTTTTGATGTGTTTTATCCAAGGCAGTCTTCTAGCCAACGTCAGTTTGGCCGTTTGTTTGTTTTTACTCATCTTTACCAAATGGACCGTAAATCGTTCCTTTGAAATTGCCCTGGAAGGACTTAAATGCTCTGTCCACACTACCAATGCCAGAGTACCATAAGGTACTGTTCTCTCCCGTCTTTTTTGTAAATTACCTCCTTTTCTTCATTTTCAATCCGATTTATAGTTTTGTCAATGACGGCATCCTTAAATTCGCATATTTTGTGAGAGAGTGGCTGACAATCGTGTTTTCAAAATTTTCAATTTGCGAAATATTAGAGAACGGTATACATATATGAAGGATTGTAGATTTGAGTCTTTGGCATTTGCTAGCTTTGAGTTGTGAAAAATACAAGTACTATCTACGAAGAGGGACACTTTTGTGCTGGTTGAATTGGAAAAGTTTGCTGTGAAGATGGAGTGAGGAGCCCTTAGTAGTCCAGTTTGTATTCAATGGTTTCTAAAGAAATGATTTCCTGTTTTTACTTGAAGCATATTCTTTCCATAGAGCAAGAATGCAGCTTGTTAAATGCGGAGAAAAAGAGGTTGGCATTGATGCTTATTTAAAAGTAATCCTGTATACCAGACTTTATCGAATGTGTTGGTCACATCTAACATAACCAAACCCGTAAATTTTCTTTGGTTTGATGCTATTCTCATACGCTGAACCACTTTTGCAAGCTTTAGCTTCGTAGAATGAGGTGATTTGAAACCAAAATAAGTTTCAAGAGTGATATGTTTTTCCACAGTCATCTCTGTATGCTTGCACTGAAGAAGGCATTCAGCGACTTTGCCTCGAGACGAACATAGGCTTAGTATAGTATAAATAAATAAAGCGAGCATTTGGTCGACTATTTTTATGAGTTCGTCTTCTTTGCTAATATGGTCATCCAAGGTGTAATCATCTTGGAATTGTAGCTCTAAAATATCAAAAAAAGCCTGTGTTTTGCTCTCGCAATCGTATTTAAAACCGTTTCGTATGCTAAATTGGGTCATCATTACCTTACATTTTAGGTTAGTCGCCAGAAGCTGTAAGTAACCTGGTTCTATACTTTGTACAAATTTTCTTTCCCTTTCATTGCGAAAATAGTCTATCCAGCAACTGGTGATGTTGGCCGTTCGTTTCCATTCTAATGCTACAGTCACCTACATTTCAAGCTCTTCTCTAAATTCGATTCCTCCTCTTTGCGAGAGCTTTCGCGTGTTTGTAAGGGCTATTGCTTGATATGTTTCAAAACTGCAAGCGTCTGATCTATTAAAACCATAAACAAGAAAATAACAAATCAAAAATATAAATTTTGGTTTTTGTTTACTTATTAGCTTACATAGTCTGATTGTGAGTTAAAAACGTAACTCGCAATACTGGCAATGTGCCAATTCTTGTACCAAAGTGCTGGGGCAGGCTCACCGGCAGCTTTAACCACTAAAATAGTCTTGGGGCTTTGGTTTGAGAAAGAGCCTTTATTCATGCTAAAACGCTTCTTTTATACATAAATTTGGCTTACGTACTAATTTAACAAAATGCTAAGTAAGATATAATTATATTGAACTACAATAAAGTGCACACATGCATTTATGATTTGAACTTTAATTGCAAGCGAATTTTTGAGTGTCATCATATTTACGGAAAGTGCGAAAAACGAGAAAGGCTTACGTTACAATGACTGAATGGTTGTAAGGAAGTTTCTTGATTATGAAATTTGACTCCCAACATGTGAATTGTCGGTACATTGAATGACTAAGTGTACAATTGTTTTGTTTATAAGAAAATGAATGAGTACGAATATGATAACGTGTGCTTGAGTTTGTGAAGGTAGGTATGTTATGACATTGAACTTGACTGAAATTAAGTATTCTACGATGACAATGAACTTGAACGAAATAAGTATTTTATGATGACAATAAACTTAAATGACTAATGAATTCTTAACATTCTGCCCCCCAAGAACCACTGGTTCTTCTAAAGTATGTCTAGTTTTAAGTGTGGGTGGTCGATGCCTCGTACCATCTTGCGGTTGCTTTGGGGGCTGTAGAGGTCGTACTGTTGAAGAGGTTGGTTTGTTTACGTTTTCTTTTCGGCTGTACGTGTCGTTGTTCTTGCTGGTCTTCACCTTGTTGCGGCACTGGGTTGGTCATCATTTGGAAGTGGACATATCTTTGCAAGTGATCGATCAAGGGTTCCAGTGGCTGTTTTGATTGTTACCACTCTGGCTAGGTTGTCCTTTCCTAGATGGATTGCGGTTACTCTGCCCATTGGCCAGTGGAGTGACGGCTGGTTTTCGTGTTTTATTAACACTAAATCTCCCACGTTTAATCGACGATTTTGGCTGAACCATTTACTTCTCTGCTGCAATTGTGTCAGATACTCTAGACTCCACCTTTGCCAGAATAGTCGTTTCATGCTTTGAATCATTTGCCACTTCTTTGAAAGGCTGTCTTCGGTGTTACCATCTGGAAGTTCAAACAAACTTTGACCGGTAAGGAAGTGGCCTGGGGTTAAAACTGCGAAATCGTTGGGATCACTGCTTATTGGAGTTAAGGGTCGTGAATTCATACACGCCTCGATCTGTGCGAGCAGTGTATACATTTCTTCAACGTTGAGAAGCGTGCAGCCGATGACCTTAAATAAATGGCGCTTCATTGATTTGACGGCGGCTTCCCAAATTCCACCAAAATGTGGGCTGCCAGGAGGAATGAACTTCCAATTAATGTTGTTGATCGCTAATGTTTCTTGTGCTTCTGAGATCATGTTTAGTACATCACGTCTTAGTGTTTTATCCGCACTGACAAAATTTGTTCCATTGTCGCTCATCAACGTGTGACACATGCCTCGTCTGGCGATAAATCGTCTTATGGCCGCAATACAAGTCTTTGCTGTTAGATCACTGGCTAGTTCTAGGTGCACTGCCTTTGTCGACAAGCAGATGAATACGACTATGTACGCTTTCGTCGTTTTTGCTCCTCTCCCACTGCTCCATTTTATAGTAATAGGACCAGCATAATCAATGCCACTTTGTGCAAAGGGCTTTCCGGGAGTGACGCGTTCACTAGGAAGCTGACCCATCAACTGTTGTTCAGGTTTGGCTGTTGTTTTGAAGCACCTGACGCATTTTCTGGTTACCGCTTTGACTGCCGTTAAGCCATTGATAATCCAATATTTTTCCCGAATTGTGGCGTGCACTAACTGAGCTCCCCCATGCAACGTTAAATGATGGTAATGTTTTATAATTAAATTTGCTAAATGACCTCGGGGTAGTATAATTGGGTGTTTTTTGTCTGGGTCGCTAGCACTGTGCTGAAGTCTCCCAGTCATCCTCATTAGCTGATTTGAGTCGATGAATGGTGTCAAGCGTATCAGAGAGCTTGATTTGGGCAATGGATGCCTCTTTGTTAGTGATTTTATTTCGTTTGGAAAGGTTTCTCTTTGCACCAATCGCACACATACTAATTCGGCATCACGTAGCTCTTCAGCACTCAGAAAAGAGGTGGTTGGGCGATTCTTCCATCTCCTGCAATATGCTATAACTCTTACTAGCTTTGATAGGGAAGAAAATTTTTCAATTAAGTCGATTTTTTCGTGCTCCTTTGAAGTCGTAAAACACGCAATAGTGTTCGATCGCAATTCTATGTTGACTGCTGCTTTGTTCTCGCAGCCTTTACTTCTTGGCCATTTGGAAGAATCTTCTCGTAGCCATGCTGGACCTTCCCACCAAAGTTTATTTTCTAGTAAATCTTGAGGGAGGCTTCCTCGGGAGGCAATGTCTGCTGGGTTTGTGGTGCTTGGCACGTGTTCCCATTGCTTGAGGTCGGAGTCAGTCTGTATTTGGCTAACACGATTGGCCACAAAGGTTTTCCATTTGACAGGTTGATTTTGAATCCACTGTAATACTATTGTAGAATCGGTCCAGTAACTTGGTGTGACGTGAGACCAACAGTGCGCTTCCAGGGTTGCCTTCATTAGCTGTGTTAATAAGACTGCCCCACAAAGCTCCAGACGTGGAATGGACAATATTTTTAAAGGTGCCACCTTTGATTTTGATGTTAAGAGTCGTGTAGTTATGTCACCGTTCGAATGGTGTATACGAGCGTATATAACAGCGGCATATGCTGATTCCGATGCATCGCAGAACCCGTGCACTTCGAGAATCTCATTCTTGCTATAACCTAAACAACGTGGAATCGAAAGCTGTTGCAATAGCTCGAGTTGATTTCTGAGGCTCCTCCATTTGATTTCCAGTTCGTTGTCTATGGGTTCATCCCAGCCCGTTTTCTTTAACCATAATTGTTGCATGATGATTTTCCCTAGTATTATGCAAGGTTGAACCCAGCCAATTGGATCAAACAATTGGGAAGTTTCTGACAGAATCTGCCTTTTTGTAATAAGGGTATCTTTGTTCCCTTGCAAGCACACTTTAAATGTGAATGTATCCTTTGCTGGATTCCACTGAAGTCCTAATGCCTTGATGTTGTCCGTCAATGTTAATTTTAATGGTATCTGTGTTTCTCTGTCTGCAGGACAAATTGTTTCTAGTAGAGATTCGTGGTTTGCAGTCCACTTCCTTAGATGAAATCCACCTTTGTGTAGTACTGTTATTAGGTCTTGTTGTAGTTGTTTGACTTCCTGGAGAGAATCACCACCTGTAAAGACTTCGTCGACGTAAAATTCTTGTTTTATTGTTTCGCAAGCCCTCGGGTAGTAAAGGCTTTCGTCCTCTGCCAATTTGTGTAGGGTCTGAATCGCCAAAAAGGGAGCACTAGCTGTTCCGTAGGTGACTGTGTTCAGTCTATAATGTTTTATGGCATCAGATGGGAGATTTCGCCAGAGTATTCTTTGGTAGTCTCGATCGTCTTCGTGGACTAAAATTTGCCTGTACATTTTCTCCGTATCAGCTGCTATCACGTATTTTAAAGTTCTCCACTTCATTATAATCGTTGCTAGGTTGTTTTGTATGCTTGGGCCTACTAGCAACACATCGTTGAGGGATTTTCCGCTTGGAGCAGCTTGCGATGCATTGAACACGACTCTGAGCTTCGTTGTTGTGCTATCTTCTTTGCAAACGGCATGATGAGGCATATAGTAATTGTATGATGAATAAATTTCCTTTGGGCTGACCTCTGTCATGTGGCCTAGATCGATATATTCTTGGATGAATGCCGTATATTGGCTTCTCAGTTCCTTGTTACCCATTAATCGTCTTTCAAGACGTGAAAATTGAATATGTGCAGCCTTTTGAGAGTCTCGTAGCGCTTTGGTCGGTTCACCCTCCGTTTTGAATGGAAGTCTGACCACGTATCTACCTGACTTCTCTCGTCGCGTGGTTCTTCGGTACCAGTTTACGGCTGCTTCTTCCTCCTTTGTCATATGATTGACTGTTGGGACCTCCTCGAGTTCCCAAAATTTCCGTAGTAATTTGTCTGCTGTGTCTTCTGTGGAGACCATGGCGATGATATCAGCATTCGGAGACTTTGTATAAGTGGGACCAAGTAGCACCCAACCCAATCTCGTTTTGAGGGCACATGGTGTGCCTTGTTTGAATTCAGGCAACACAAACAAACCATAAACATCGGCTCCAAGCAAAACGTCGATATTTCCTGGAACACCATAGTCAGGATCAGCTAAATCTCGTAGGTTGCAGTGTGCTGGTAACTCCGTTTTTGTCTCGACTGCTGGGCATACATTTGTAATTTTAGATATGATTAGAGCTGATATGTTGATTTCATCTCCGAATTTGGGTTGTATCAATAACTCTATTTCACCTCTTGTTCGTATGGAAGACTTTGATCCGAGACCACTGATGCTGAAACTTGCATATTGACGTTCTATTCCTAATGATTGAACTGCCTTTTCGGTGATGAAGCTTCGTTGTGAGCCACAGTCGATGAGAGCTCTTAAGGTAGTCAGATGCCCTACTCTGTCTCTTACCTTGAGCCTTGCCGTTGCCAACAACACGGTCCGGGAAGCTTCAGTTTGGTTAGCCATGAGTGTTGTCGTCGCTGGGGCTGATTGTTTTGTGGCTTCCTTGCCCTTTGTCTTATCATCGCTATCATTACTGTGCAGTAATGTATGATGTTTCTTGTTGCACATGCGGCATCGATTCTTAGATGGACAACTCTTGACATTGTGCCCCTTTTGCAAGCAGTTGTAACAGGCACTTCGTTCTTGAATCAAATTCCTTCGTTGGGAAACACTCAATGTTTTAAACATGCTACATTGATTACTGAAGTGGTCCTTTTGGCAAAAAGTACATACCGTCGCTTCTTTCGCTATGAGCGAGTCCACCTTGCCTGTCCTTTTTGTTGTGCCCAGTGCTTCTAACGCTCGGAAACGACCAGTTAGAAAGTCCATGAATGTTTCTAACTTAGGTATATCGGAACACGATCCCAGCGAGGCCTCCCATAGCCTTCGTGATTGAATATCCAATTTCTGGCTGATCATGTAGATGATGATTGCATCCCAATTGTCGACGTTGATGCCAATCCCTTTCATGTTCGCGAGAAATTCAGCAGTTGCATCCACTAAGTTTTTAACGGCTGAATCTCGTTCTTCTTTAGCTGCAGCGAGATGATAAAATTTGTGCATATGATTCCATGCAATCGCTTTTTTGTTGTCGAATCTTTCATTTAATAATTCCCATGCCGCTTCGTAGTTTTCGTTGCTTATGTCCAAATGCTGAACTACTCGAGCGGCTTCACCCGTAAGATGCGTTTTTAAGTATTGCATCTTTTCGACGGCTGATAGACCTTCACTATGGTGCACCATCGAAGTGAAGAGATCATGGAACGTTCTCCATCGACCGTAGTTCCCATCGAATTGTGGAATGGTAATCCGCTCCAATCTGATTCGGTTGGAGCCAGAAGTTGTCTCGTTGATCGTATTTGATGCGGTTGCTGTGCTAGTGAGACTAGTGTGCTCCTTGACACCAGTCTCAAAGATCGAGAGGAGCTCCAGGTAGATTTCCTCGACCCTATCGTATTCCAGTGAGTATTGCCTTTGATGCTCGCTGGTCAGCTTTCCTCCGGACAAGATAGCCTGATGTGACGTCGTGATCATCGTCCAAATTTCCGCTAGACGTTGCTGCCTCGCCTTAAAATATCCATACGAATGCCGTTCCTTGCTGTCCTTCCGGAAGTTCGTCATAATCCTGGTAAGCTTCTCGAAATTGTCCTGCTGCACCACGTTTGCTTCCGCCATCGCTTGTGTATTTTACTGCTTCTATAGGATTAGCCAAATAAATTACTTTCAATGTTTCTTAAGGTGGAACTTACTTATCTTCTGCACCGAATTGCAAATGAAGTCAATTCGCTTGGTGGAGAGTCGATAGTAGCTGCACCGAAACCTGATTTCAAATTTTGGCTATCCGGCTCGACGGACCAAAAATGATTGTGAGTTAAAAACGTAACTCGCAATACTGGCAATGTGCCAATTCTTGTACCAAAGTGCTGGGGCAGGCTCACCGGCAGCTTTAACCACTAAAATAGTCTTGGGGCTTTGGTTTGAGAAAGAGCCTTTATTCATGCTAAAACGCTTCTTTTATACATAAATTTGGCTTACGTACTAATTTAACAAAATGCTAAGTAAGATATAATTATATTGAACTACAATAAAGTGCACACATGCATTTATGATTTGAACTTTAATTGCAAGCGAATTTTTGAGTGTCATCATATTTACGGAAAGTGCGAAAAACGAGAAAGGCTTACGTTACAATGACTGAATGGTTGTAAGGAAGTTTCTTGATTATGAAATTTGACTCCCAACATGTGAATTGTCGGTACATTGAATGACTAAGTGTACAATTGTTTTGTTTATAAGAAAATGAATGAGTACGAATATGATAACGTGTGCTTGAGTTTGTGAAGGTAGGTATGTTATGACATTGAACTTGACTGAAATTAAGTATTCTACGATGACAATGAACTTGAACGAAATAAGTATTTTATGATGACAATAAACTTAAATGACTAATGAATTCTTAACATAGTCTATACACTAATTGAAATATTTCTGTTGCATTAGATGATTGTATAAATAAATAAATATACCATAAATAGATAAAAAACAACCAAATTCTTCAAAACCAACTAAGATATTTCTATAATTTTTTTTTTTTGAAAATGTTAGTATTTTCAATTGGGCAAGTTTGGTCAAACAAAGCTTCCAATTGGATTCTAGGCAATTTTAAAAGAAATTATGCATAGTACTATAATTTTCCGAAACCTAATTTTCTGCAACAAAATGCAGCAAAAAACAGCTGGATGCATTCACTAAAATAAATAATACGAGCATGTCACACTGTTAATTTTATCGTATCTAGCAAATGTCTTTAAATATGGTAAAAGCAACAATAGAATTATGTTTATTTTCATTCGTTAATGTTTTTTTTTATTTAGGAAACAATTTATTTTGTTTGTTTTGGTTCCACCCCCAAATTTTTAGTTATTTTAGCGTATGAGAAAATATTCTATAAAAGAGATTCAAAGTGGTAAGTGCTAAAGAAAAGTGTAATAAATTTGCAATGATGTAATACAAAACTATAGAGAGAATAATAAATGTTTTTTGGAAAGTGTTTTCAAGGCATTTAATACAGCTAAAAGTATAATGCAACACGAAATTAACAAATGTATTCACAATGATTTCGATTAACCTCTATGGAAGCTGACATTTTCACTTTTAACAAAATTCAAGATCATAATGTGGTAATTAAATCAAAATATGTGCTGCTTATTCAATAATTTCAACAAACCCCATAAAGTTATTTTCCAGGACGCAAAAAAACAATACACCATCAAAAAGCATGTGACAAGTTAATGAAAAAAGTTGTTACCTCCCCTAAATTGAATACGGCTCCATCATAGCACAAAGTTGCTACCTCCCCTAAATTGTACACATGCTAGTGATGGACAAAATAAGCTTCATACGACATAAAGGATACAATGGCCTGGAAATCATTGGAACGCTATATCAGATTCAAAACCATGAGAAATTTGAGGTTTGCGAAAGTGCGTAAGCGTGCACGTATAGTCTCAATATTTCCGTAAACATCAAGTGACACAACAACGTCCGAGCTGATTACAATCAAAATGAATCCTTGAAGCACATTTTTTTCGTTGGCATTGTATTTCCATATCTGAGCCGTCTGAGCTCCACATCGTAGGCTTTGATGGTGTTGGCAAACTGTCAGGATTGATGTTTTCATTAGCCGAAGTGAAGCTAAGAGAATTTGATGGAAATGACTTTGAATTGGCCTATCAGATTGTTCTTGTGCGTATGTTAATGAAATTAATCTGAGCTTCGAGAAAAAAGTGAAATTTTCAGATAGTCTTAGAAGATATGTCACGCTTGATTGAAATATAAGGATAATTATTTACGACCAGTCGAACAACTTTAACTGGCATTTTCGTTGTTTCAGCTTCACCTTCAGGGTTGCTGGTAGAACATGTCGGTGATATAAAGCTATATTTTCTTGTGGCAAATGCTAATGAAAACATTTCTAAGAATACGAAAATCAGAATTGAAGACTATTGAATTATGCGGCGTAGAAGAGTTTCATAGCTGACAGATCGTAGAGCTATAATGAAATTCTTAGGACTATTTTTGGACATGACAGTGATTTTAGACACGAAGGTTTCACTGCTTACAGCTTCCATTAACTGGACAGCTTAATTGAACTGACGTACGTCATGTCAAGAGTGTCAGTATTTGCATTATACGTTAGAAACTGTAAACGATAAACGTGTCTATAAACTTGACATGTTTGGGCTGAGTGAATAATTAATCTAGATTTAAATTTTGGCTTAAAATGCATGGATGATACTTCGAAAGCTTTTCATGTGACGATTCATTCACATTTTTTTTCTTCTACTAAACGGAATTTGTTTGCAACTACATATCATCTCTCATCATAAAACATTATCATTTTCACACCAAACCAGCTATAAAACACATAATTCGAGATCCCTTTTCTCTTTTCCATAATAATTTCACAGCTCACAAAAAAGATAACACTAGCTATTCAAACCATACTCGCTCATCATTGCCACTTCACAACCCTTTACATCTCGATACAAAAGCGTCTACAATAAAAAAGAACGAAATGCAGAACCTACTATAAAGTTTCACTGCAAAAGACTAGCATAAAAATAGTACAGAATTCCGCACAGCAAAAAAGGAACGACCCTAAAAACAACAAAGACACTACGATACCCGGTTCACTTCCTTCGGAAAATTATTATTTTTCTTCATTTCAGTTTTTATACACTTCTTTCGGTCGACCTCTTCGTTTCAGCTTGCTGAATATTTTCGCAATTTTGTCGGACTTTTGCATTGGGATGAAAGTAGAAATGTCCGCAAATGGAAGCTGTCAAGGAGTGTTCATAAGTTTCAAATGAATCCAAACTAAATTTTTTCTTCGGTTTTGAACTTTCGCAAAAATATTTAAATTGAGTGTTTGTTTAATTCTTAATGTGAAAACTTTCTGATAAATAGCTAATGTTTGTTAGCTAAATTTGTCGCTGTGCGCCGCATTAAATGTGATTTAGAAATGGATGACTAATTTCTAGTCATCGTTTCTTTAACTCAACGGAAATGATAACAATGAAATATTTCCAGTTCATTTGATTCAGTTTACCTTTCAAGGAACATGACAAAAATTGGCAAAATCAGATGCTCTTATTAATCGCAATTTTTCATAAATTTATTCAAAATGATGTACGTAAATATACTTATGTACATTTTCGACAGAAACAATAAAAACAAATAAATGAACCGTGTCCCTTTTTATTCTTACTCGTCCTGGCTTTGTTTCTACTGCTTCGATTTCCTTCAGCTCTGTCCTTAGGATATTTAATCTCACTTAAAGCACGACAATAGTTTCGACATGGTATTTGACCACCGTTAAAATACCTGTCTGATGCTATGTTTTCTACCGTGAAATATAATTTTTCCGGAAAAATCCAAAGTTATATTTTACTAACGAAATATCCAACAGACACAGTATTACCCACGTATAAAGATACAAGATCAAAATATTCTTTTACTGCTGTAAGCATCTTTGAATGGAAAAACATATTTTCTCTCATTCAATTTTTAGTATTCTATTGAAACAGAACAAGAAAACATTGGACCAATGTTCAAATTTCTCTGTTTCATTCAATTTTCTTTGCCGCAGAGGAGTTAAAAGCTGTCAGGTTGAAAGTGAATCGGAAGTGAAGCGTGGTTTATTCGAATCGCTTTTGTGTTCAATGAGCATTCCTTGAGAAAGGGCATTTGATGTTTTTCTGGCGAATTTTCACTCTTGAGTAGTCACAGATGGCAATTCATTCGAGCATTTAACGACGATATCGATGACGGCGGATTCAAGATGGCTGAAGCGAAAGATCTGCTGAAATGTAATGATACTTGTGTAATTCCACAGAAAGATATACCCTTTGGAAGAGTCAAAGAATCAAGCAATGACGGCAACTAGAAATCGATTAAATCATAGATGAAGTGTATCGTAAGACAAGAACGTTCACTCAAAGCTAGAATCGATGTTATTCAAAGGCGTTCATGACCAATTGAAATACTTCAAGGAGAGATACATACATAGGTACAAGATATTGATGTCGGTTAGCTTGGATGGCTTATGATATGCACATGAAATCGGTATGGTAAAATTGAAATTATCATTCATGGATAACGGAAAATCAATCATTTATCAAATTTCGCTCTCAAATATTCTCATTGTTGTATCGGATGCGCCATCCATCTCGGTCGCGAATAGTCCCGAAAATCTTTCCGGAAAACTTTCCGTTTGAATGTGTCGATCATATTTTCGGAGACTTGGGTCAGGGTCCATGTTTCGCAACCATAGTACAGCACAGGTCTTATGATAGTTGTATAAACGCGGAGCTTAGTCTTTCTGTGCACATATATCAATTTCATAATGGAGAGGACCGAGAAGAATGTCTTAATTGCTAGTTGTATCCGTCGTTTGATTTTGTCAGTTTCGTTGGCGTCACTCGATAGATTGCTACCCAGGTAAACGAAGTTGACCACAAATTCGCTGCAAAGGTCCTCCACGTTGATGGTCGTGTGCGCTGGCGTCCTTGTCCTAGATTGCATCATAACTTTTGTTTTGTCCTCGTTGATTCGAAGTCTAACTTGCTTTGCTGCGGTGTCAAGTTTAAGCTGAATTTTTTCTGCATCGGTCAATTTTCGAGCCATGATGTTAATATCATCCGCGTACGCTGCCAATTGTGTCGACTTAAAAAGTAGCGTGCCGCTGGTGTTCAGGTTCATTGCCCCAATAGCGAACTCAAGTGCCAGGTTGAAGAGCTTAGACGCTATTCCATTGCCCTGCTTCAGGTCACCCAGAGTTTCAAAACGATCCGTCAATCTGTTCTGGATCCGGACTTGCGAGACGGAGTTGGTCATCGTCATCTTTATAAGTTTCACTAATTTGACCGGTATACCGAATCGCAGCATGATACTATATAGTGCGCGTCGGTTGATGCTGTCATATGCTTGTTTAAAGTCGACAAAGATTTGGTATACGTCGACGTCGTATTCCCAGCACTTTTCAAAATTCAAAATTTTCTTGACCGTGAAGAGCTGGTCGATTGTGGAGCGACCAGATCTGAAACCGCCTTGATATTCACCAATGATTTCTTCCGCGAACGGTTTAACCCTATGCTCCAGAATTTTTGACAGGATTTTGTAGGCCTCTGTAATTTTCACACCGCAGTTCATCTCCCTTTTTATGTATGGGACAGATGATGCTTCTGCGCCAATCGTCTGGGATCACCTCAGTCTCCCATACTCGCAGCAGTAGTTGATGTAGCGCACTTAAAAAACCCGCCCCGCCAGACTTGAGTAGCTCAGCTGGTATCTCGGCAGCGCCCGGCGCTTTGTTCCTTTTTAGTGAACGCAAGGCGAGATCAACTTCTTCTACTGTCAGGGGTTGTGTGGGTGGGGGTTGACCAACGGTATCATCATGGAGCTCAGCTTCTGCTACCAGGATGTTTGATGGCGGATTCAGAAGCTCCTCGAAGTAGGACGCCCATCGTTAGCTAATACTTTCGATGTCGCTGATAATACTTCCATCTTTGTCCTTACAGAGGCTAGTCCTGGGTTTATAGCCATTTTCGATAGTGTTTACTAGTCTGTTCGCATATCTGGTGCTCTTGCTAACTAGGTTTACATTAATGTTCAGCAACTGCTCGTTTAATTATTTCCGTTTCTTACGCCTAATTATTCTATTGGATATTCCCCGCAGCTTCCCATATTTTTCCTTTTTGGTTTTGGTTGCACGTTGGATCCATTGTCTGTTGGCTTTGTTCTTTGCGTCAAGTAAATTTCTGCATTTTTCGTTAAACCATTCATTTTGCGCTCGTCGGGCTTTGTACCCCAGAACGTTTTCTGCCACATTCTTGATTGTATTTTTGAGGTCTTCCCAGAACTTGTGGACACCTACGTTGCTGGAGTCGCGCAGCGTTGGCGAAATTCTTTCCTCAAGCACGGTCGTATATGCCTGAGCCGTATCATCGTTGAGCAAATCCTCAACCGCGAAGATTTTGGGAGGGCTGAATCTCGATTGGTAAACTGAGGAAATTCTGCACCGGTATGTTGTTTTCACCAGGTGATGATCGGAGTTACAATTAGCTCAGATCCATCACACTTGACGTCCATCTCTTGTTAATATGGACTTGTTCGATTTGGTTGGCGGTATGTGCGTCTGGAGAATTCCAGGTCTGCTTATGAATGCACCGGTGTGGAAAGCAAGTTGAGCTTACTACAAGGTTCCTGCTGCAAGTGAAGTCAATTAGACGATGGCCGTTATCATTGCATTCTGGGTGGAGGCGCTGTCCTCCAGTGGTCCTCCGATGCCAACTTTCATTCCCGACTTTTGCATTGAAATCTCCCAGTAGCATTTTTACATCATTTGATAGAAGTGAGTCGAAGAGAGTTTCAAGGCAGTCATAAAACTCGTATTTTACAGAGACTTCTTGTACTTCGGTGGGAGCGTGCACATTGATGAGCCAGATGTTGAAAAACGCGCCTTGATGCGAATCACACACAGCCTTTCGTTTACGGGTTTGAAGTCGATAACGCGCGACTTAAGCTGCTTATTTATTATGAATGCTACTCCAAACTCTTTGCGGCCCGATGGTTTGCCGCTTCTAAAAATTGTGTGCGATTTCTTATCGTTGATCTCGCAGCCTAACCAATTTGTTTCCTGGACGGCAGTAATGCTCAGTTTGTACTGTTTGACCTGATGAAGGAGGGCCTTTTCGGCCCCCGGTTTATTCAGGGAGCATACATTCCAGGTTCCGAGATTATAATACGTTGTGCGTTTGCGTGGTCGTCGTTGTTGATCCGTCCAATCCGAGGATTTTGTTCCAGGTTTCTTGACAGAGAAAATTTTTACAAGGATGAGTTGTCGACACATCGCTCAACCATTTCCATGGGGGGCCTCGGTGATAGTTGCTTCATATATATATATATATATATATATATATATATATATAAATATATATATATATATATATATATATATATATATATATATTTATATATATATATATTTATATATATATATATATATATATATATATATATATATATATATATATATATATATATATATATTTATATATATATATATATATATAAATATATATATATATATATATATATATATCTGAATACTCTCTATTTACTTCCGTCGTACTTTCGTTAAGCTCCTTTTGTTTGCCACTTCATTCAAATTCGGCACTAAAATGACAGGGTTTTTTCTCTGAAATTTCCGAGTTCACTATTGATTTTAATACAACGATTCAAAATTCAAAGTCGGAGATGGACTCATGAGAACAAGCCGACTGTAAAGTAATCAAAAACAGCTCTCAGATCGCATACTAAATGAAAATGTTTAAATATATAATAAGAATTGACAGCATTTTATAGAATGAAAGTTAGTTATTGATTTCTTTAATAGCTCCATGGTCAGTTATTTATTTTAGTTATCATCATTGTTATCTGATACTTATTAAGTTTATTTCTTCATTCCTGAGAAAATTTCAAATGCGAAAAAATCCAAAATTCAATACTACTGAAATATATCAATACAACCAACTCAAACGATTTCTTTTTTTCTTTTCAATTCCAGATTTTTTATTCACACTGCTGTCAGCTACCAGCTAACCGCCGCAATAAAAATTATATGCTCCATTGTCAGCTCTATCGAACGGATACAATAGACTCAAACCCTGGAAACAAAACAGTTCAAAGTTTATCGATCATATACATATGTATAGAATTCAGTCGATCCGTGGAATTTATGTAGTTGTAAAAGCCAAGTCTTCTCATGGTTGCCGATATTGTATCAAGTGCCGCATACAACTAGACACTACCCGTCGAACTCGAAACGCAGACAAAGGACTCGGAACGGAGGAAATCCGACAAGGACTGGCTGTCGTCGTTGTCGCATGAACAGCCTACGAATACGTTAAACGTCTGTTGTCCGAACACTAAATAGCAATCGGTAACAATGGCAATGGAGTGGATAACGGCCATGGATAAGAGGTGAGTTGAGAAAGTTCTTCATTTTACATGGCTTTGCTTCTGGTTTTGTATGACTAGTTCGGGGCTTAAATTTTCCTAGACAGTATTCCAACGAAACCTTTGCATATATAATTGTCAATACCGAAATACCAGGCTTGGCTATATCATGTTTTGATAATAAACTTGATATGCAAGACAACAAGGTGACGACGTAAATTTGCATGCTCTCGATTTCCCCACTAGCGTATTATTCTCGCCTCAACTGAATCGATAAACTTCATGGCCAAATTCCTTTTCTTCCTGAATACTGAGGTGTAAACCGCTTCTTTTGTCTAAGCTAAAAATAGAAGTGTTGGAAATTACAGTTTTGCTAAAACTTTGCCTCTTGACATTTCTTGAGTTCTAAGTCAACCTCTAATTGAATCAACCTTTTCATAGGCCAAATTGCCTTAGCACAGCCTGAGCCCTCATAATGAGTTGGCTACAAATTGAGCCCATATAATCTTATCGGATTTTCTACTGATACAATCATTAACTCCACTATAAAGTGAATGTATTGTGGGTGCTATCCAAAAACAGGCATTTACTTCTGACCTTCTCTCCTCCCACGAATCTCAACTAGCACAAACCACCGACTAGAGAGCTTTGTGAAATCAATTTCCGATGACACTGTGCGATGGCAATAACTAATTTTCCCCGATTCGAATCCTATTTTTAGTACATACCTTTATCGGTCCGAGTCGATCTTCGGTAAGTGATTCAGGACGGAAACGAAGGTAGGTCACCATGACATCGAATTTGATTTTTTAAGGTTTGTTTGCCTTTGACATTTCTAGCCAGGCGAGGATTAGATACATGTGTCGGATGTCGTTGTGAATAGTCGGACGATAAGGAAGTAATGATTGGAACGTGGTCGACTTGCGAAACACAGTGTCAGTCGTATTTTCACCTGAACTTGACGACTTTTTTCTCTAGTCCTCGCCATGTCTGTGAAAGTTTGCTAAAGACATTCGAAGCGTTACTGGAGTCAATGCTGTTGCCAAAGCTAAAAATATCTGTTACGATGGACTTGAGATATAAACAGAAATCTATTCGTGTTTCTAGGTTGGTGGCTGAATGGAAAGAGATGTCAGCTCAAGTTTTATAGGTTTCAGTTTCTCTGTAAATGAGAAAATGAATGAAAAAGTAAGATTTCTTGACAAAAAACAAGCTTCATGTAATCAGTTCATGGCTATTTGGATTGGAAGCAAAATGATATTTCAAAGAATGAAGAAGGAAAATTTGATGAAAAAAAGATATGAAGAAGGAAAATAGAAATTTTTAAAATCTTGTGCTCGTCAATATCAATAATCATGGTCGTAGCCTGTAGGGCTACATATATCTGTCAACTCCTGACTTAATCAAAATGTCGGAATCCTCCAAAATATCTGTTAACGGAGCTATGCATATGAATGAAATAATATTCTGATCAGTAGAAAGCATCGGAAGATTTGGAACGAATGCTGGACTACATTCATATATACACAAAAAAGAACATTGTCAACTAGATATGTATGGATAAAGGGCGACCTTTGCTGAGACAAACCGTGTCTTATGATTATATATTATTCCTGGCAACCATCGATATTGATGCCAGTTGTATGAATATAGACATGAATATTGATGTACCTCAGAAATTCAACCTAATTTGACTATGCTCGAATCAGGAGCATATCTCTAGCACAATATATAAATTAGGTTATACATACTGAAACTTGTACCGAAGTGTCATCTGAAGAAACATCGCCTCCACAATTGTCATCGGCGTTGCAGGGCTGATTCTCTTCTGAAACGGAGACATTTGAAAAAAGCGTGCGATGCATCATCAATTTCTTTAATACAGTATTTGGAGTATTCCGTCCAGTCCGTATTCCTCCATTCTATGAAATTAGCCCCGGTAGAAATTTATTTCACGGTAGTCAGGACTAAGCCAAGGTTTTATGGCGTAGTTTTGTGCTCGAAGTTGAACACTCCTGCCAAATTTGAATCGTTCGCTCTCGTGCTTGAGCGGCTGCTACCACTCTTCCACACGTCTGAGCTATTCAGAAAGACCTCTTTACGCTCGTTTGTAAGTCTACTGATATTAAACCTGCCATGACCAACACGGCGTTGCCTTATACCGAAAGATAGCTGTTTTCAGTTTGCAGCGCTCCACTACATTGAACGCTCACCATACTAGTTCGATAGTTTTCAAATTTTATAGTGGTGGCCCATATCTCAGCACCGTACAGCAACATTGAATAAGCTACCGCTGTAGGCATTTTGCGTTTACTCGCACTGGAACCGTGGACGTGCGCCATGAGTCTGCTTAGTGAGACTGCCATCCCCAACGCTCTATTGTATCCTTTCGGATGTGCTCCTCGCAAGTCAGTTTGGATTCAAGAGTCACTTCGAGATACTTTGCAGATTTTTTGGTCTCGACTTCTTCGGAGTCGACCGTCATGAATATGACGATTGACACCCTTCATTTTATCTGCAAGATGATCTCAGTTTCCGTGATCGCCAGCTGAAGACCATGGTTTTCCATCCAGCCTTCAACTTTTCTCATTGCTTGGCTCACAGGTCTGGTCCGAGAATGAACTGTTGTGGCAATCATATTGTTTCGGACGTTTCCCTATTTTGTCTCATGTATAGGGGAACTGTTTTTCAGATAATCTCAAGGCCTGGCTAATGGATATTCGTCTTTTCGAAAATTCCGCTTAAGGGACTCAAAAATATCTATCCATCTTGCTGAATTAAAAGCGTTCCAAGCAGATGATATGCAGCTCCACTGCTCCGATTACTTCATAGATGTCACTTATTATTTGGGGGCCACTACGGAACCCATGTTAGTTCCTCAAAAGGTCAGCGACCTTTCGTATTGCTGCTTGTAGTTGTTGCTTCAATAGGCCTTCTAAAAGTTTCCCCGGTGTATCAAGCATACAAAGCGGATGTGTTAGGGTCTTCTTTCCCTTTCGGAATCAGTTTCACGCCTCTTTCTAGAGTGATAGACACCCGACAACAAACACGCCATCATCATTTCCAAGCAGCATTAACAGTTGATTCTCCGCCACAGATTTAAACACTTCCGCTGGAGTGCTGTCGGGGCCAGACACCTTTCAGTTCTTCATTTTGATAGCTGCACTACGAAGTTCCTCTAGACTGAAAAAAGTATTATCTTCCTGTTGGACCATAAGAGCGTTTTCAACTCTCGTCTGATGCGTTGAGAAAAAAAGTTCATGTGCTTCAGCGTATCCACCTTCATGAGTTACCTTGGATCCATGTGACCAACCGTGCACGATACTAGTTAGTAGCTCCGTCCCCATGGGCCTCGGCTCACTTCATCGCAAAGCGCTTATTTTTTCCTTAACTTTTTTTTCTCGCCTTTTTGAGTCCTGCAGGTGCTTGGCTTGCTTCTCCTCTAACATATCGCTGAGCCCTACGCTTGCATGCTAGAGCAATTCGGCTCAGATTCGCTATCTCTGCGGTCCACCAATAAGCCAGTTGTTTCCCAAGAGGTTGTTTCCCAAGAGGTTGTCTCTGGCGTTGCACGCTCGCTTGATTTTCCCCATGGCGAAGTTCAATAGCGTATTGTACCTTTCTTGTTCTAGCCACACCTGACCTACGGTGCGCTCGCCAGCAAGTGACCCCAAAAGCTTTCTCCTATCTAACTTAGAAACATTCCAGCCATGTATTTCTTCAATGGAGCTGTGCGAGCTTTCGTTTTTTCCGATAGCCAGAAATTGATGTAGCTGTGATCATTTCCAGAGTGCTCTTCTATCACCTTCTAGTCCCTTGTCGACGCTGAAAATGTTTCCGACAGGCATATCATATTTTAATGTCAGGCATAGACTCGCTGAACCCTGATTTGAGATGCATAGGTGTTGAGCCTCTATTTAGTACAACCATGTCAATCTAGCGACCAACATAACCTAAGTTAGAATCTTGAAAATTAACTTCTGTAGTTTCGAAAAGAAATTTTAAAACTTGTGCTGGGATAGTGACAAATGAGGACATCTACATTGAGATCACTGATAGCAAAGAAAGTCAAGCTATGATGCGAAGAGAAAAAAAACAAATTAGAGTCTGAACTTAGTCGGCGGAGTCCTCAGATGTTGGAAATGTGAAAAGAAAGGACGCCTGAGCTAAGACTGCCGTAAGACGTATGAGCCTCGGCATTGTCAGAGATGCAGAAAAATATGCAAGAAAAGCGGTGAGACCAAACTTGTTCTCGGAGAACGGGTGTGAAAGCTGTAGGAACCAAATTCGAAAATCAGAAGTCTGTCCGTAAAGCTAATGACCCTCAAACACTAAGTCTTTCCAGCTTACAGTCACACGACTACAACATGATACGCTGGAAAGGAGGACGACATGAAAAAGCCGATGTTTTGTCTTGTCGCCCCTGTCCAGCTAACTGCACACATTGAGAAAAAAATAAGCCAAGTTCTGATGTGCGATTGGTGGTAACAAAAACTGCCACAGAATGGCCACACGAGCCAATTGGAAATCCTCAGCTAGCTAAAGAACACGCCAGATTGTTTTTGATATTAAAACAATCTACAAAACATATTGATAGGAAGGATATATTGGAGCAAAGTCCAGCTGTGAAAAAACATTGGGCACATCTGCTTTTCCGTCAAAGCTTCAGAGTGGAACAGGTCATCTTGCATTTGGTCAGAAGGTATGGCGTTTCGGTGCCAAAATTTAGAGTTATAAATTTTTGGTGAAATATTGAAACAGCAAGGTAAACGAAGAATGAGAACAATACCTTTTCATCCTCAGTCAGACACTAGCAGGTGCGATGCTTACCTCATCAGCAAACAGGGATTCTACTTCTGATTTTTGCTCAGGTGATAACAATGAGCCCTTTGCTGAGTGGCTCTACTACTGCTTGAGCTGATCCTTTGATCCATAGCTTTGCAGCCTGTTGCTTCTAAGCCCCGTTCCCTCCGTTTCTGGTTATGCCTTTTTGGGTCCCTAGCATCAGCAATGCCCCTTTATCTATGAGCAGTACTCTTTTTATTTATTTTATAGCGATTTTATTTTATAGTTCCCGTAGAGATATCTGGGCTAAAAAGACAAACGATTTCCAGATTTTCCACTGAATCTGAATGAAGACAAAGAATTCATGCCCTGCATCAATGCTGTCTGGGGATCTCGTCCCTGCGCACCGCCTTTAATTTGGTACCTGGCCAGGGTTCCTCCAGTTCGCAAATTGCCTGCTCATAGAAATTGGCTGAATGTCAGTCCACTCACCGTAGGTGAAAGACTCGAGGTGACCTCTTGCAGTTTGCAGTAGGCAGTAAATATAGCCTGCCTTATTATTTTTGAGGAGACGCTTCCATTTCCTTTTCTGCCATTAATAACAACCCAAGCAGAATACCATTTGAACCTTTTATTGAAAGGCCGAATAAATACTGCAATAGTCGACGTAAGCTTTAAACTGCTATTCTTGTTTCCTTTGCTCAGCAAATATCTGTCGTTTTTTAGCAGAATCTGTAGGGTTAAGAAACAGTGGGTGCTCCCCAATAATTTTTAATGCCTATTGCTCAACGTACCAAGGGATGATGTTTTTCAGTTTCCCCATAACCTTGAAGGTGGACCTTCTAGTTCTGTAAATCCGAAACAAGTCCACGGGTTAGGGTTGAGTGTCTGCAGATGTTATCGCACTAAAAGTAGCACTAGTTGACGATCAGGCCGGGTCATATACGTAATCATTTCACCACTCTGACCGAAAATGGGAATCTGATATGTTCCCGGGACCATGCTTGAGAACGAAAGCCTCAAGATACCTCAAGATAATTGAGGAAGGAAGCTAACGAATGACCTGGAAATTAGTGCAGCTGGCTCATCCGTCATATTCTTGCCCACCTTTATCACATTAATAGTCACCAAATCAGCTGTATCCACAACCTATGCTAAAGAAAAGAGCTAAAAGCTAAGAAAAAAACTGACTGAAAAGAGAAGAATCCGATCAATTTGAACCAAATTATGTTATTCAAGCTCGCATCAAATACTGTTTTGAAACTATTGAGTCTCAAAGAAACGTTCAAAGACTATTTGCTTTGAAAAGGCTACCAGATCTGAACATTTCCTTAGCTTTCCGATGTTAAAATCTGATCAGTAGTTCCATGCTCGACAAACAATTCGATTCTGCTCTAGGCGTCTCAATTCAAAATCTATTGAGGCACCAATCAACCCTCGAATTTCAATTTTCACAAAAAGAAAACTACCTCGGGCAATCAATTGTAATTCAGTCGACTATCTGTTTTCCATACTCATATCCACCGCCCACACTCCCATCCTGTACCTGCCATCACCAGTTCACCCACTATTCGCATGAGTGTTTGAATTCTTTTATTTTCGGGCACTTCTTCGTTTTCGACTATACGTACGTGGTGGCAATAAAAGTTAAAGAAAAATGAAACGCGGAAAATGGATCACATGACGTGAAGTTTTACGACAAGTTCGCATGCTAGAAAGCTGTTCGACAGCAGAAAATCCACAGAGGAGGTGAATTAAGCCAGGCTAGTAGGGTGTGTTTCAATGCTCAGAACGTTGTTGGAATTAATGATTTCATTTCGTTTTCAGGAGAAACATTAAAAAGCAATTGCTTAATGGCAATGTGTTTATTTCGAATGATGAACAATTTGGTGTTTGCGAATATAGTAAACGTTTACTATGGTGGAAAAACAGATGAAATAATTGGTAGCGATTTTCATTGAAAATAGTTGTTAATAAAGTTTCTCATTCTTTAAATTTAGGAATCATAAGATTGAATGATTTCTCCTGAACAAAATGATTCAGCATATTATTTCCAAATGAATATTTTCTCGCTTCCACAATCTTTACATAATACTTTTTTCCAGCACTGAAATCCAATAAAATTAACAAAAACGATTTGCAAAATTTTGCGAAATCCCTTTGCTTAAACTCACTAAACTAGTTTTTCATCAAATTTTCCAATTTCAGTTGTTCTCTTTTACTTTTTAAGTCAACGAGGAAACAAAAAGTATCTTTATACAACTTCTGTCTATGAAAATCAGCTTCAAACTTGTTCGGATATTGCTATCCATGGCCTATGGGTTAAGCATGTACGAAAAGTTTTCAAATAATTTTCACTTTTCCGTTGAGTTGAACCATGACTTTGTTGTGGATTCGCTGCGAGTTTAAAATATTTTATATTATCTGCACGTATAAGGATTCTGTTGAAAAATGCAAATATTATGTTATAGCAGTACTGTGGTACAAAGGATGTAGTATGGAAGTATCTGAAATCTAGGCAAAAAACATGAATGTTAGTGAATAAAAGAAACTTTGGCACCGTTTTTTTTATTCTTTGCTGTTCGATATCAAAATGATGGGAAAATCGCAATAGAATGAAAAGTCAAGTTCTTGTCTGTCAATAAATGTACAAAGAACGGTGTCAACGATTCGAAAAATGGCCTAACAATATTGTGACTAGAAAAGTTTTTCAATTCGAAAGACTTCATTGTAGAAGAGATGAAATGTTGTAAATAAGCTTTGAGGAAAACGTTGAATGATAGCAATCTTATCACTTTGACTTTGACCTTTATTTTCTAATTGTGTGTAGACATGATGATTTTAAAGTTCATAAGTTTTAGTCGACTAGTCTTTCCATTATTGGTTCTATCAGCAAAATATTGTCCTTTGACCTAAATAAGCATAGAATAATCTAATAATATATATAATCTACTTGTTGAACCATGTAAACAATAATGAAAAGGTATATTCAAATCTCGAGATTATTAATGCTTATACTGCAGTGAATCATAACCATGAGCTTGTCGCTGCTGATCCGTTCGTTTTGATTGAATCAGAACAATGTGCTAAATGAATCGACGAACGCCTATATTTCAACGTTTAGCACAGTGCTGCCATATATTTTTTTGGAGTAATGCTAGATTCAATTTTATTTAATGCTAAATAATGCTAGATCTTTTAAAATTATAATGCTAAATAATGTTTTCTTATTTAATTGAAATAAACATGGTTCAATATGAAAAAAATCTGTATATATATGAGGGCAGATTAATAAGTAATGATAATCGGTTATTTCCAGTTCGCATAAAATTCAAAAAAAAAAATTTTACTACTACATATACTCACTAAGTCAGCATGTAAAAAACATATAAGTAGGCCACGATTCCAGGGAACTACATTATTTTCAAACTGCATGCATTCCAAATCCCAATACCTTTCATACAACTCATTGCATCATTTCTCCCGGGCAGAACTTTTTGTGTTAGAATTAACAATCATCTCTCGTCAATGCGGAGAATAGAAGCTGGAGTCCCGCAAAGTTCACCACTCTCCAATATTGTATAGTTTATACACATCAGACATCCCCGATATGCCCAATGCAAAAGTAGCTTTGTACGCCGATGATACATGTATATTTTATACCTCAAAGCACGCAGAAGCTATATCTTCAAACCTGCAAACCTACATCGACATGTTACTGGATTATTTCCAGAAATGGAAAATCCAAATTAACGCCGAGAAGACGCAAACCATCTTCGTAACGAGATGGCAAAGACAACAACCACCACAGCTAACAGTCGATAACCAGACGATAGACTGGTAATGGACTGCCAAATACTTGGGACTAACTTTTAACGACAGACTTTCATGGACCACACACATAAAGAACAAGAGACAAACAATTAATGGAATATTAAGTAGTCTACAACCATTGACCAGACTAGACAAACTGAATAAGACGAACAAAACGCTAATCTATAAACAAATAATAAGACCAATGTTGACTTACGGAAGCACTGCGTACTATCAGACTTGCAACACAAATAGACGCCAAGTACAAATCTGTCAAAATCTCGCTCTGAGAAAAATATTTAGAATTCCATGGTATGTTAGAAACACAGACATACACAGAGAACTGAGGATCAACCCGATCGACATTTACATACGTGACAAGACACTAAAACTATTTGACAGACTAGACGGACAACCTAACAGTACCATGGAGGAACTGAAATATATCATCAACCAACAAAGTGATCGATACCCTAGCCTGCGACAGCTAACGGCATAGTGCGGAACATCTGCACTAAGGGATGATTTTGTGTTAAGGTGAGGAGTGAGATGGGCCAAAAAAGACGCCCACCCAGAGGAGGGGAGTCAGAGTGCCGAAAGCACTAGCTCCAGAAATAACACAGTTCCAAGAGGTACATTCATTTGAGTACGAACCGTCCAAGAGAGAACATCAAAATTGAGAAAAACGAAATTAGAGGTGTGATGAAGTACCTCTGTTTGAAAAAACTGTCTACCAGAGGCATACAGGGCGACATGGTGGGAACATTAGGGGACTCTGCTCCTCCATATTCCACCGTTGCATGCTAGGCCAAGGAGTTTAAGCTGGGAAGAACATCCACTGAAGATGAACACCGTGAAGGACGTCCATCCACATCCCTCACTGATGACAACGTGAAAAAAGTCGAAAATGTCGTGTTGGCAGATCAAAGAGTGACCCTCAAGCATGTAGCTGATGTCACAGAGATCTCATATGAAAGTGTTCGAAAAATATTTGCCAACATATTACATATGAAGAAGGTCTCTGCGCGTTGGGTACCGATAATGTTAACAGACGAGCATAAGAAGAGGCGAGTCGACATTTTCATCCAGAAACTAAAATGCAATCGATAACCTGGAAGCGATCCTCTTCATCGACGCCGAAGAAATTCAAAGTGTCAATCTCGGCAGGAAAGGTTATGGCATCCGTTTTTTGGGACGCTGAAGAAATTATTAAGGTGGAGTATTTGAAAAAGGAAGCCACTATATCAGGTTCTTACTAAATTGACCAAATAAGAAGATTACGAGAGGCAATAACAGAGAAAAGACACGGCAAACTGCGAGCCGGAGTTCTCTTTCTTCAAAATAACGCACCGGTTCACACGGCTGCAGTTGCGATGGATGCAATCAAAGAAACAGGATTCGAACCGCTTGATCACCCGCCCTATGCGCCAGATCTAGCTCCTAGTGACTTCTACTTCTTTCCTCGGCTCAAGCAACACCTTCGGAATAAGAAATTTGAAGATGATAGGGAAGTGATGGCCGCTGTTGAGGCATTTTGGGAGAGTCCTGATAAAGAATTTTTTACTAAGGATATCCTGGGTTTGGAAAATAATATGGACTAAATACATTAACTTGTTAGAAGACTATGTTGAAAAATAAATGTAACTTTTAAGTTTAATCACCTTGGTTTATATTCATTATCATTACTTATTGATCAACCCTCGAATGTATAACAAAAACAAATTATAAGTTTAAAATGTACATCTCAAAATGATTCTATATCTATTACAGACATACCAGTTATATCTAAATCTTCTTCTCTTTTGTAAAGCTCATTTCTACCAATATTTTTCAAAACATCGTTTGGAATCTCACAATCAAAACAGCAACAACTATTTATTTTTAAGTGAAGAAAAAGTATTAGTGTCGGATAACGAAGATTTTTCTCCAGCGTTATCCGTGCAATTACTTGCATTTGAAGCCTTAACAAAACAATTGATTCACGTTATTGAGAAAAAAATATCTAACTAGAATGCACATATTTTGGTAAACTTCAACTTGTAGATGCCCGAAGCTCCTGGGAGTCTGAAGTGGATGGGACCATATCACTGATTTTTAGCATCATCACGATTCAATATTACCATATTTAAAGCAATAAATGCTAAAAAATAATGCTAGATGCTAACTCCGAATTTCGAATGCCGTTTTGGAAAAAATAATGCTAGATCTAGCATTCAAAATGCTAAAATGGCAGCACTGGTTTAGCCTGCTTGGTGTTGGCGAATGGCTATGGGCTCTGTCTCAATCAGGGCCTTTTTAGCTGCCATGATTATATCCAATAGTAGCTCTCAACATATAATGTTTTTTTGCATTCTTAATATCGTCTCACGCGTGAACTAGCTAATGATTTTTTTTATTACACTGCTGTACAATTCATTTGCATCAAAAGTATCAAATGAAATCAGTGATATAGTTCATTCATAGAAAAAATTACGCCTTTAAATAGCCCCATTGAAATATATCACTATTTCCAATGAGAATGGTGAGATGAGTTGCCATTACCTTACCTTTCAGTCCAACCCCTTCAATAAGTTGAATCTTTTCAATCAATAATGATTGCATAATAATGACACCAAACGAAATGTAAATTGCGGTATTGTGGTTTCCATTTAACGCTTTATCCTGTTATAAAACCTTGAGTGAAAAAAATACGAGCTATTAACATACTCGTGTGAACCATACATATATACTTCGCTGATTAAAATAAAGTGGTTTATGCTTACATTATCGAATAGTTAAATGAAGCTATGAAGCAGTATCGATTAAACAATTCATTTTTTATTAACAGCTGCTGCTTATGAGTCTATTTTTATTTGTGATGAGTAGTGAATAATCATAAGCTTTCTTTGCGCCCAGTGTGGTATACAATTATAGAACATCATGTAAAATGATATGAATAAATGAATATGCTTAAGATGTAAAATTTTCTATCAATATCTTTTTATACAATTGCCACTATTTTCGCACATAACCAGGGCTCATCTAATACTTATGGCAGAGCTATTGACTATATGAACAGCTTTGTATAAAAACCAATTAAAGAAAATGCAATACGTTGAGTTTTTAATGCTTTGATCTAGAGCTCTAGTGAAAATTAAGTTCTTTGTGACTTTCTCGCAAAAAATATATTTTTGTTAACTTAATTTTTTGAAATTGAAACCGTTTCTCGTTAACGAGGGCTTTGAAATTTATTTTTTTCATGTAAAACGCGGTTCCTCCTCCTACTAAACCTCAACAATTGAACATTGCACCCTGAGTTGCTGTATTTAATTTTCATAAAGCTAAGTTTTGCCATAGATAATGATATAAGAATCATTTAAAACTGTAGCTGTAGCTTCTAATTCCTGAAACTTGTTTCTAACACTTCTAATATGTATTTGCATAACATACTTTTAAAGTTTGCGATGACATATGACTTGGAAGAAATATTTAATTCTGCTTATCGAAAATTGCTCAGCTTTTATATATTCATGAACAATTTTTGCCATCCACTCTATGATTAAGTTAGTTTTGACTTTTTGTGTAACAATTCACATGTTTATGTATTTCGGAGCCTCAGTTTTATGTCAAGCTACAGTTTTGTGTCCACCAGCACAGTTGACAAAAACATCATTTGTCCTAGAGCAGTGCGTTGACAAGTATCCGTAATTCTGGCATTTAAAACATCTTCTAACATTGAGGACTTACTTAAAGAATTGGCTGCCAAAACCTATTTTTTACAAGCCCGTTGGCTTATTTGAAATGCGTATCTCGCGGGGCCTCCATGAGTGCAATGTGCTTGAAATTTTTGTAGCTTTTCTGTTTACAAAATTTTAGCACGAATTTTGGAATTCGATACAAAGTCATCACTAAAAGATGGAATTTGTTCATTTTACTTTTCCTCCGAATACTGTTTCTCTAAACCATACAAAAAGAAGGTTAGATGACGCTGTTTTGTGCTTTCAGCAGGATATTTTTGCCCAAGCTTTTGATTGATATTAGTTTTTGTTGTTAGCCTCATTTTTGTTAGCATCTGCAACATGATTAAGGGAGATAATCTCTGAAGTAGCCGATCCGATTGAGCTGAAATTTTCAGAGGACATAGGTGTGTATAAGGACTAGGTCCATGACTTGTAAAAATTACGATGTCTTTAATTATTTGACGGCGGCGGTTATTTGATTGAATTTTCATCATCGATGGCGCTACAGCCCAAATCGGGCCATGGCCTCCAGTAACGTCCGCCTCCAATCGTCTCGATCCTGCGACTTGGTTCTCCAATTATTGAACCCCAGTATTGACCTACTGTCTGCGTCTATCGTGTCTTCCCAACGTTTCCTCGGCTTACCAGCTGGACGCTTCCCTTGTGCTCTACCTTTCAACGTTCTTTTAGGTAGTCTATTGGCCTGCATCCTTTCGACGTGGCCGGCCCATTGTAATTTTCGTAATTTAATGCATGTGGATACAGGTGGGTCGTCATATATATAGTACAACTCATTGTTGTATCGCATTCTCCAGTCTGTCTCTTCTTGTATGGGGCCCGTAATTCGTCGTAGAACTTTGCGCTCGAATACGTCCAGAGCCTTTTCGGAGTCCGTAGTCAAAGTTTAGGCTTCTCTTCTATAGAGAATAGGGCATTAATCCCGAGATTGAAATGGTGATCCCGAAATTCGGGATTAGAATTTTCGGGATCCCGAGATAGTCCCGAGATTTCGGAATTTTATAAAAAAAAAACTATATCAGGGGAATTTGAACAGATATATTGGCTTATTCGTACTCAATTAAAACTTTATTTCAATTATATATACATACATGAAACCGGAAGCTAAGTTCATTATAATGTTAAATTTATGCACATATGCACATGGGTACTAGCAAGTAAGACGTTAATCTATAATTGCATCTAAATTAATCTTATGATCTAATTTCTTCTTATATTTTTGTCCAATAAAGCTCTTTATTTGGTCATGATAGTTAGTTATAAAAAACGAATTGAAATTTAATCAGCATAACGGATGTTACGATCAAATAATAAAAATAAAAATACATTATTCTTTTTGGTTGTTTACATATCAATTACAAAATAATATTGCTTTTCAATGAAACAAGTGATAAGTAATAATATCGATTGGTTCAAACTGCTGATTCATTTTGAAAGTATGCTCTTAATAAACATAATTCGTCAAGAGTTTCAAAATTTAAACTAGACCTGATTTTGCTGCACATATATCCAGCTGCTGAAAAAGATATTTCGGATACACTTTTTGGTGGGATATTATGCATGTAATCATACGCCAGTTGTAATTCATTATTACAACTGGCTTCCGCTTCCGTTTTCATAAAACAATATTTCTTTTAGTATTAAGTTCTGCTTTCTAATTCCCAAAATGGGTTGAATTTCATCAATCCCGAAATCTCGGGAGTTCCGATAAAAAATTCGGGATCCCGAAAATGTCCAAAATGTGTCAGGATCCCGAGATCCCGAAATCCCGAAATCTCGGAATTGCATGCCCTAATAGAGAAGCACAGGTTTAATGAGTGTTGAGCTTATTATTCCTTTGAACGTTCGTAGACTTGATTATGGGGAGTATGGAATAGTACGCCTTGTTTGCTGCATTTGTTCGCCGTAAAATTCATCCTTTTCACTGCCTGATTTATCAAGGTGGACTCCTAAGTAGATGAAGATATCTACATTCTCGATATTGTAGTCACCTAAGGTCAAGTTTTGTCTGATTGGCGCCATTTTTCTCGTTTGGGTCATTAGTTTGGTTTTGTCTTCGTTGACCCGTAGATTTATTTTCTTAGCTTCTGACTCTAAACTTAGGAAAGCTTCCTTTACTTCTGGTATGGTCTGTGCCATAATTTTGACGTCATCGGCGAATGCTACTATTTGCGTGGACTTAAACAGTAGTGTGCCTGTTGTATCAGCTGGTATTTTTCTGATGACGTGTCTCAGAGCAAGGTTGAATAGCATCGGGGCAAGTCCATCTCCTTGCTTGAAGTCTGAGTTAGTGTGGAAGCTGTTGGTTAGGTCACTGTTGACTTTGACCTGAGATTCGGCGTTCATCATTGTCACCTTGGTCATGCGAACGAGTTTTGTTAGGATTCCCAAGTCAAGCATGATTCGGTAAAGTGTATTTCTGCCTACACTATCATATGCTTGCTTGAAATCTGCGAAGACCTGGTGCACGTCGATATTATACTCCCAGCATTTTTTAAGCACCTGTTTGACTGAGAATATTTGATCTATCGTAGATCATCCAAACCTGAAGCCACCTTGATACTCTCCTATGATGTTATCATAGAACGGCTTCCTTTTGCGTTCAATAATTTTGGACAACACTTTATAGGACGAGCATAATAAAGCGTAGTTTTCGCAACGTTTTGTAAATGGGGCATATCATACTTTTTCGCCAATCATTTGGCAACTGTTCTGCTGCCCAAATTTTTAGTATTAACTGGTGGAGAATGTTGCAAAGAAGAGTTCCACCATTTCTGCTACTGTTTTGATTCCTTGAGTTTTCCTTGAGTTTTTCTAGGTGGTATTTTAGAATTTGTGACTTTGAGTGTTTTTCACACCTCGGTATACGACATCGGAATTTCACTCTGATAAGATAATGGTCGGAGTCACAGTTCGCGCCACGTAGTGTCCGGACATCAAGAATGCTTGTGACCACACTTTTTTCTACGAGAAGGTGGTATATTGGATTGTGGGTGCGAACATCTGGTGATGCTCACGTTCGTTTGTGTATGTCTCGATGTGGGAAGTATGTTGAGCTTACAATCAGACGCTGCCCGTTTTCGTTCGTAATTGGATGAGGGCTGTGTCCTCCTGTGGTTCCTCTATGTGCGTTCTCGCGGCCGATTTTTGCATTGAAATTACCTAGAACAATTTTCACGTCATTCGAGGGCAGTGCGTCAACGGTGCGTCAAAGGTGCGTTGTAAGGTGCTGTAAAAATCGTCCTTCACTGCGTCTTCCTTGTCTTTGGTTCAAAAAGTATCAAACAATTTTGGTTTTATGCGGATCGCACACAGTCGCTCATTTATTGGTTTGAAATTGGTGACGCATTGTTTAAATTTATTGTCTACTATAAATGCAACTCCAAACTCTCGACTTCCCGAAGTTTTACCACTGGTAAACACTGTGTGCATTCGCATCTCATTAATTTCGCTGCCAAGTCATCTAGTTTCTTGATTCGCCAGAATGTTGATTTAGTATGCTGAAGCCTCGTTAAGAAGCTCTCGAAGTGTACCGGCTCTATATAGCGATCTAACGTTTCAAGATCCGAAAGAGTAATCCATGTTTCGTTGCCGAAGTCGTTGCCATTTAGTCAATCCGATCAGAGGCTGATCTCCTGGTTCCGTGACAATGGATTTTTTTACGGGGATGCGTTGTCAGCGCCTCGCCCAATCCCCAACCTGGAGAGCTGGTCCGACGGAGGACTCTGTTTTATGGCGCAGAGTGCTCGCCATCACCCTTCCTCGTTAGCTGCGTTAGCATTTCCAGGAGCCACCACCACGAGAATAGGATTTAGTAGTGAAGCTGTAGTTGACATTTCAGCGTGGTTTTCTCAGTTTTTCGACAATGTTCAACGTCGGATCCATACATTATCCTGATACACAAAACTTACTACCTTTTGACTCCCGAGTGAATTTTCAGGTATCCCTATATTTCTATGCAGAGTACATTTTCGGTAGAAATATGTACTGGAAATGAAAACTAATAATGTTTAATATATGTCCCCGATAAAAAAAATTCGAAATTATGAACCCTATGTTGGTGCTAAGAACCTAAAAATGGGTAAAAAAAAATTTTAAATTTCGATTTGTCACAACTTTTGACAGGAACATTGGATCATCGTAAAATTTGCAGAGCGTATTGATGCTTATTAAAACTATACACACATGTACGACTACAAATCATCGATCCTCCTGTAAAATTTTTGCTTTTTGATCAAAAATTCAAATTATTGATAAATTTTAGCCTTTGTCCACCATGTCATTTGAAATTTTCAAAATTTCGAGTTGCACAAGAACGGCAAACCATCACCAAATTATCTCTATTTTCAGCACTCGAAATTTCCGTTCACGAGAGCTGACGACCGGATAATTCAATCGATATGAGTTTACAGGACATGTTTATAATAACTAGGGCGAAGTCCGGTAGAAGTGATTTTGAAATGCGGCAACCCTGTGGCAGTGGTGCCATCTTGAAAAATCACTTAGATAAAAAACCTGCTTTTTGGCTTATAACTTCCGATTCAGCCATCACAATTTAACGAAATTCCTATAGTATTTGGTCCTTATTTTAGAACACATTTGGTAGAAGTTTGGTTGATAAATTAAAATAGAGTAGCTATAATATATAATAGAGTAGCTAAATTAAAATAGAGTAGCGTCTCCTAAATCTTGTAAATTTGCTCAGCAAAATAAAGCTTTTTTCCCTATAACTTCAAATGCAGTCATGAAATCAAAACGAAATTCATGTAGTAAATGGACTTCGTTGCAAGCCAAATGTTTTAGGAATTTCGTAAAAAAATCAGGAAAGGGCTTAAAAAAAATTGCGGGAAGTAGCCCTTAGATCTCTTTTCAGCCCTGTAACTTCCAGCGCAGTCATTCAATCGAAACGAAATCACTGAGTGGGTTTAACTTAACGTGAAGCAGATTTGGTATATTTTTGGCTATCCTGTTAAGACAGGGCTTCCAGCACCAGACATTTTCGTAAATATCCAACAGATGCTTCTATTATATTTTCAGATGCAAAGCATTTACAATAAAAATAAGGAACCAATGTTTGAATTTTCCGAGTTTTGAAAATTCTACGGATGGTGGCCTCAAATATCGTTTAATCGCTGAAACATTCGATGCAATCCTCGGATGAAAACGATATTCAAAGGATATGTTGATTTTAGCGTAAGCATATTATGTTAGACTTATTGCTGCTTTGCTGGAAAAGTGTTGCCAGCATTGAACATTTTCATTATTTATGCGATAGGAGATGCTGTCGAAAAATGTTTTTTGTTGCTGTGGGTGGAAAAATGGTTGATATGATACTACAAAAAGTGTATTATGTTTTTGAACATTTTTTGGTTACTCAAGTACAATTTCTTCGAAAATCAGTTTTCTTGGGGTTCTGATGCACTAGAGTTTTTTAAGTTAATCTCTCAATAAACCACATATGGTTGGTTGAAAAAAACTAATTATCGAAACTTCTCCTTTATTACAAAAATTTAAGTTCAATTGAAAATCAACATCGTAATCTTGTAAATCGCAGGTTGTGCCTTTTTAATATTATTGCAGCACTAAGGCCTGAATAAGTAAGGAATAGTAATAATTCATCAGCTGGACTACGTTTACCTGATGCTATAAGGCTATTGCACAAAGGATTATATTCAAAAGTAATTATCAGAAACCCAGCCTGCGCTTTTGAAATCGAAAATCCTAATCTCAGTTATTCAATTTTCATAACCTATCTCCATCTGGAATATGTTCCATTAGTAAGCTTCCGTTGAAAATCATATCATAAAATCATATTAGCCAAATAACGTTCATATTTTGCGAAAACTTTGTGAAAGTTTGGTTTAAACAGTACAGGCAATAACTCTATGATATCACATTATCCAGGGTCGTCCACGACCTTTTTCAATTCAGACTTTTATACCACCTGTAGACTTATCTGATTTGTTCCAAGCTAGGACATTATCGAGTAGCTCAGATTCGTTGTCAGAGTTGCATGTTGTTTTTCTTACAGATAATCGGTTGCATGTTGTTTTTCTTACAGATAATCGGTTTAATACTACACAAGGTTTGTGGAGCTTTTGCGCGTCATGCATTGTTTTGAAGCTTTTTTTACCTATTGTATGTCAAAACGATCCGAGTCAAAATAGAATTTTCTGTCCAGCCTCATTATTATTTCATCTCTCGTATCCTTTTCACTTTTAAAACCGGACATGTGCCCATTCACTGGTTTATTTTTAACTTGTTTGTGTTATTAGAGATCATTGCAGATTGTGTTATTGGAAAGAGCCAAAATTGTTTTACTGAGTTTGGAGAAGTCTAATATTTCCAGACAATTTTCATTGTTCGCCATCAAACATTCATCTCGTAAAGTGAAATAGGACCGAAACCAAGACTAAGTAAAAGGTCATTCGTAGAGGTCCTTCCTTTCAGAGTGATTTAACCATTGCTTCAAACTCCTGAATATCTTTTCATCACTCCCGTTATTACTCTTCGCCGCGGATTCATCTATGTACATGTATCACAAAAGTATTGAATTTCGCTATTGGATTTTTTCGAGATTTCAAATTTCCGTAAAAAATTCTAGGCATAATTTATAAATGATGGAGGAGACATACATACATACATATTTATTTTGTGTCGATGGCTATAATGTATCTGATATTTTCTTCAAAAACTAAAGATTTGCAAGCAAGGGATTAATTCCAATCTCAAAAATACACAAATGTGAGTTACTTTTATTATGACCAGCAGTTTTAATGCCAGGTTAAGGTTTGTATAGAATATTTACGATTTCACATATTTTTACTTTGTTCAAAGGCATACTATCATATATTTATGTACTAACTGCCATTAATTTTCCTGCAAACACAGTAAAACTTAGCTCTGATTCTCTTACAATGTTTATATCCCCTCTGCTAACGTCAATCACTCCACTAAGTCCTGACATTGAAATATCAAAGCGTGGATTTATTATTTTCATTCAAATAGACATGTACACCTGCATCTATGTACATGATCAACTTTTCCAAGGTTAAAGGAGAAAATCCCAACATGTTACTCAAAAACAATTTTTATGCATGGACCGTTATACCAATTCCAGTTTTTTTATGGATATTCACCATTCTTTACCTAAAAGTCATAAATACAAATCTTTTTTGAACATGTGTGTTGAAACAGAAACGTATGTGCAAAATCACACCTGACTGCTGTAACAAGTAAATCGCGTTAGTCGACCATAATTTCATATTTGCTTCACTTATTTCTGTCCATAAAAAAACATATCTCTTTTGCTACATTTTTTTCGAGGAATTCTAGGAAACTTCCGAAAGCTTCCTACCAACGATATGAATTGATAGAGTTCTTTGAAAAATATGAATGATTTTACGTTTGACATTAAAGGATTACTGACATGTCGAAAAAAATCGAGCGGTAAGATAGGATATTCACTAGGCTAAGTGGATGACGGGAAAGTAAATTTTCGTAAATGGTGCGTTACAAGGATGTGTGTAACAAAGTGGAAATTATTGAGCTCGTTTGATGCTACGGAAAATATTGTACGTAGGCACCTACTTACATTTGATGTAAGTAAGATGTGTTGATTCGATTCGGAGCTTCATGATACGGTTTTCATATGAAACGGTAAATTTAATACTTCTCCTAGCAATAGCTGTACCAAGAATAGAATGAATTTCCTTTGAGTACTTTTTTGTAATATGTTTCTGGATCTATGAAATAGAGATAAGTAGAAATTGAATTTGAAGATACTTGGAATACATAGATACATAATAAAATTTTGAAGACCAGAATCAGGGCAAGATTTGGTCTTCTTGCCGCCCTTGGGCAGTTGTGAGCTTGGCACTCTTTTCCCATATCGACTTCGCACGTCTGATTCCAACTCCAAATTTTTCAATTAAAATCCAGTAACAACACGCTAAAAAGTCATTGTTCTACCTTTAATATATTTTGCAGCTAATATATTTATATTAAAAACATTTATTAGCATTATTATATTGGCCTGGCAATAACATTATATTGCCAGCACTCAGAATTCTTATAATTTTATATATTGACACGTGTGTGTTGAATTTGTCTGCTACAATATTATATTAGTATGCCAATATTTAATATTAACATGGCAATGAGTTATATTAACCTCTTACAATACTTTATTTGTTTACCAAGAATTAATATTAACATTCCAATATATTATATTAACGCCTTTATTAGCTATATTTGGATGTCAGTATTCAATATTAACATCTTAACATACAATACTAGTATTGTGCTTTATTGTTGGGGTTGTTTGGTCTGGTTTCTCATTGAAATAAAATAATTTGTAAATTTGTTAATTCTTTTTTGTTGTTACGTAACGACTCACAGGGCACGCAAAAATTCCACTAAAGCGAATTAACGGCAGACGAGATTATTTCACAACTACGTTGCAGGCCTTTTGAGCGTGAACTTTCAACGATTTGCTTCTGTGGATAGAGATAGAAGCACTGCGTTTGAACGTTACAATTCTGTATCTGTTTTGGTCAACAACAATTTCACCACCCTTGGTTAATACATTTATGTTGGCATAGTAGTATATTTATGTTAAGATGTTAGATGTTCGCAGGTGCTCTTAACATAAAAAATTAATAGTCTTAATATATAATGTTAAACTGCAAATATAATATTGTAACTTCCTAACGTGAAATATTGAGCAGTTAAAATTATGTGTTAGTGACAATGCTGTTACTATAACAATATTAAGATGTTAATATATTTATTTCGGTCATTTCTCAGCGTTTTAAGCCCTCAAAATAAATTCAAGATCGGATCAAAACGAAGCTCAATTGAAAGATGGGTTTTAAATTGACCTTGTTCGATTGACTTTTGTTGTTGGTGAAAAATGGAGAAATTATAGTATTAAATTGACATAGTATTAAATTTGTGGATGATGCTCTCTACCAGGTTCAACTCCTAGACCCGTGGGTATACTTTGTATTATTACGTGGTCTATGTGCGTTCTTGTGTCAGCCAGTGATACCTAACCTAACCTACATTTTACAAGTATTTTAACTTCTAGGGGGTCACCTGCTGCCCTCAATGTAAATCTCCAGGACTTGAAAAAGTAGTTGCTTCTATTAGACTGATGTGAAAATACAATAATGCCGCTCGGTATGACATCTAAAGTGAAACTTCTCCCGCTGTAATTGAAATGTTCGATATTGATCGAACAACAAAGTCACCAGTTAAGCGGTACAAGCGTGAAATTGACGAAAGCAACTGCTCAATGGTTTTGATGAATCTGTACAGCACAAACAGGTTTTTTCGTGCTTAATTTTTTGATTTTTCACCTAATTTTATGCGTGTTTCGCAATTGCTTTTCTTTCATCAGCTCGTTCAAATGCAGCTTTCTCTCAGTGCCTACTGCAGATTCATATAGGAGCTCTGAAGTTCTGCTTCAGCTCCTGCTTTTATACGAACCTGCATTAAATACCTAGTTACCTTCGTTGTGAAATTGAAAGTTATCTATGTCAAGGTTTTTTTTGTACAAGAATGTCGCTGGTTTTGACTTAATGGTAATAATCTTTACTTAAGCTTGAAATTTTTTGGTACTGGAAGTAACTGTCGTAATTTTAATCTCTACATTGGAGCTGCAACAAAATAACATTTTCTCTTCTTCAAATAACCGTAATCGGCTTATGTCCTTACGGAAAAAGCTAGCATCATCAAATTACCGAGGAAAATCGCCTTTGTAGCAACCTACAACGGAGAATACATTGAAGTTCAACTAGTTTGGGTATTATAATAATAATTATAAAAATTTGGCACCAAAAATCGAAAATTCAGCCATAAAACGACTGTCGACGTATATGTTTATTTAATTCATTTGAATTGGTTTACCATCATATAGGTTTCGATATCAGATCATGTAGCCTTTTATTTTTAGAGCACATTCACCAGTGAATCTTTTAGATATAGAATGGAAATCCCGCGAAATTGAAAGTAGAGTAGTTGCTTTAAAGGTTCTATTGCTATTTACAAAGCAGTATATGATTCTTTTTCTGAATGAAATACATCAGTGGGCGCTGTTAATGAATCAATTCAGTGGAATCATTATTATTCAATTTATTTACCAAACAAGGCATCATACACAACAGCAAAACATTAACGATTCATAAGATAACTCATTATAACAACAACAAAATACATATTCTTCCAACACATTAGAAAACAAAATACATTACAACTTTTATTTTAGTTACTTTACTTTAAGGGGGCTCGGTAGCTCTGCTCACTAAGGCGTCAGGCCGAAAAGCGGTGAGCTACGGAGCCTGCGGGTTCGAATCCCGCCAGAGCCATGACTGTAAGTGTGAATGCGTGTGATTCTCTATGAGGGTGGCAAATGGGCCCAAACTGGTGGCCTAATGCTGGCCGCGTTTCTGGCAGCCCTCTTCACTAACCTAACCTAACCTACTTTACTTTAATTTATTTTATTTTAATTTAAGCAAGTTTGATGGGAAATTAAGTGGGATTAGGATGTTGATAGGGCCTTTGATAAGTTTGTTTTGAAAGTGTATTTAGAGATCCCCGAATCGTAGTTTCTGCTTATAGAGTTGAATATTCTACAACACCTATTTATGAGCTCGTTATATGCATAGGTAGTGTGGTGATTGTACTCCTTGAACAGAGTTGCATACCTAGTGCGTCTTGGTTGGTCATTGAAAATAATTTTGTTGGAGAGAGCTTCAACATTGACTGCACCACTTATGTTATAATATCAAAGGTTAGGCAAGCGCTTAAAAGTATTCTTCTAGAAGAGAGAGGCATTAAATTACGAAGGCTCAGTGTGGCTTTGTAAGATGGAAAATGTTGGAAGTCTTTTGAATCATAGAGGTCTCTCAAAGCGAAAAGTAAAAACTGTTTCTGAACAGATTCCACTCTCACTATGTAGCTCAAAAATTGGGTTCCATATTATGCAGGCATATTCCAAAAGAAGACGCACCAGAGTGATATATAATGACTTGGTAGCCCATATATTCTTGAACTCTTTAGCACGTCTCTTAATGAATCCGAGCTGTTTATTAGCCCGGGCAAGAATTTTGTCATAGTGGAGGTTGAAGCGCATCTTGTTGTCCAATAGTACCCCGAGATCTATAATATGATCAAAGCTATTCAATATGGTGCTGTTAAGGCAGTAAAAATACTTTTTGATCGTATTGTTACGGGAATAGCTTATTACATGGCACTTGTTAATGTTAAGATTTAGATTATTCTCATTGCACCACTGTTGGAGAGATTGAAGCTTGGATTGGAGAAGATTGCGTGCGTTAGATTGCGTGTTTACGCTATGGTAGATTTTTAAGTTCCTTGCATAAAAGAGATGGGGTATACCAAGCAGTGTCTCAGTAAGATCAGAGATGAAGATGTTAAAAAGCAGGGGACCTAGATGACTGCCTTGCGGTACTCCAGAAGATGCGAAAACACTTTTAGATAAGTGGCCTTGGAATTTAACAAGCTGAGTTCGATCGCGAAAATAAGACTGGAATCAATTAAGAAGGGACCCTGATAAACCAAAGTTGCGAAGCTTGTATACAATAGAAGAAAACTATAACTATCAAACAAATACTTTTAAGCAGTAAAATAAGGACATGAATTAATATAGAAAATATGATCGTTTCTGAGAAGCGCCGTTTTAAAATTTATAATATGATCGTATTTAATACATAGAAATACTCAGGGGTGAAAATTCGTAAAAGATGATAAAAAAGGAAGCTATTTTTCGGGGTCAGAATTAGTTGATAGCGTTGGCTTTAAAGATTTCACGTCCAAAATCTAACCAAATACTATTCCATGTAATAACCACGCGCTGTTCAGCAGCTCTATATTCCATCTGGAACAAATGATATTCCAAAATAATTTCACAAGTTTTGGTTACAATTTGACTCTGCAGCGTATCAATACTGCATGTTTATAATTTTGTGATAAACCTTCGAAACTTATACCAAAATATTTCCAAATTACATTCCTATATTTAAATCTTCTTAAGTATTTTCCACTTCAAAGCGCCTTTCGTTAAACACCTGAAGCCATCACGAATGCTCTTAGTCATAAGACACGATATCCTTGCAAAATGTCCGGCCATACCCTAGTCATATTATTGAAAAGGTGGGCCTTATATACTACGCTACTAACGGATATTTCCATAACGACCAATACCCATTTTCGGCCACTCATAGCAATGTCCCTCCCAATGTTTCCTCTAAAGCGCTTACCATTTTTATGTTTCCAAAGAAGTTTTGTATCAATTTATTTGAGAAGGATAAATCGAAACAAATTTGGAATTTGCCAACAATGATGTTAAGAAGGATTTGATTCTAAGAAATTATAGGATTAAAGAATGTAACTAGGATTTGCTGGATGAATCGGGAAATATTTTAATCTTCAGTGTATATAATTCAAATATTTCTAAAGAATAATAAACCAGAGAACAAAATTTTATTTAAATTCCTGGGTTAAACGCTCTGCAAAATTCTTTACTTCTGCAAAAATTACTTTGAAAAACCAAAACCTTTTCGATCCTCTAACACTCTTCAACATATTGAGTCGATTAAGTGCATTAGATATAAGTAAACGTATCTACCCTACGAAAGAACTAGATACTTACATGTCACACACGCCTCTATATGTATATACATTCATTTACTTACCGTCGACGATTTTCCTCTGAACACGAAAATGTCCTAAAGCACTTCACCCAAAGAAACGTGACCGTAATATAATTTTAAATTCACTCAATCGATAGTTTTATGGCAAGCGGTAGAACGAATTGAAGTGTCGAACTATGTAAAGCCCCGAAGCTGATAACTAAAACCTCCTAACCTTTGTCCGTAGTTTGTTCATGCTGTACGCCAGGTAAATCGTTTTGATAAGACATTTTCTATGAGAGTTATCTTTTCCAGTCACTCAGTTTCAATATTTTTTTGTTATTGTTGTTTTCCCTTCAATTCTAGGCCATGCGATAGGAATCTTCGAGATGCCGAGCTTATATCATGCCGTCTGAGACGTGTGGAGCCGCTGTGTCGTCTGCCAGGATCAGCTTTACAGCAGTTAGCCATGTGCGGTTTCTATGAGGATCTTGAGAAAGGTGTAACACGTGAGTAAACTGGAAAATTCTAGAATTTATATAAGTTTAGTTGGATGTGTTAGGTGAGATGAAGCGATAGAGCACTGTGGATTGAAATGATAGCATCTCGTATGTCATATGAATGAGTTCGGATAAGATTTGAAAATATGCAATCATATTCTAGAGATGGTTGTAGTAAGAAGTTACGGATTCCGAGAGTTAGTTTTATTGAGTGAAATATGAGAATGCGTTTAGCTGTGGTAGATGGAGGAGATTACTGGTTACATAAATTTAATTGGATTGATAACACAGGTCTACATCAAAATTGCCTTTTACATGAAAATACACTATATTGATTGTATTTCACTCGCTGAACATAAATATACAAGTTAAAATTCACAGTTAGCTCTTATTGTGGATTTATGCCATATAAATATAATAGCGGGTAGCGCGACAGACTTATCACATTAACGATGATAACTCAAAATGTTTAGTAATTACCCGCGGAAATTTTATTATTTCACATTTGTTTGTTTCGTTTAACGCTGACTGTGTTTTCTTCAACAGTTAAAACGTGAAATTGTTACGGTTTTTTTGACATTTTTAGTGAAAAATCTACAGTTTTCGTTATGTCGCGTAAATGTGTTAATAGTGCAGACAATTTTTGCTACATTTGTGGTAAGGTGACCCTTACAAACCAAAGATACTCAATAACACAACGTTTAGAAACTGCTTACTTCCATTATTTTGGAATTAAAATTAAAAACCAAGACAAATCGTGGGTACCACATTTTAGTTGCACAACTTGCTACACAAATCTGATTAAGTGGCTAAACAAACAGAAACGTTCATTGCCTTTTGGTGTACCAATGATGTGGAGGGAACCTACCAATCATGCGAATGACTGTTACTTTTGCTTGACTCCACCCATCCAGCATGGTATTTCACGAAAAAAGAAACGAAGCGTAGTATACCCTGACGTAGCCTCTGTATCGCGACCTGTACCACACGGAATCGATTTACCTGTTCCTCGACCTCCCGAAGAATACCAGCAAGATTATGAAGAAGCGATTAATTCAATGGAAGTTGACTACAATGAGCCTACAACCTCACAATCTCCACAGTTTGTGGGTGACAATATTGTTTGTGACGAACCTCATAGAATTTCGCAAGATGAACTCAGCGACCTTATACGAGATTTAAATTTGCCAAAAGATAAAGCGGAATTACTAGGATCGAGACTTAAGCAATGGAATTTGCTTCAATCGGATGTCAAAATCAGTATATACAGATATCGTCAGAAGAATTTGATACCCTATTTCAAATCCGAAAACCAGCTTGCATTCTGTAATAACGTAAATGGCTTGATGAACGCTTTGAACATTGAATACCATCCACAGGAATGGCGGCTGTTTATAGACTCCTCAAAATTGAGTTTAAAAGCTGTTCTTCTCCATAATGGTAACACACAACCATCGATTCCGTTATGCCATGCTGTGCATACTAAAGAAACATACGAAAATATGAAATTAATTTTAGATGCTATATCATACTCAGAGCACGAATGGCAGATTTGTGGTGATTTAAAAGTCATAGCAATGGTGTTGGGTTTACAAATGGGCTATACCAAGTACTGTTGTTTTTTGTGCGAGTGGGATAGTCGGGCTAGATCTTTACATTACATAAAAAAAGATTGGAATCGTAGACTAAGCCTGAATCCTGGAGAAAAGAACGTCAAGCACCTTCCTCTAGTTAATTCCCAAAAAATTCTTCTACCACCTTTACATATCAAACTGGGACTAATGAAAAACTTTGTGAAGGCTCTCAACAAGGATGGACCAGCATTCAAATACCTGCGAAGTAAATTTCCACGTATAAGCGACGCCAAAATTAAAGAAGGAATCTTTATCGGACCTGAAATAAGAGAGATTCTAAAGGACCAAAACTTTGATTCAGTTTTACAGGGCTTTGAAAAAGAAGCATGGGAATCTTTTAGAGCAGTCGTTCATGGTTTTTTGGGCAATAAGAGAAATGAAAATTATGTTGAACTTGTGAACAATCTCCTTCAAAAGTATCAACAGTTGGGCTGCAATATGTCCCTAAAAATTCATTTTCTTCACTCTCATCTTGATTTTTTCCCTTCTAACTGCGGTGATGTGAGTGACGAACATGGTGAACGATTCCACCAAGATATCTCGACAATGGAAAAGAGATACCAGGGCCGATGGGATGCGTCAATGTTAGCGGACTACTGCTGGAATTTGAAAAGAGATACCAATAGTAGTGATTACAAGAGACAAACGAAAAAGAAGAGAAATTCTTAATTAAATACGTTTTTTTTTTAATTGTAATATTTCCAATTTTATATAAGTAAAAAGCAAAAAATAATAGTAAATAATTATTATAGTTTTTTTTTTATAAAATGTTTTGTACTTTAACGTGTTACTAAAAGCCAAATTTTGTATATTAGGTATATTTCCAAAATAAAAGCTAATTAATAAAACATATTCTTGTTTTCCTATTCAGTAACCTCAAAGCAATATAAAAATAAAGTATTCAATTGAAAGGCACACAAAAAGTTACATTTTGTAGACCAGTGTAATCAATGTTTTACTAGAATTTCAAGATTTAGTGATTATGGAATAGTTGATGAAAGGTGAAAGAGCAGCTTTCATATGGGGTACATCGGAAGTTTTTTGTGTTGTGGACTGTTGTTTGACATAACGTAAAATTAATAAATTTAAAAGTTGAATACTATCTATATGCATTTTTGTCGTCTTCAGCTCAACGTCAGCTTGCAATGATTCTTAATATGATTTAAATTGGCTGCTTAATACGACAGAAATGCATTGTTAGATACCAAAGCCTCGTATTTCAAAACACAATTTTAGACCGGATTGCTTTCTATTTAGTTGATAATTGTAAGCTCAATAATAGGGACACCACTAAAAGGAATTCCAAAGAAATGCATATAGTTAATCATTGTTTTAAAATACGTCTAGAAGTTCGCTACTTATTTTGAGTTTATTTTGATTGTGTTAGTTTTATTTAGCTTTTTGGCATACTTACATTGTTTAGTTTGCATTGGAATTGTGTTAATTAATTTGTTAGAGTTTTAATGGATGTTACTAGTTTATTGTTTATTTATACTATTTGATTTTTTATTTGTTTTCTTAGAGTAGGAAGTAGGTGAATTTCAATACATACAAGTCGCATGGGGTGTGGTACCGAGAGCTTACTTAGGACAGCTAGTTGGCTCAAAAACAAAAATGATATCGAAATGTAATTAGTAGTGCCATCTCTCAGTTGAAAAAGTTTTATTTTCTCATAAAAATCTATTTAATATTTATGTTGTCTATATAATATGTATGACGCCAAGCCATTTCGAATTTTCGTTTATTTTTTGATTTATTGTTCAGTGCTTGCAGTGACTATTACTTTCGCTGATAAGTTAAATAGTCTTAATTGTGTGTATTATGTCTCCGTACGGCTATCAATTTTTCAATCCTTTCGATTTGAAATTTGATCGAAAGGTTAAAGACCTAAGCAAATTCCAAGAATATTAGCAGAAAAGTGAAGATATTCATCTGATGTGTACGTATGCTTCAGGAACAAAATAATCAAAGAAACACCTCCAGTAATTAAAAAAAAACTAATTTAAGAAACGAGAGTAAAATTGTAAAACTTGTGAAATAGATTCATTTTTCCATACACAAGTAATTTATTTTTATGAAGTAAATCAGCATTAGCAAGTTTTCATATTTTATCTTCTATTTGTAAGTGAAATAAGTGATATATAATAGTTTTACTACAAATATTCTGCTTTCCCGCTCACTATCTATTCTAATCAAGCTCCAGGTACCACGCCCCATGTGACTTGTATGTATTGAAATTCATCTACCTCCTAAACTACGGGCAATCCTATTCTAAAACTTTTATAATAAAATAAATATACTTTAGCTTTGTTTTGTTATAAAAATAAACAAAATACACCTGGTCCAAATGATTCAAATAATTAGTTTCAATATTTACTTCCGATTTTACACAGGAAAAAAATTTCATAATTTAAAAGAACAGTTAATTTTCTACACCACTGTTTAATGTTTTTTAGATTGTTTTTTGAATCTCAGAATTCACTTTCAAAAAAAGCTCTCATCAATTTCGTCAATTATTATTAACCTCATAGAAACAAAAACTTGTGTATGCACGTTTATATCCTCTAGAACTACTATTATGCACAATGTGAACGAAATCCGGAGCCTCGACTTTTTTTCGTTGTCCGCGTCACGTGAAATGCCTCATATACTCTGTTTAGTTTGAATTTGTTCATCTATGTTCTTTTGTTTTTGAAGCTTTGAACCTTATCTTATTTTCATTCTTTTCTTGTTACTAATGCTCCAAATCATGTTGGCCGAAAATTCATGTGTCTATATATATATACATAGATATATATATATATATATATATATATATATATATATATATATATATATATATATATATATATGTATATACATACATATATCATCAAAAAATTTCAGGAACGCGCCATCCGATTGAACTGAAGTTTTCAGAATACATTGGTGTGTATGCAGAATAGTGCCAGGTCCCAAAAAGTTAAAAATCTTTAACCCTTTGGCGCCGGCGGCCATTTTAGTGACATTTTTAATATACCTATTAATTCGTCCAAAAAAAACTTTTGCAAAAATAAAGTTAACAAAATAAATTTCGAAAGTGTTTTAAATGTGAATCGGATAAAGTTTTGGAGTTTTTTAGCCCCATGTGTGCGCTAGGTGCCTAAAACGAGATCGGGAAAATTTGAAAATTTATGAATTGCGGTAGCTTTTGATAGAGCTATCAAATCATTATTAAACTTTCAAAACATATTGGTACTATTTAGTTGTAAATTTGGCTTGCTTGTAATGAGCATGTTAACAACCCTGTTGCAAGGGCAGGCGCTGAAAGTGAAAACCTTCCAATCATCGACTCTCCTGAAAAACTGTCGCTTTTTGGAAAAAAAACCACTCATTTATAAATCTTATGCTTCGTCTACACAGCCAAAGTAAAATATTTTGTCCCATAAATTCTGATTTAGCCATTGGATTTTGACAAAATTCACCTAGTAGCTAAACTTTACTTCAAGCCACATTTGGTAGAAATTTGGTTGAAAAATTCGGTTGGAGCTGCCAACTATGGTAATTTTGGTGTCTTAAATTTAGAAAATTCCTAAGGAAAATAAAGTTCTTTATTTTCCTAAGGAATTTTCATAACGAAATTCAAATGGCAAATTAAACTAATTCTAGGCAATATTCAGTAGAAATTTAGTTTCAAAACAATGAAAAGGTTGCCAGCTATGGTTGTTTTTGTATTTAAGTGATTTTAGCATAGAATATTCAAATCGTAGTGATCTCATAGTGAAAATAAACAGCAAATATTAAGATCTAGAAAATTTGAAAACTTTTGCGAATGGTAACCCTAAATTTCTTTGCATCCCTATAACTTCCAATGCAGTCATCGGGTCAATGCGAAATTCGCAGAGCAGGTTGACTTCAACGTAAGGCAGATGCGACATATTTTTTGCTTCGGTGCTAGCAAAGGGTTGCCAGCACTGTTTTTTTTGGTTATTTTCGTTCCAATTGCTTGCATTTAGTATTTTCATCGCAAACATTTGCAATGAAAATAAATAAACAATGTTCAAATTTTCTAAGACCTGCAAATTTTTCGGGTAACAACCTCAAACACCTTTCTATCGCTGTAACTTTCGATGAAGTCACCGAAGTTAAAATAAGCTTAGATTCTATTATTCTATTATTCTATTAGTTTTCAGTAGGAAAAGTAAGTAGTGGTAGAATACACACTCAAAATCTGCACAAATCCTCTACTGTTCTTCGAACATTAGTGTTTCTAGCGGTTCTGATGCGCTAGGGTTTTTTTCTTCATCTATATTCTTCTGTTTTTAAGTAATGAACCTTATTTTATTTTCATTCTTTTCTGGTGTTTTTTCTTTTATTTATATAAGTTTACTCTTTGTCTTGTCTTTGATTGGATTTGTATCTGTTGATTTAAACAATAATAAGTAAATAAATCTAAATTTGAAACAAAATCCTTGCCTACTTTGAGGCCGTCAGCGCCTACATAGGGTTCATAATTTCCAATGTTTTTATCATTGGCAAGCATAAAATATAATAGGTTTTCATTTTCAGTGCTTACTTCTAACCAAAATGTACTCTGCATAGAAATATGGGTGTACCTGTCAATTCACTAAAATGCCCGCCGCTGCCATAGGGTTAAAGATATCGTAATTTTAATTAATCATTGAGCTAGATCTTATATAGATCTATGTCCTCTACAAATTTCAACTCAATTCGATCGACCACTCTAGAGATTATCTGCCTTAATCTTTTGCCTGATGTGTATATATTTATGCTGATACAGTATAAATAAAGATATATGAATTTTCACGAAACGAGTTTAATACAAATTTTCTTCGAAAATCAGTGAAAATAATTTTTTTTCACCCAAATATTTAATTTCCAACCACTTCCCATAATATGTCAACCACAGTGCTCTTATCAAAATAGAAACTGCATCCTAAGTTCAGCATAAAAGACTGACCAAACTTTCTCCCATCTGAAACTAATTTGACATTTCTTTTATAGTGTTTCGAGCCGGTGAACAAGGACGTTTCTGGTATGCTGTCTTGGGTGGATCATTGGAAGTTCGGTACCATGCACCCGATACTGAAAGCAAGGTAAGCCAAATTAACTATTTAGTTCTTGCAACACACTTGCTATACGAGTATCTCTCGAGTATTTGAGTGAAATAGTATGGCAGCAGCATGATAGAAACTTTATCCTCTAAAGCAACACATCTGACAGTTTAAGAACAAAGTAAACTCAAAGGATGCTTCTCAAAAATACATCAAGTGTGAAAAGGAGACTTTTTCCCGGAATTTCGTGCATTGAATGCTTTCGTACTTGTAGAGACTCCTTCAATAGCAGACACGTATGAAAATTGCCAAGAGCTAATTAACAAATGTGATACTTTTACTGCTTTGTCGACAAAGAGACGAATAATTTGTTCGGTGTGGGGAGAGATGACGGAAGTGTGATAATTTGTCAAACGAAAATGATTTTTAGAGAAAAGTTCAGTGTCATGCTAAGAACTTAATCTTCGTTAACTGCATTTGAGATTTAATTGCTGAAGTATTTCAGCTAATCCAAAGAAGAAGTTCGATTGACTAGTAGATGTCAAAAATATATTCACTAAAATCAATCGTTCTTTCAAAACATGCCAAAGAGTTTTCTCGGGCAATATTTAAAAACCAATTTATCAATTTAACCCCACCCGGACCAAACAAAATCACAACAATCAGATTTCCGCAGGCATCAAAACCATTTCCATTTTCCAAACAAATACATATCTAGACCGGCACTGAGCCGTCACAAGCAGAAGATGTCCTGAGACCCAATTAGGTGAAATGAAAATGTCCGCAAGTGAAATAAGTAGAGAGGACAACGCTTACCAAGACCGAGCACAAATTACAAGCATCATCCTTGCACAAGATGTTTTTGTTCCTCGGGTTGTAGTTTAATGAGAACATTGGAAAGGTAGTTTAGTCGTCAGCGTATTGTCACCGGTTTTCAATTCGTGAGGATGCTGAACAAGAGATTTGACTCGGTAAGCTATAACATTCAGATCTCAAATAGAGAATGATTTGGAAAAGTGGAAAGATTTATCTAAGAGCCCTTCTTGAATGTGTTAAAGCTTTGTGAAAACTTTCTATCAAGCTCATTTCCAAAATATTCTTGTATTCTTTTGATTGATTGCTTGATTGCGAAAAAACTGGTAGTCTCTGCACCAAACAATTTGTCCACTCTTAAATTTTCTTAACTGTATTTACGGCATATTACGTTCTCCATAAAGTTCACAAGCCCCTACCTAATTTATTTCAACGCCTTTCGTCTAGCCTAAAAAATTATTTTAAAAAACAAAACCTTACCTCCTTCTTCTTAAACCAATGAATAAATCGAGTCCCGTTAAGTATCTTGTTGTTGAAATTACGTTAAAGACACTTTTATTGACACTCGTAGTAGTCAAAGTCCAAGGCAATTCGAATTCATAAAAGAATCGTACTCGATCTCGTGCAAATGAACACGACGCCAAATCGTTTCATAATGATAATACACTTCACAGGCTTTCGTGCTTTTGTACGATTCAGATGGGACACTGTCCTTGCCACCAGGAATGCCAGGATTAATTTCAAAATAGAGTTCAGGTGAGTTTCCAGAGATGACTATCATGTGCGAATATATATGTGTGCATGCAACCTCAACCACCGTTATATGTTAGGTATGGCTATCATGGATAGGAGTGCTTCGGGGAGGAGGGTTAGAGATTACGTCAATTTACAAACTATGCTTGCACGACTGCTTGAATATTTGGGTGTATGTTCACGCTACCATGAATTTTAATTAAGAAAATGTACGGGAAAGGCTGTGCAGTAGAAAGTATTTTAGGCTTTGTTAGCCAAAAGTTCTTGAAATAGGATGTGTTATCGTACTTTTGCATGAATATCAGACGAAATTTAAGGATCTTAAATACTCCTTGTTATGTGATAGGAAAAAAAAAATAACTCTGTAGAAATTAAATTTTATAGCTGCAAGGTACAAAAGATACAAAAATTAATAGATATAGAAAAGGTGTATTTATAATATTATTCTGCAAAAGTTTATTGATTGATAAAAGCTATGACAAGCTAACAAATCTTTCAAAATTTTCAATCTAGAGATTAGAGATGAGGCGTATATACTGGAACAGGTATATGGAACAGGTATTTTTTTTGGAACAGCCAGTACCTAGTACGAAATTCAAAAATACTAGGTACGAGTATTTTTGTGGACTATACATGTAATCAAGAATTTACACAATAAATTTCGACCACTTAATTCATTTGAATCAAACAGTGACGTAATAGTATCCTAATATTAAAATAAACTCGTATTTCATACTTGCAAGTGCTTTCATACTCACGACTATCTCGTACGCGAGTATATACTCGTATAGTTCCAAAATATTCGAATACGAATATACTCGTATCGTTCCAAAATATTCGAATACGAATATACTCGTATCGTTCCAAAATATTCGATACGAGTATATACTCGTATAGAGTATTTTGGAACTTGCAAGTATTTTCGTATCGCATATTTTTTTTATAGAGTATTTTCGTGCTTGCGAGTATTTTGGGGCTTTAGGTTTAGGTTTTTAGGGCAAAAGTAGCTGAAATCGGACAAAATCGGCCAATTTTGAATTAGAGTTGTTTGGGACATAACGGGCCAAGACCTATTGCTGTGATACAAAAATTTAGGTTTTGTAAGGGAGAAAGGGGTTTTTTGGCCATAGTTTGTCAAAAACTGCCTTTATAGCGCTTTCGATGATTGAAAGTGGTCGGGGAATATAATAGTGATATTTTAAGGGCGAAAAAATTTTTGATAGGGGAAATTGGGAAAAAATGTTCGTATTTTACAAAAAAAATTTTTGGTCTAGCACGAATTTGGGGACCTTTCTGAGTTGTTTTGGGCGAAATTTCCATACAAATCTGGGAAAAAGCGGCCTAGTTTCTAAGATACGGCAAAATGAAATCCGCCGGAAAAACTGAAAGTAGCACTAAAAATGTTGAGATTCTTTTTGGTTCGCCAGTTTGCTTCTCAGGCTGTGCTGAAGCCCTCCTCGTGACTGCACTCCAACCCTACCGGGTTTGTGACTCATATCCAGCCTTATCGAAGAGATTGCTGCACGGACTAATGACTCAGTATCCTTTCACGGTCATCGGCACCATCACCATTTTAGCCTGGGAACTTTGTGTCTGGTGGGTGGGGGAGGGCATATCATACCGTTTCATTACATCACTGTAAATCGCATGTACAAAAAATACTGGCTAGTATTTTTGGAACAGGTATTTTTTTGTACTCGTACTAGGAATACCTAGTATGTGAAAATGCGAGTACGACCCAACTCTACTAGAGATCATATGTGCGTAACTAAGCAAGTTCTATTCACGAGTAAACAAAAGATATGGATTGACATAACAGTAAACTCAAATGGCGTGTTTTTTTGCTCCCCCTATCTATAACAGAACAATGCTAACCAATGCAGACGCATTGAAAACAACAACAGCTGCCCCTATCCATAACAAGAGTTGTTGTTGTTCCCAATGCGTCTGCACTGGTTAGCATTGTTCTGTTATGGATAAGGGGAGCAAGAAAACGCGCCTAAAATAAGTAATTTTATTCATATCTTGAAACTAGTGAAGGTAATACAGATACGTGTACTTTTTGTGTACTTTAAACTACCGCAATAAATCAAAGAGCAAATTAATTCTGTGGGTATTTTTTAAAATCGATGTGGCCGAACAGCTAAATCAAGCACCGTGGGATGCAGTAGCCGTATTCAATTAATTTCGTTTCCCGTAGTCATTACTATTCGTGGTCTCTGAGCAATAGACTATATTCAAAAATGTGAACTATTTATTTATTGTTCAATAAATGAGAGATGAACTCAACTATAGGCTCTACAAAATTATAAAAGGCTTTAGACTATGTTAGGTTAGGTTAGGCAAATTTAAGGCAAGATAGAACTTAAAAAGAAAACAATGCAAACGAATTAATAAATATGATTTACAATGCATTTTTAAGTGTGCTTAACGTTTAGAAAAGAGGGTCAAGGGTAGAGTTAAGGAAATCCAAAAGAAAAGCTCGGAGCGCCTTCTGCGAAGCTTTCAATAGCATTCCAGAGACTGCTAGGATGCAAAAAGCTCTGTCTAAAGGTTACCAAGGGCATATAGGACTACTAAGAACTCCCCTGGAGAGACTGCTAGGATGCAAAAAGCTCTGTCTAAAGGTTACCAAGGGCATATAGGACTACTAAGAACTCCCCTGGAGAGACGGACGACCACCTTTGGCGACACAATGGAAGTGCTGCTTAGAACGCACTTTCTAGGGTGCAAAAATAAAAGCAGCGGTGAGGCTGAGGAAGAAGATGAAGGACCTGATCTTACACCTCACTCACTTCTGATTAAACAAATCATCACCTATGAAAAGGTTGAATAGGCAATAAACTCCTTCAAACCCTTTAAATCACCAGGACCAGAAGAAATCTACTCAGCTTTGCTACAAAGAGCGACGGGGAAACTAAAAGCCATTCTGTTCACATATTTAGAGCTAGCTTGGAACTCAGCTATATAATACAATTGCAGAGGCGCGGACTGTGTTCATTCCTAGGGGGCGGCAACAATCTGGCTGACATACAGGCCAATCATACAACATACAGGTCAACCAGCCTCATATCTTTCACGGAGAAACTGATATTAAAAGTCCATGGAGAAACTGATTTATCCATACATTAGGTGTGACTAGTGATGGGTAAAACCAGCACACTTTACTGTGCTAGCACACTTCGCACACCACACTTAAGTGTGCTAGCACTGTGCTCCCAGCACTGACACAGTGCCGCACACTGACACAGTGCCGACACACTGACACAGTGCCGACACACTCGCACAGTGGCGACACACTAGCACAGTGCCGGCACACTGACACAGTGCCGACACATTAGCACAGTGGCGACACACTGACACTGCCGGCACACTGACACTGCCGACACACTGACACACTGACACAGGGCCGACACACTGACACAGTGCCAGCACACTGACACTGCCGGCATACTTGTACTGGCAGGCACACTCCACGGGAATGAATGCTGTACGAGTGGCGTTGATTTTGCCCATTAATATGATGTGCTTCGGTAACAAGGCGTTGTTTGCATTGCAGAATGTGTACACATTTTGTGGTTTCGAAAGCATTAGCTATTGAATGCATTAGCTGATGAATGAGATAATTAGGGAACGAAAACAGGCAGATAAGATTTGTTATTCGTATATTTTCTGGGTGAAAGTTTTGATTTTGAGTACACTACCGACGATTTGTGTTTTTCTAAATGCAAACGGGATGAAAGTTTAAACACAGATACAAATACGTTTACTTGCGGTACATATGAAAGAAATGCTTTCACGTTGAAAATATTTGTGGAAAATAGGTTTTGAGCAGATAGAAGGGTTTTGTCGTAACATGCAACGATAAAATGATAGCGATAAAATGATCTGCTGCAGATAGAAGGTTTATGCTAAGTAGTGTTATGTTTTTAAATATTCAAATATTAAAGGAGTTTTTAGGGCAAAAGTAGCTGAAATCGGCCAATTTTTGGTTAGAGTGGTTTCGGACATAACGGGCCAAGACCTATTGCTGTGATACAAAGATTTCGGTTTTGTAGGGGAGTAAGGGGTTTTTTGGGCATAGTTTGGCAAAAACTGTCTTTACGGCGCTTTCGATGATTGAACGTGGTCAGGGAGTACAATAGTGATATTATAAGGACGAAAAAAATTTTTGATAGGGGAAATTGGGCAAAACCGTCCAATTTTCCAAAATTTTTTTTTGTCTAGCATGAATTCGGGGACTTTTCTGAGTTGTTTCGAGCGAAATTGCCATACAAGTTTGGGGAAAAGCGGCCTAGTTTCGAAGATACGGCAAAAGTACCTGAAATCGGCCAATTTTGGGTTAGAGTGGTTTCGGACATAACGGGCCAAGACCTATTGCTGTGATACAAATATTACGGTTTTGTAGGGGAGTAAGGGGTTTTTTGGCAATAGTTTGGCAAAAAATGTCTTTACGGCGCTTTCGATGATTGAAAGTGGTCGGGGAGTGGTATTTTAAGGACGAAAAAAATTTTTGATAGGGAACATGGGGCAAAAATGTCCAACTTTCGCAAAAAAAAAATTTTTGTTTTAGCATGAATTCGGGGACCTTTCTGAGTTGTTTCGAGCGAAATTTCCATACAAGTGTGGGAAAAGGCGGCCTAGTTTCGAAGATACGGCAAAATGCAAAGCCGGAGAAGCCAACTATCGAACCAAACAGGATCTGAACCTTTTCTTACTTAGCACTTTTAGAGCTACTTTCAATTTTTCCGGACGGTTTTCCGGAGGATATCATTTTGCCGTATCTTCGAAACTAGTCTGCTTTTTCCAAGACTTGTATGGAAATTTCGCCCAAAACTACTCAGAAGAGTCCCTGAATTCATGCCAGACCAAAAAATTTTTTTTTTGGAAAATGACGTTTTCGCCCAATGTTCCCTCTCATAAATTTTTTCGTCCTTAAAATATAATTACTGTACTCCCCGACCACTTTCAATCATCGAAAGCGCCGTAAAGACATTTTTTGCCAAACTATTGCCAAAAAACCCCTTACTCCCCTACAAAACCGTAATATTTGTATCACAGCAATAGGTCTTGGCCCGTTATGTCCGAAACCACTCTAACCCAAAATTGGCCGATTTCAGGTACTTTTGCCGTATCTTCGAAACTAGGCCGCTTTTCCCCAAACTTGTATGGCAATTTCGCTCGAAACAACTCAGAAAAGTCCCCGAATTCATGCTAGACAAAAAAAAATTTTTGGAAAATTGGACGGTTTTGCCCAATTTCCCCTATCAAAAATTTTTTTCGTCCTTATAATATCACTATTGTACTCCCTGACCACGTTCAATCATCGAAAGCGCCGTAAAGACAGTTTTTGCCAAACTATGCCCAAAAAACCCCTTACTCCCCTACAAAACCGAAATCTTTGTATCACAGCAATAGGTCTTGGCCCGTTATGTCCGAAACCACTCTAACCAAAAATTGGCCGATTTCAGCTACTTTTGCCCTAAAAACTCCTTTAATATTTGAATATTTAAAAACATAACACTACTTAGCATAAACCTTCTATCTGCAGCAGATCATTTTATCGCTATCATTTTATCGTTGCATGTTACGACAAAACCCTTCTATCTGCTCAAAACCTATTTTCCACAAATATTTTCAACGTGAAAGCATTTCTTTCATATGTACCGCAAGTAAACGTATTTGTATCTGTGTTTAAACTTTCATCCCGTTTGCATTTAGAAAAACACAAATCGTCGGTAGTGTACTCAAAATCAAAACTTTCACCCAGAAAATATACGAATAACAAATCTTATCTGCCTGTTTTCGTTCCCTAATTATCTCATTCATCAGCTAATGCATTCAATAGCTAATGCTTTCGAAACCGCAAAATGTGTACACATTCTGTAATGCAAACAACGCCTTGTTACCGAAGCACATCATATTAATGGGCAAAATCAACGCCACTCGTACAGCATTCGTTCCCGTGGAGTGTGCCTGCCAGTACAAGTGTGCCGGCAGTGTCAGTGTGTCGGCACTGTGTCAGTGTGTCGGCCCTGTGTCAGTGTGTCGGCCCTGTGTCAGTGTGTCGGCAGTGTCAGTGTGCCGGCAGTGTCAGTGTGTCGCCACTGTGCTAATGTGTCGGCACTGTGTCAGTGTGCCGGCACTGTGCTAGTGTGTCGGCACTGTGCTAGTGTGTCGGCACTGTGTCAGTGTGTCGGCACTGTGTCAGTGTGTCAGTGTGCTGCCGACACACTTATAAAGTGCCGCACTCGCACAGCACACCGAAGTGTGCTAGCACACTGTGCTAAGCACGCACAGGTGCTGCCCATCACTAGGTGTGACCTTTCACACATTTCAATTAGCTTACCAAAAGGGCAAATCAACTATATCCGTTGCACATTAGCTGGTACAAATAACAGAAAAGACATTGGAAGGCAAGGAAATCGCACTATGCGCCTTCGTGGACATAGTACCACTCAATGTACCACTTTCTCCAGAAAATGGATGCCTCTCAAGAAGTTGTAAAGTGAGCGAGTAAAATATGAAGGTAACGAGGAGGGTTTGCAAAGCTGGGGTTTGAAACAAAGGGCAGACACTAGGAGAGGACGTCCACAGGGAGGGCTACTATCCTACTTGCTATTGTTTCTACTAGATAGTGACCTTCTCGTGAACTGCTTTCGGCTACGCGGACGACATCATCGTCCGCAATCCAGAATGCAAAAAGCCTCAAATGAAACAACCCAATGGTGCGCATAAAAGGGTTAATTCATTAATCCCCAGAAAACTAGGATAATGAAATTCACCAAAAAAAGAAAACTCAAAATAGGAGCTGTAAATATTAGGGGCACAGTCGTATGTCTGCAGAAAGATGTCAAATATCTTAGGAAAAATATCTAGTACCTAGAAAGGAAACTCACCTGGGACTATCATCTGAACAAAACGGCATTGAAGGCCACTAAGGCAATCTGGGTAACAAAACAAATGCTGGAACGCAATTGGGGACTTTCTTCAAGGCAGACACTATGAGCATACAAACAAATGGTGCGACCTATCATCCTATATGGAGATGCAGTATGGTGGAAGAAAACCACACAAAATACCACTACTAATATCCGGAGGTTCCCTTCCGGAGTGCAGATAATTCCTACCTTAATAATACCTATTGCACAATAATTACTTTCCAATAATTCCCTCCCAGAATGTATTGACAAGTAACCTACTATGAATTAGAAAAAATTTTTCTCAGTTCACTTTCCATCTTCTTTCAGCAGAATATCTTCGCAGTGATTAATGACACGACGGTACTAATGTAGGCACATAAGCATCGAAACTAAAGATGCAGTAAAATCTGCAGTAAAAGCTATGAGTAGAAATGCAGTCATAATCCCGATACAGAACTATGTATGCTAAATATATTCGTCACCGGTGCCGTCGAAACAATACCACTCCTTCTAAAATAATAGTCTATTTCGCACGAACGGAGCCTGCAGAAATAAAAGTGAATTGCTCCACTTGGTACCTACCTTTTCGAATTGTTTTTGCACTGAGCTCAAAAGAAAAGCATATATTTCGCCTGGTCTGGACCACACACGTTCCAACGAATTTACAAAGTAGAGTTCTACACGTTGCTTGCTTGTCCTTATTCGGTTCAGTGAATGTTCTTCAATTCAAAAGCCAGCGATTGTGGTACAAGTTGCTTCAACAGCTGTTCCTCGAGCTATTCGAAGTAGAGTGCAGGGGAATTATGCACGAGCTGGAACAATGCAACTGGCTCCACTGCATTTTTCAGAACGTATGTAGAATTATTATCAAAATCTCGCCTGGTACCATTCATAAATTTGCTGCGAGAACTTGCCAAAACAATCGTCTGAAAGGTACTACTATTCGAATTCGAGCAAACGTATCTACATACATATGTATGCACAAACATACTCGTAGGTGCGCATTTCTATGCATTCATGAGTACGAGCACATAATAGAACTATCTGATATTTTAGTAAATATAGATATTTCGATTTGAATGAGATGACTTACGGGCTAGCCTGCAAGGATTTGGAATGCAAATTTCAGATTGAATGGAAGCTAATTAAATTTCGAAAACGAAACAAAGATTTAATTATCATATCTGTACATAGAATAGGGATTCAATTCACGTTGATTGCATTGTTTTGTTTTGCTAAAGTCTCATCCAGCATTAGCTGCCTATAATTTGCGCGTGCCATTAAATATGAAGTACTCCTATTTACTCATCGGACATTATTCGCAAACCGTTACATTTACCGAAAATTGGAAACGGAAACGCAATCAATTAATTCATGGCAAAGAAAATTGAATTTGTAAAACAGTTTCAATATTTCAGTTTGCTCGATGAACGAATATAGATGCAATTTATTTCGCAAACGATTTCGCCCCCTCATTTCCGTGCTGTATTTGTATAAACATGCGTCGCATGAAACTTGAAGCAAAGTCAATTTCGATTTATTTACGTTCGATAATGAAGTTTTCGAAGAGAAATAGAGCTATGATTCATCAAAAGGGTAGATTGATTTCGGAAAGAAAATTATTTTTTTTGTTGGTGAAGACATTTTTTAAAAATGTGTTGAAATTCGTGCGATTTATCTTGCTACAATGCATTCGATTTCAATTGGAAAAATAGAAAGTTGGCAAAATCGCGCTATTATTTTATATTATTTACTTTAGAGGATAGGCTGTAGTGGTGAGTGGAGCACATATGTATGTATATCCAAGGTTAGGAGCTTCATCAACTTCTAGAAAGTATCCGAACGACGATGTCATGAACTCTAATCTTGTGTTATGAGAGAAAAGATTGTGCTTTTTCATAAATCACATCCATTACTTTTCTTCATCGATTACCTTGATTTATGATAGATAAATAGCTAGATGTACGGATAACACACCAACTCATTAATTATCCTTCCGAAAACGAGTGTGTTTACTTTGCAATAATAAATTGATCAGAATTTATTGGATAACGTGGCTGCGGAAGAAGTCGATCAATAGTTTGATTGATTGCCGTTTCGTTTAGTTATAATTATGAAAAAAATTGTCAGGTTTTTGTTATATCCTTCGTCAAATTTCATCTAAAATTAAGGCTAAGGCGAAAACGTGTATATTTTTGCTAACTCAATGAATAGTGCTTGACTTTCCATGTCCAGAGCTGTCTACAGCTAAATTTAGGTGAAAACAACACACAATTCATACGTCATACATTCACATTGATTTGTTGGTTAGTTTTAATTTGATAGCTGTTTGTATTAAACTTGTATGGTGTTTTCGTACTGGGATTTTTAAAACAATAATGCAGAAAAGTATTTTCCAGCTGAGAAAGTAATTGATAATAAAAGGCATCTTCCTGAAATCATAGTCATAAATGAAAACATACTTGAAGCATTTAATGAAATCAAATGAAAAAAAAACAAGACAAAATAAATTTTCAATATCCTAGAGGACTTCTTCATTATGGCTGCGAATAGGATACAAACAAGGATTCAAATCCAAACTCTTGGCGAAATAGGAAAATCCGTTTCTGAAATATCAAGGACTCTAGGGGTCGACAGGAAGACCGTACGATTATGGCTAGAAAGGAGAAAAGGCGATAAACAGGACAAAGGACGTTCTGTTAGACCGACAACTCTTTCATCTACAATAAAAATAAGGAAGATGGTGGAAAACAAGCCAGGCATTGGAGCAAGGGCAGCGACCAAAAGGATGAATCAATCCAAAAATTATCAACAACGGCGAAAGACAACGTCTCGATCAACGGTACATTAAATCGACGAATTGGGGAAGACATGCCTACGTGAGACGATTAAAGCCGCTTCTTACTGCAAAGAATGTCACAGATAGAGTTAACTTCTGTAGAAGGTTGCTTAGGCAAAGGCAAAATATGAGAGTAAGAACAATTTATCGAAGCACTATTCAACCCATACAAAAGCCGAATTTTGACCTCAAGAAAATGGTTGCAGGAGGAATCAGCTCACGTGGAAAGTCGAAACTTCATGTTGCTGAGCAAAACACAACCGTAGATGGATCCTATTACCGGAACAGCATTTTACCAGCTTACGCAGCATGTCAGGATGACAGAAGACAGTTTTCATAAAAAAATTTGGTAATTCTTATGCAAGATGGGGTACGAGCGCAAACAGCAAAAGCAACACTGACACTGGCAAAATCGATGTTTTCAACTGTTTGGGAAGATTGGCCTGGAAACTTTCCTGATCTTAGCCCAATCGAACACGTTTGGGCTAGACTTCAAGAGAGTGTATTTAGACTTCCGATGCCGAAGAAAAGACGACAATTAATTGCAAGAGTACAGCAAGAATGGAGCAGCTACACCGAGGCCGAATTAGGAAATTTATGTGATAGTTTTGGACGACTTATTTTAGAATGTATAGATAATAACGGTAGACATATGCATTATTAGTAATAAGAATGAGAATCTGTATTATGTTAGCATCAAAAATAAATTTGAATTTTTAAATTATGTTTGTTGGTCTGCTTTTTATAACAAAAAGTTTGTGGAGAGAAACTTTTGGGCCACTGTATTTCCGAAAAAAAACAACATTATAAACATAATTTTTTCCGCCTGGTAACGAGCTTTCTGTGTAATGTGATCGCTCCCGTTCACAAAATTTTTTTATTGCTCTGTGTATCGTTAGTAAAGATTATGTTCAAATATTTTATTCGGACCTTATCTGAAAAATAATTTTTTAAATACCAGTTAGATGGCTCATTTATTTCTTCATTATTTTTTTTGGAGAAGGCACAGATGAGAATTGAAATTCAGTCTTTTGACAATGGTGGAAAAATTTGTTTCGAAAGAATCACGCATATTAGTGTGTGCAAAAAAACTGAACTATTATGGCTATAAAAGCAGGAAGGCGACATACAGGACAAGTGCTCCGGCATACGGACAACTCTTTTGTCTACAATAAAAATGAAAAAATAAGATGCTGGAACAAGAGCAGTTAGTGGAAGGATAACCAATACTGAAAATTACCAAAAACGGTAGAAGGCAACGTTTCGATCGTAAGTTAAATTAACAGATTGGGGAAGATACGCTTACGTGAAACTAATAAAACCGCTTCTTATAGTAAAGAATGTCAGAAATGGTTTAACTTTTTGCAGAATACTGTAAGTGAGGGATTTTGCACTGATAGTGCTCTTGATAGATCTAACAAAGGTAACGCACGTTTTGCAGACAATTCCCCAATGATTAAAACATGAGGGTCAGAATAAGTAACCTTAATCTGGAGCAGCGAAAAGGCAGAAAATTAGCCCCGACTATAATGTTTATGGAAGTAGTCCATTGAAGATGTAGAGAAAAACGCAAGCGCCGGTAGACTCTATTATTAGAACCACATTTTACCTGTTTACTCAAAATGGCTCGATGGTAGAAGATTTTAGCAATGAAAAATATACTAATATTATTATAAATCATCATAAGATGCGTTTTTTGGAATTTGGGCAGATCAGACTTGAGCAGTTACATTGAAAACAGCAACAACCGCTGCCGCTGCACAATCATTCACACATTCACTACTCACCACACTACTTGACATCAAACACACCACACCAAAATTTGTTAATCAAGTAGCCTATGAAAAAAATGTAGTGTCGGAAAAAAATATTCAATTGAGAAGGTTGTCAATGAATTGTTAATGAAGTGAATATAGTAAATGTATATGAGTTGTTCGTTAAAAAGAAAGATTTGTAAAATATAATTAAATGTTATTTAATTAATACAAATAAATGTTAAATAAATATGTCGCAATAAAAGAAAAAAGAAGAAGAAAAAAACACGTCTTGACCGCTTTTTACAAAATATGTTATATTATTGATTTCTATTTTTCAATATTGTTATTTAAACTTTTCTTAGCCTACTATATAAATGAATTTTGGTGTATTGTGTGAAAATATGTGATTCTGGGTTATGTTATGTGTTCCCACACTACTGGTCAACTCTGCTTTACTAAAGTATGTATAGACTGCGTCAATTTGGTATCCTTTCTCCATTTTACACAGAACATCTTAGGACTGTCAAATTCGTGGTAGTTGAGCGACCTTTTCTAAAACCATGTTGTTGCTCGTTCAGAAGGGAGTCAGCAAGTCGAGAAAGTTTATCGTAGACCCTTTTCAAAAAGTTTCGGAATTGAAGATAAGATGGCAATGCCCCTATAATTTCCTATACAGCGTCTATCACCATTTTTGAAGATGGGTGTGACATATAAAAGTTTCCAGCAAGATGGGAAAACTCCAGACGTAAGTGATCTGTTGAAAAAAATATGAAAGAGAGTTATAAGCTGCTCTATACACTTACGCAAGAAAATTGGAGAAAGAAGATCGGGCCCAGGACCTTTGTTGCAGTTGAGTTCCGAAATAGCTTTACGTATTTCGTCAAGTGTAATTTCTAATTGGCCGACAAAAGTTGTAGGAACAGAATGAGAGAAAGAGAGGTGTGAGTTTGATGGATCTGGTGCATTAAAAATATTCTGGAAACTATCTGCGAATAAATCACAAATTTCATTAGGAGAGGAAGAAGTGATATCATTAAAGCACAGCCAGCAGAAATAGAAATTTTTGGATTTTAAAAGATATACCTTCTTGAACTTTCACATAGCCAAATCACTAAGAATTTGGGGTAATTGGAGCAAAATTATTTTAGAATTGTGAGAGAACTGTGCATATGTAAAATAAGGTTTATGGTGCTAAATATTACGAGTACGTAAACCACACCCTGGTCAATTCAAATTCGTTTGACGCCCCACACTTGGCCGACATATATCAACAACCTTCCTAATCTCCACATTTAATTCCTTCCGTTTTCTCTCTTCGAACGCTTGATTGGAAAATTGTCTGTGCATACGACAACACAATGTCGGGTCGACGATAGCTGAAAGAACCAAAGAAATCGTACAGTTCCACAAGACGTTCGTTCGTCGGTTACAGTTTGTTTTTCTGTTTATGCATTGTGTGTTTTCTTTGTAGCTTTGTAGAACAGTAAACACTTCAGCGATCAACGAACGTCATGAATATTCCAAGCGCTTGATGACAGAATGACAATAGCTCCTCCAGCAATATGTTCTGTGAAAATGTTGAAAACTTACAGCAAAAAATCACGAAAAGTAAACGTTAAGCGCAGAGAATGAGTTTTGTGACGAATGTGTGATCGTAAAATTTTCAAGTGGAAAATGTGGCTTTGAGATGTCTTTGTCACTGAAAGTGTAACAAGCTCTAGAGCAATATATAAATTTTATGATTTTCTGTATGGATGCGGTATAGGAATTGTTAGAATAATTTAGCTAAAGGGACATTAACATTTTACTTTAATAATTGTAAAAGTAATCATTTAACCTTTCCTCAGCATCATGCTCGAATCGCTTCGTTGGTTTTTCACCATCTCACCCAAATCACAATTGATATGAAAAATTCACCAAACTCATCGGGCACCCCATATTAAGTACAACAGACACTGCACTGCATATGTTTATCGAATCAACTGCTGCATTGTCGCATCCAGCAATCCATTGTCACTAAAGATGCATTTAATAACCCTACTGTGCCATGCATCAATCCAAGATGCATTCAGACGTAGAGTGTCTTGTCTTCCAGCTACTGAGCTGAGAAGCACTTGGCCGCATTTAGTATTGTGATCAATATGAAATGAATGGTAAATATGTAAATAAATGCGGGTGGATGACGCTCCGAGTCAGAGGCAATTCAACACTTATCGTATCTTGTGCTGTGCCGCAGATGATGATGGATAAGTGTGAATCGAATCGTATCATGATTGTTGATTTTGATCCAATTTATAGACGAGACAAAGACGAATGGATGAAATGGTATCGCATTCGATGTAATCAAAAACCAATTGTACGATTGAAACTTATCTGGCTTGGCGGTGGGAACAATGTAAATAATATTGTTTACGCACAGCGATAAGTTTGTTGATTTAACATGAAAAGTGTCAGGAATCTGAAAACTTTTTTATTCGTATATTATCGAATGAAATTTTCTTGAGAAATGTGCATTACTGTGTTGATGTAATTTATTTGGAAAATGTTTATTTTCGTCTTATGAGTCAATGAATTGTGTTTCCATTGAAAAGTAAAAATACCATTATTTATTGTTTCAATGAAAAAACTAAGAAAACATTTTTTATGTTTTTATTGATTGTAGAAAGCAACGGCTAATAATACAGGGGCTCTTAAACAGTCATTTAGGCATACTGCAAAGGGTTTCGAAGAAATAGGAGATGTTTTTTTTTTATGGGAACACAGCAACAAGTTTTAGTTATTCTGCAACTCAATCGTAGTTTGATAATCCATTAATTTAATGATGAAATGTTCGCCTTTTACAACATGAATTATTATTAAATGCTGTAAAAATTTTGCACCTAGCTATTTTCCATCAAATATAGTCATAATTTTCTCTGCAGATTTTGTTTCGATTTGCATATATCACCGATTTTCACAAAATTTCAAGATTCCCATAAAATTGAACTCCATTGCAACGAACTTTGCACCTGTCCCAAGGTATATAGTGTGATTCCGCCGCAATTAGAAGTTTCAGTTAATTATCCATCGCATAGCTTGTGAGAGCGATCACAAACAAGATTACTCCTCAAGAGTCCACCGTAATCTGCTTCTAACGATGGCGGCCTATATAAGCAGCATCCATTTTGAACTGTTGCCTTAATCATGGAAAGTTTCTTTCTATGAAATTAAATAAAAAACACATGACATTTCCAGCACAGATAGTTTTAGTTTTCGTTTTTGTTTAAATTATTTGAGCATTGTCCAATTTTGAGGGCCGGTTTTTTCATGCTTTGCTGCTAGGTGTGAGGGATATATTCTAATATTTCTATAAAAAAAAACAAATTATCACTTTTCAGAGAAATCAAAAATTATTACTAATGTTCGAAGAACATTAGTATTAAAATCGATTCGGCCAAAAATTCATATTTCCATATATATATATATATATATATATATATATATATATATATATATATATATATATATATATATATATATATATATATCATCAAAAAATTTCAGTGAGATAATCTCGGGAACGCTGAAACTCTCAGGATGCATTGGTGTATATGCAGAATAGGTCCAGGCCTCACTAAATGTCAATTATTTTTAACCCTTTGGCGCCGGCGGCCATTTTAGTGATATTTTTAATGTACCTATTTTTCCGTACACAAATAATTTTTGCAAAAACAAAGTTGACGAAATAAATTTCGAACCTGTTTCACATGTGAATCGGATAATGTTTTTGAATTGTTTAACTCCATGTGTGCGCTGGGTGCCTAAAAAGAGAACGGGAAAATTGGAAAATTTTTAAATTGCGATAACTTTTGACAGAGCTATTCAATCATTACAAAATTTTCAGGACATATTGGTATTATTTAGTTTTAGATTTGTGTAGCTTTTAATGAGCGTGCTAGCAACCCTGTAGCTAATGCAGGCACTGAAAATGAGAACCTCCAAATCATCGTCTCTGCCGCTTGCCGCTTCTTCAAAAAGAAGCCACTCATTTGTAAATCTTGTGCTTTGTTTACATAGACAATTATTGATTTTTTTATTGATTTTTTATTTATTGATATCGTATAACGGGCACGCCTGGTAGCCCTTGCCCAATTTATGCCCTGTTCACGGAAACTCACGATCCAATGAGCAGAATTAATTGAAATTTACAGAATGTATTGGTCTTAAATAGGACTAGATCTGATAGAAGCGATTTTGAAATGCAGGCGATTTTGTGCCAGTGGTGCCATCTTGAAAAATCACTAAAAAAAGGTGACTGCTTTTAGCCCTATAAATTCTGATTCAATCGTTCGATTTTGACGAAATTTTTTTGACACACAGTAGCTGAACCTTACTTTAAACCACCTTTGGTTGAAGAATTCGGTTGGAGCTGCCAGCTATGATAATTTTGGTGTCTTAAATTTGAAAAAATAAAAATTTGGAAGTGAAAACATTCAAACAATCGAATATCCTAAAAAATGTCCGTTTCTTACAATAAAACCAATCTGTTTACAAATCTTATGCCTTGTCTACACGTTCAAAATAAAACTTTGAAAACTTCATGTCGGACAAGAACAGTAACCCTTTCCCAGTTAAATTATATATTTAGCATCAAAAACTTCTGTTCACGGGAACTCTCGAACCAATACTCAGATACAACTAAAATTTACAGAATGCATTGGACTTAAGTAGGACCAGGTTTGATAGAAGCGATTTTGAATTGTGTTGAACTCTGTGCCAGTGGTGCCATCTTGAAAAATTACAAAGAAAAACAACTGCTTTTTGCCCTATGAAATGTGAGTTAGTAACTAGATTTTCATGAAATTGACACAGTAGCTGAACCTTACTTTAAACTCTTTTTGATAAAAATTTGGTTGAAAAATTCGATTGGTGCTGCCAGCTATGGTAATTTTTGTTATACATTCTTGGCTTTGATACTGGCAAAAGTTTGCCAGCACGAGTCGGTTATGCTACTTTTGTATCAATAAATGCTTACAGTTAGTATTCATACCGGTAGCATTTACAATGAAAATAAATAACCAATGTTTCAATTCCCAAAGTTCTGCAAATTTTTCGGATCGCAGCCCCAAACACCAACTTCAGTTACAGTGCTGCAAACACTGAGCATTTTCTTCATTCATGTTATATGAGATGCTACTTTCAAAATTTTGTGAAATAAGCAACTGATAACGAATATAACTAACCCGTGTTTTGCTCTCATAAACGTTGAAATTTCATGCCAGTGGTAATATCTGAAACCTTCCACCATATGAGTTATAATGCATTCTTGAGACCAAAGTAAAACGTGGCATTTGAAACAGTTTGGCCGTAATAAGCAGCTCATGTGGTGGAATATGCACTCAAAGCCTGCACGATTCTTCTACTGTTCTTCGAACATTAGTGTTTCTAGCGGTTCAGGTGCGCTAGAGTTTATTTTTATTTGAAGGTTTCATAGTAAATTTTCAAATAAATGCTGAACTATTTCAGTTATGTGCTCTCAAATCGCTTTTCTAGTCACATTTTTCGAATATTTAATAGGCAATCATGTTACTTTATACAAATATGCTACCTAAAATGTTTATTTGATGAATGAGTGTTCAACATTTGGTTAGCAAGAACTACATGATGAACGGAATGATCACATAAAACAAAAAATATCAATAATTCGTCCAATTTATTCATTCAAATCTGCTAGATAAAACCTTTTTTATTCAAAAACTCGGTTACAGTGATGGTGTATGAATTATTCTTCGGAAAACTTGGTCATTTTTTAAGAACACTCCCCTCTAAACGTCTCATAGCACTCAAAGTATATTGTTTATTCACTGTGAGAAGAACCTTGGTTTTGGCCGACGTTGGCTCGGTTTTAGGGACTTTGGCTCATTTGGCAAATGTCATTCCGATTATTCCTGGATGGTTTGCATATCATATTTGTAGACACCCGTAATGATGCGTTCGATGAATATGGGGCCCAAATTCACTCGTTCTAGCATGTCTTCACACACTCTATTTGAAAAACATAATGTCTTTTGAAGCGATTCGGGGTGCGATTCGTCTCATACCCAAAGCATCACCCCTAATAGTTTGAAACTATTGACGAAAGGTGTTGATTTCACGAGCTAGCTCTCTGAGACTAAAACTACAATTGTCGAGCACTATTTTTTTTTTGGATTCTATCGGCGTTTTACCCATTATTTGAGGGTGAAGGCCGCCCAGAACGAGACAAATCGTCAACGTCTTTAGGATCGTCTTTGAATACTTTGGAAATAATCTTATTTTCAGCAACCTTGTCTTGCGAATCCAAAAAAAATAATTGTTCATACTCATACGACTGAATTATTGTTGAATATATTTTTTCACACATTTTTGCACTTGAAACCCACACTGGGCGCAATTGACTCTTTGCATTATTTTCGCTTCAGCAGGCGAAATAAATGAATGGATATATATATATATATATATATATATATATATATATATATATATATATATATATATATATATATATAAATACATATATATTCTGCCCAAAAATTGAAATTTCTCTGCATTTTTATCTGCTAATCTGTGCCAATCTATGATCAAGTCAGATAATGTAGGATAAATTTTCAAAAAAAAAAAACATCCTATCATTAGTTCTTAAATTCAAATGAATACCTGTATTGATAATTATGTGTCAATTGAGTGCAATTTTCTGAATTCCACTTTTTCAATCCAGTCAAATTATTTCAAACGACAACACTATCCCACCTCCACAATTCAGCAGCCAACATTGTTCCATGACCGTAACGTATCAACATCACATGGAGCTCCCATGAATTCCACGGCTCGCTGGTTGATCTGATCATCACCATAATCCGCGGTGTCTCGCCAAGGCCACTACTTTTCTACTTATTGGCTTCCGACTCGGTGCTCCATGCTCTCTGACGATATGTAAACAAAACCCAAAGAAAACTGTGTATTTTTAAAGTTCCGTTCTATTCAATCTGAATCGTCTCCGTAGCGTCGTGCTTAGTGACCGTGGAAAACTATGCGAATGCCTTGCACCCGCACAGTGAATAACTACCATCCACCGCGAAAAGCCGGAACTCGGCAAACCAGACGACTAGAACGGTTTCTTAATAGTCGCACAGTCTCGGAATCTGATTTTCATTCATAGTTTGTTTTTCTTATCGTCTAGTGCACGCGGGAAAATTCTCTCTTAATCTTGAGACAAGTGTTTGTTTCGTATTTATCAGAAGTTTTTTTTTGTCGTATCTTTTAATCGAGATATACGGCGGAGACACACCGTTCCAAGACGCTACACGACAAGGGTGTTTTTTTCGTCTTTCTGTCGGTTCGTATCGTGTTCAAGTGGCCCCGTACCGTCGATTAGAATAAGATTACTTTTGGCAATTTTCCAAACGGAATCAGAAAAAATATAGAGTAGATTCGCAACCACGGGGATGTTCCGGCAATGCTTCGTTCTTGAAGTGAAACGGCAAGTTAATGATGATATCGTGGAACTTAAATAGGATTCAAGCAATGATACTGTGATTTGTGTCCTTTGTGTCCTTGTAACGATGTGTTCAGTGGGCCAAAAGACGATTTGATTTGGCTGTGTCGATTCAGCTGACAGTCCCATCTTCTGTAGATGTAAGAATGATTCGATGAATTCTTTCCCGGGAAAGCAAAAACTTCGCGATATCTGTGAGTAATTGATAAGCTTGTTTTGGATCGTTGCCGCTGAATACCAAAATTTCGCTTGTAACGAGTGAATCGTGCCAGGTCTTAGTTGGTAATTACGATTCGTTGCCAAAGAAATAAGCGAGCGTCAAGGTAAGCTGTTGGTGTTTCTATGTAATAAATTGATTTTATTTGTTTTGTTTTGTTGCTGGCATGGTAAAGAAACATGCTCGCCAAAGAAATGAGGAAGTTGTAAATTTCAGATCAAAGATTGCATGTACATGTCTTACACGTCATGTTCAAAAATTTGCAAATTAACATTATATAAATCGTTTCCGAGGAAAAAGTTGGCGGTGGAAAGTTTTTAAATTTTTTTTCCATGCGGTATGGTAAAAAATTGCTTCATGAACACCACCGTCAAGCTCTTCAGATTACCAACAACCAATACATCCAAAACTAATTTCATTGCTCCATGGTTAAATTTATTACTTATCTCAGATTCACAAATAACTCTCCCTTAGTTTCTTCAAGACCAAGTTACCTTAAAGAAAATGAAGTTTCATTCCTTCGTTCGCTTGGCGGAAGTGGTAGCTTATTTTGGTGAAAATTGAAGATGAAAGCTATTTTAAGTATCCTTTTAAATTGTTCGAGTTCATTTAGGATGAAAAGGTCAAGTTGAGTTTGGGAAGTTTATCCAGTTGAGTTAATGATTTTAACGATGCTGAAGAATACTAAATGGTTTCGTGTAAAATGCGTTAGCTGTCCCGAGTGATTTACTTAGTAAATTTCTTAGCAGCAACGGAAATTTTGCTATTTTCCCAAGCATAAATTTATCTGAAGACAATATTGACTGCAGAAAATGAAAAATATTGTGTAATGGCTTAGGAAAAGGGCGCTATGTAGAGATACGATGATTTGAGATTGAAATTACATATACCACCAAAGAGTTAATATCATAGACGTTTTGTAAAAAAAACTCTGGTAGAGAAAGGTGTAAGCTAAAACAATTGAAAACATCTAATAAAACCTCAAGAAATCTTAAGATAGTAAAACAAGGAAAATTCTACCCTCTACATGAAAGATTTAATTGAAAATCACAGTCTTCTGGTTAGAAGATGAACAAGGATCTTGAAGACTCAGTGATGAAAACAGGAGTAATGAAACAAAACATATAATAATGAAAAAAAAATCATTCATTAAAAAGTAACTAGCGCAAAAACTTTCTACTTCGAAAATGGGTTAAATAAAAGGTTAAAATGGAAAAATTGAAGTATATTTAGCTTCTACAGAAAAAAGAATAAAACTCAGGGAGACAAATAAACTCTACTAATTTACAATCTGTAGTGTCGGGTAACTAGCTCAACATAACCACCAGCTGATTATTTTTCTGCAGGAAGTTAATTATGAAAAGTTTTAGTATATTGGTTGCTTATAGCTTTATTTCATAATCCTTTGGCTACTCTTTCTGATATGCTCGAAAATATTTTCACAGATTTCGTGGAAGTTTTTGCTGTTCTGTAAGTAGTATTTCACTGAAAGCTTTCATTATTTTTGGGTAAAATATACTTGTGGCCTCATCTCAGTGCTGAATTCGACTTTCATTTTAGAGGAATTTCAATGCGGCACCCACGTGGTGAATGCAAAAAAGTTGAAAACGCTTAGCCTGCATGCGTCAACTGTGGTCTTGATGGTCACCCAGCCAACTATCGTGGATGCCCGGCATACAAGGAAATGGTGGCCAGGATTGAAGCAAAGAATAGTGGCCGCAACCAGATCCGAAGGGATCGTCAGCAGTTTGTGACGCAGAGCGTTTCAAACTACAGGCTAATTGGCAGCTCTTACGCACAGGCAGTAGGAGCTACTGCTTCCCCGAGTTCTGGTTCTCAGCGAGCTCCAGCTTCGCAGGGGTCATCTCCTGCTAATGTCAATCTTGGACTGATAAATTACTTTATCAGCCAAGGATTGGCGGCAGGAAATGATGCTGTGGGGCTGGTTGCCACTTTCAAGCTGCTGACTACCCTACTCAAATAACTTGGTTGACGTGGCTACTTTTAATAGCACTTCGCTCATCTCGATGGCGCAAAGAGCGTCTGCTCAACACCTCCTTGATGCGGTGAAATTGGATCTTGCATTGATAACAGAAACAAGACTCTCAGAATTCCATAGAGTCAGCTTTAGAGGGTTTACCACTGTCTTCGACCACCAAAATGGCGGCGTGGCACTACTGGTTAGGAGTAATCTGGACATCGACCCCGTCGCGGTCCCCGATCTGAAGTGCTGTGCGTTTGCTGGAGCTGTAGTCAAAACAACGGACCATAGGCGAATCCTCGTAGCATCTCTGTACGTTCGATGTAGCTCGTCAAAGTCAAGTCTGCTACATGATTTCGGAATGTTTAACTCAATCATATCCCAATATAAATATTCGCTTATCGGTGGCGATTTGAACTCGAGACACCCACAATGGGGAGATTCCGTGACCAATGGAAATGGTAGGGTGTTGCTCGAATGGCTGCAACTAAGCAGTCCTTCCATTCCATTACAAGTAGTTGCTCCGAACTCACCAACCAGACTAAGCAATAACTTAACCATTGACTTTTTTCTCCTGTCAGACGACCTGTGCAGCAGTATTGATCCCCCACACTGCTGGACGCATGCTGGTATGTCTGATCACTTTGCCGTAAAGCTTCGGCTTCAGTTCCGCTCTTTTTTCACCTTCATGGAAAGACCTCCAAAGACAACCCGATCTTTCAAAAACACCGATTGGGGCAAATTTCAGCGCGACATAGACGTTGCGGTAGGAAATCTTGATGTTTGTGGGACGGAAAACTTAACAAACCGTCAGGCTGATAATATAATAGAGTCCGTCAATGTTATCATAAACAAAACCGTTGTCCAGAATACACGCTTGATCACACTTAACAAATATCAGAATCACACGCTACCGCCGGAAATTGTTAAGCACATGAAAGTGAGACACATTTGGCGCTGTAAGTTAAAGCGAATTTTTCATAGGCATGGGAAGGATCACCCGTTGTACAAGTCTCTACTTTCGAATATCAACTGTCTCAGTAAAATAATTGCTGAGATGGTTGGTAAATTTCGCAGTGAGTGTCTTGTGCAGCGGCTGGCTGACATTCGACCAGGCCCCGACATGTTTAAAGAAATTCATTCAAAAGCCAGGAGATGGTGGTAACGATTCACAATGTTGCTGTTCGCAACCCTGGCCGTCAGGCAGAGTTGTTTGCATCGACATTCCAATCGCAGCTGAATGCCGTTCCGCCTGTCAGTTCTGCTGTTAACAGCCAAATAGTAAAAGAGGATGTTAATCGCTTTCTCAATGCACATAATGAGCCTTTGGCCACATTTTCATCCGAGAATCCTTCAGATGATCCGCAAAATGCAAATGACCGGTTCCACTTTGTCCATAGTGAATATTTGGTGCAACTGCTGCGCCGTATAAAAAGTAAAATGTCTTCTGGGCATGATTGAATGTCTAATCTCGTAATTAAACATCTACCAATCTCTTTGCTCAGAATTTTCTCAATTGTTTTCAACAACGCCCTGAGCAACAGCTACTTTCCGGACACGTGGAAAGTGGCAAAGATTGTTCCCAGCCACAAGAAGGGCAAAACTAAAGAAGCTAGCAATTTCCGTCCAATTTATTTGCTTCCTAACTTGGGGAAGATTTTTGAGAGAATTTGGATGGAAATGATAAAAAACTACTGTGAGCTCACACAAATAATTCCCGAACACCAGTTTGGCTTTAGGCGCAAGCACGGCACTTAGCACGCCATCTCATACTTGCATGATCAAATTGTGTCTCATTTGAATGAGCGAAACATTCCGATTGTGATGTGTGCTTTAGATATCGAGAAGGCTTTCGATTCCGTCTGGCATCAAGGCCTTCTGTTTAAGTTGATCAAGTTTGGATTCCCGGAAAAGGTAATAAGACTTACCAACAGACTTTATTATTTCAGCGTTAATGGAGTGGAATTAAACCTGTGACATCAGGAGTGCCACAAGGTTCTATCACTGAATCAATTCTTTATACCATATTCACCTCTGACCTTCCTATTCCAGTGGACCAACCACAAGTCCAAATCCTCTAATATGCCGATGACACGCTCTTATTCGCGTCGAGCCAAGACCCGCTCAAAGCAGCAAAGAGCCTTGAATACTACTTGATAGAACTAAATCTTTACTTTGACGAATAGGGCATCAAAACAAACAGCAGTCGGACTCAGCTTCGCGTATTTCGCAATCCCTCCAAGTATCGGAGATTTCAAACTATTCGCAACAAGACCAAAAAACTCGCTGTCTCGTTCGGAACATCTAAGATTACTCCTGGCCCATCTCTAAAGTACCTCGGAATCGATTTCCAGGATCTTTTAAAATTTAATCCCTTTGTGCGGCGAAAAATCAAAGCTGCCAAATCTGCATTTCAACGCATACGACTTCTTTTTGCCAAAAAGATGGGCATGACCACCAACGCTAAATCTATTTGCTATCAAACCCTGATCCAGCCAATCCTGACTTATGCATCTCCATCCTGGATTACCTGCTCAAAAACGGTCATGGCAGAAGCGGAGGCATTCGAAAGACAGACGGACATGAGAATGGACTGATTCGGACACTAGGGCGTACAGGTGGCTCTAATGAGCCATTTACGCGCCCCGCGATGATAGCATTGCAACGGCAGCTTATGGATGCGCTTTTCGACTACACAGGCCACCCGTCAAACAGAAGGGGTTAGATTAAAGACCTAGGTTAAGATTAGATGTAATTAGGCTAAGTAACTATAATTAGACTTAGGTTCGATCGTAATTTAAGTGTAAGGTAATGTTTAAGGAAACTATAACTAGTGTAATCCCAGCTGTTGTACAGGCTCGGTAATATCATTAACGTGTAAGAAACAAAATGTATGCCAAAAAAAACCAAAAACAAAACGATAAGAGCCAGCAGGCCAAAATAGTATAGCTGCTAGATTTTGAAGTTTTTTTTCTTGTTAATTAAACTGTAAGTTAGGTTAAGATTGTACAAATAATTTATAATAAAAATATTTGTCAATTCAATTCGAGGAATTTCAATCTTCTTCAATTTAGATAATAGAATATGATTGATAACAGAATAGGTGAAAAGTCTGACCAGATATCATGATGAGAAAATTTAACAAAATAGAAGTTCTAATTTGCGACTGGTTTTTCAATTCTTGCCTATAAGAGCATAAACAACGTATATCGAATATATCAATGTTATCGCTGGATACGATTCGGAGATGTAAAATTTTGCCACAACTAACGCAAATAAAAATTAATAATCTCCCACTGCTGGAGGTCATATCAGTCAGTTATGCACTATGAGCTGATGCCTGATGAGAAACAGTGCATACTTTCGAAACCACTTACATAGTTAAATTTCAATGTTCAATCATCTCACAAAAACAATTCTAAAATTAACCTGTTTCCGAGCTTATATTGTTATATTGGTCAAAATTTCTGTGGTCAGCTTTATTTGCAAAAGACTGGAAACATACAGTGGCTCACAGCTTATTTGATACAGCGCTTCTTTAAAAAATTAAGTTGCAATAACTCAAAACATAATAACAATATCAAAAAAATTTGAACGCCATTTTGAAGAAAAATGTTTGTTGTTTATTAAACAAGTTTATATTTGTTACAAAGTTGCTGTTTTACAATTTAAAAAACAAAAAACTAAAAGTAATAACCAATTTCATGTCACAGCTTATTTGATACAGTTTGATTAAATATTAAAATTGTTGTGAATTATGAGGTTCCAGTTGATTTCAATACTTCGTATGATAGCCCTTAGCCTTAAGCAGAGCCTGGAGCCTATTCGGCATTGAGTCAACGAGTTTTTTTGTGATGTCAGGAGTAATTTTTTGTCATTCCTCTAGCAGTGCTTTCATCAGGTCTTGTTTATTAGAAATCTTGTGTTTTCTAATGTTGTTATCCAACAAAGTCCACAGATTCTCAATGACGTTCATATCTGGTGACTGTGCCGGCGGAGACATCAAATGAGGGCAATCCCAAATTGGCCAGGACTGCACAATTCCCGACTTAAGCTTTGGATCATTGTCTTGGTACAACCGAAATTGGTTGCTAACACCCAGTTTTTCAGTGCTTTGCAGGAAATTGTTTTTGAGTTCATCAAGGTACTTTTTTTGGTCCATTGTTTCCTCAATAAACTTTACATTTCTGACTCCAGCTGCGGACATGCAGACCCAAACTATCACATTACCACCACCATGCTTCACAATAGCTTTGAGGTTCTCCTTGTTTAGCTCAGCGTTTGCCTTGCGCCAGACATATGACATTCCGTCGGAGCCAAAAATGTTAAACTTGGACTAGTCCGCAAAAATAACCGTATTCCAGAACGCGGATGGCTTTCCCACATGCTCTTTGGCAAAAGCAAAGCGGCTTATTGTATTTTTTTTTGGAAATGAATGGCTTCCTACGAGCTACCCGCTCGTTGAAATCATGTTCGCGAAGCACTCGTCGGACGGTTTCAGCACTACATGACTTCCTTAATTCACGACGAACGTCAGTAACCAATTTTGGAGCGGAAATTTTTGTGTTTGCTTTCACTTTCCTTACAATGTATCGTTCAACGGATATGGTGAAAAAATTTTTTGGCGCATTTCTCCTCCTATTTTCTACCCGATTTTCTTGTACGAAGCGCTCAATTATATGCTGCACTATAGAGACACTCAAATTCACACTTTCAGCAATTTTTCGAACACTTTGTCCTTTTACCGTGGTTTAATACCAATTCGCGCTGTTCAATTGTGGTGCGATGACCTATTTTACAATTTCGGCTCATTTTGGCACTTCGTCTTACAAGATCTTGCTAAAAATTACTTGAGCCAATGTCTAAACACAATCAAAAATTCAAGAAACAAAAACAAGACAGTTTAACGGCGCGACAAATAGAAGTTTATTCGCATTGAAGTGTCAGTATCAAATAAGCTGTGAGCTGCAATTTTTCTGCGCCAGTGGTATTTCTCTTTTACGGGACGCCGAGGAATATTGCTGGAACATTTTTTGTTTGCATTGCATTTGTTAAACATGCATCTAGTCAAATACGTTTAAATTTTTTGGATAGGGATCTTTATTTCAAAGTTACAGTGATTTCCATTTTTAAATAGTCACTGTATCAAATAAGCTGTGAGCCACCGTATGTTTAACAGCAGAAAACAATAGCATTTCCGTAATGGCTGAATTCTGGAACTGAGTCGTAAAAATTGAAGTACTTATTTCATACCTATTCAATCTTTGCTTTTTATTGGTTAGTTTGCGAGTAATTCAAGAAATAGTTCACTTTCAAATCTAACTACTTTTATTCAAAACTCATCGACCACTTCTATAGCCTTAAATATCCTAGTAACAGAACACAAAAAAACCATAATGCCCGTGCTCCATTATTACTAATTAGTACTCGCAAGTATAATACTTCTGGGGACTTCCAACTACTCGCGCTCTTGCTTCCGAGTAGTTCATGCCTCTTTTTGCCGTGAGGTGGCTATTTAGCTGCCAACAGGTGGCTTTGGTTTTTTCAAGGTTATGTTGAATGTTTTGGTAGTTAGGAAATTAGAAAAAAACCCTCATAATGTGTAGAAAGTTTAAAGAGGTAATTTTCTGTTAGCTGCTTTTATATTTTCTATCGATTGTGGTAGTGTATACTCTTTATTTTCTCGCTTTATTTTCAACTGTTTTACATTTGAAAACTGCATACAATTTGATAGGATAGAATCTGCTCGTATGAACGAAGATGGCGTTCCATTTGTGATCTACTTGGAAGTACTTGGAAGTACTAAATAGTAAAAATGGAACACGGCAAATATAAAAACATTAAAGAAAACCATTGTCAAATATCTTTCAGAAGAGTTATTTCAACATAAATAATCAGAGTTTGTGATACTAGGCTTTCGTTAAAATTAGCTTCTAATTTTATTTTAAAAATACAAAAACCGCAAATACAATATTTTCAATCGGTCTCAGATAACTGCTGTTATAAGTAACGCCAAAATTTAAAGCTAGCAGCACGTTGCCTTCTAAACTAGATATTGATACACCCATGAAATTCACAACCCTCCTATCTACCAAACGGCAGTTTCAAATGAAAATTAGGACCAATGCCATACGAATCAGACACAATAATATCAATTTATATCCCGCTTTCATTTGTTCATCGTGTGTATTCAATAAATGTTAAGAAAAATAGTGAAACAGTAATTTTTTTACATGTGATCTGGACAAACTTTTCAAGCAGCAATTAAATTTTAGTTCTATTTGCGAAAAAAACAGGAGCTTAGTTTCTTCCTAAAATAACAATTAATTCATTTAGATTATTTTTAATTCAAATCAAAGGCCTTCCACGCATAAACAGCTTCAAAAGTCAATTTGAAATTCCAATTCACTATTCTTCTACTTCAAATCCGCGTCATAACAAAAGCTTGCTTATTAAACAGCTGCCTTTTGTCTTCTAATTAATAAATTTCATGTCTTTGCCTATTGCAAGCACCATCCTCAATGGTTTACGGCTGCTAATTGCCAAATTTAATGAAAGCATTTTTCGCTCCGGGTCAACGTTTATTTAAGACGACCATGAATTCTGTGCAATTAAGCGTTCGAGACGACGGAGGAAAGGGGGGAAATGTTGACATTGAAAGTACTCGGCATGTCCTGAAGTCATCGTGAAAATACATACAAATTATGATGAGCTGAATTTAATTTGAGCTTAGCTGGATAGCTATTGGCGGTATGAAGTTTTTGCTATTTGATGGAATTGAGACGGAAAAAAGGGGAGCAATTTTCTTAATGATTTTACAAAAATGAACATAAATTGAATGAGTCTTCTGACTGACTGTTTCTTGTGGTATGTTTGCAAAATTTTATTTAAGTACAAACCACAGGTATCAGTTTGGAACATGTATATATTTACCTAAACAGAAAAATTTCATAAATATGTTTGAATATCAGGTGCATCAAGGGCTTGAAAATTGTTTCTTTTTAGTTAAATCCCACCACCAAATCATCTGGGATAAAAAATGATACATGAAACATCTGAAACAATTATAATTCAAAGCAAATAAATTTGAACTAAATGTTTCTGTCGAAGACATAGTAACCATCCCTTCCTCTAACTCTTGTCAAATTATAAAAAAAAATCCAAATACCTACTAAATTCTAACAAATAAATATTTCCCTCTAGCATCACCAAACGATCAGAGTGAAAATATTTCTAGAAGTGGTTGTACTTGTAGCTCCTAGTCTTCAAATTTCCGGAGTTACAGATATTTTGCCTATGGTTCTCTTAGCTGACACGCAAAGTCACTCTAGTTCACAGTCACTACGCCACCAAGCATGCCAAAGTAAAGACAATCATTTGAGTGGAATTGTTCCATTTCAACTACGTGGCCAGGGTTGAATTTAGTGGAACAATAAAAACGGGAACGAGAGTTTCCTTTCGGCAACATTGAAAATGTTTAAGTACTTCAAAATAACACGTTTGGAAGTTTCAGCTAATTTCACCGGAAAAGCTTCTAAGGTGATTTAAATGGAGGAGATTGAGTTGCAATAACGAAACGGAAGATGATGGTGGAAAAACGTGAAGTGCAGAAACTGAGAATATTTGTATTTTTGGTTTGATAAGAAGATGAAGGAGGAGGAGGATCAAAAGCGTAATAGTACTCGGTGTTTGTGTTGTAGAAAGTTTTGATGAGGTTTGAAGTAAAGGATGGCCTATTTTAGTATGGTTGTAATTCCTGTTGTATTTTGAGACTTTCTGATAAGTTTCTGGAAAAGATTTGATAAATTTGTTCAATGCTGGTTAGAAACAAGGGGAAGAAAATAATTAAACAGGCTTAGAGTTTGAGTGTGGTAAACCTACCTATGATTTTCATGAAAATTTAATCATATCACTATTTATGTAACATAAATATGTGCTTAGAACTGAATCATTGTCATTTAGTGAAAAAAATAGCACCAAGTAAATAATGCATTTCCGTTCTACTATACATATTACGGTGTACCGAGCGCCTAGTCTAAACTGTCCTAGTGCACCTGGCACAGAAACGGGCAAGATACACGATTACAATGCGTTGTACATGAAGTTTTGACTGGTTATAAAGTAACCAATAAGCTTAAAATTTTGATCACCAATAAAATACGCAACCCCACATTATCATTCCTACATAACTATCTCCTCAAGCAGTTACTAATTCAAGTACAATGTTAAAATTACTTGCAATCACAATTTCAGCTTATTTCAATTAGCCTTTGGAATCTCTTCACATTCCGACGAAATTGATAAATGAAAGAACATCAAATGTGTTTTTGAAGAAATTGTAAAGACGTCAAGGTCAGAAATGTCGAGACTCTTCATTTATAATAACGAAGTCGAAACTAATCAATCTATGGACCACAAAATTACTTTAATTACAAAAATCATTGAAAAAATATTAATAAACCGAATTATTTGGCTATTTGCAGTCATGATTATTAACTAAGAGGTCATGAAGGTTACCTGTTTTTTTTGTCAATGTCAGTGTAACAATGTCAGTAAAACTTAGGGAAACATTTAAATTGTTGTTTCGTCAGCGTAGGTTTTCTATTTCTTGCAATTTCATTAGTTGTTTTCTAATGCTATTCAAAAAAACTTTGTTCATCATTTCTTTCAATTCAGTGTTTTAATATTCATCAATGTGATGCATCAATAAATTTTTTTCTCTTATCTTTCAGGTGAGTTTCTGAATCATCGTACTACTTGCTATGAGTAAGTAAACGAACTTGTAAACTTTTGCTCGCAAATCAATGAAAAACCAATATGAATTTTCTGGCAAGCTCATTTTATTGGATGATCAATGAAAATTTAAACGATCAAATATAGCTGGAATCTATCGTATTAGTCATCACATAAAAAGCGAACATGTTTTAGCTCCCAGTGATTTTTATATAGTTATTCCAACCAGGGCAGAAACAATGAATGAATAATTATTTTCAGCATTGTTTATCTTCGTTGCGTGAAAACAATCTCGATTTATACGTTTTCAATAATTTCTGGAAATAGATTTAGAATAATGTTTGTTAGATATCTAATCCATAAACCAAGAAAAATTTTGCTAGGGTCCTTTGAGGTTTAATTGGTAAGTTGGTCAAATTAAAAGTAACAGACTTTTCATTAGCACCATTATAGACATTACTTCGCTGAAGTAAGCGAAAATGCATACTATACGATTCATTTCCCGATAAATTGTTTAGATGAATTTTGACCAATCGATAGCTACAAAAAATGTTGGAAAAAATTTGTAAACTGGCTATCCCGTACGTCAGTTTTTTCAAGCAAGGATCAATTCAAGGTTTTTAATATTAAAACACAAGACTCCTTGAAGTATCTCATTTCATGAAGTATTTGCTGCATTTAATATATAATAATATTATAACTAACTTATCTCTTTACTAAACTTTATTTGAAGAGAAAACCCTGTACTAAATATACTAACTTATAACAAAATATGCTAAAGAAACAAATAATTAAAGTGCTAAATATTGGTCTGTAAAAGCAAAGTTTGGGTTTTATTTTGAACTCAAATTCATTATTTCATTGTTTATTTTAGACCAAACAAGGTGTATACATAAAAAAAAGAATAATTCACATTTTCTTTAAGCTAAACTAAAATTGAAAAAAACTCTAGAGCACCTGAATCGCTAGAAATACTAATGTTCGATGAACAATAACAGAATCGTGTAGATTTTGAGTGCATATTCGACCACACGTGCTCCAACCTGTTTCAAGTGCAAAACCAATTTGATCTTAACAATCCATTTAAACTCATAGGGTGGAAAGGATTTCAGGACTACCACTTGGATGAATTTCAAGATTTAGGAAAGCCAAACACTGTAGAACTATGAAAGCATAACACAAATATAACATAAAGAAAGAAAATGCTTAGTGCTTGCAACAATTTACTATCACTGCAATTAAAAGTCTCCCACAATTGCCTCGCGAGAAAATCAAATAACTCTATCGATCTCGATTTTATCCGATGATTTCGCCGAAAGTCACAGTGATAGAAAGATGTATGGGGTCAAAAAACGAAAGATGTTTGGGACCGAAAAATTTCTAGAACTTATAAAATTTAAACATTGGTTACTTATTTTCATTGTAAATGTTCGCGAAATGAATACGGCAGGCTTATGCGGCCGAAAAAATGTGCTTTCTTCAGGATTTTTTTTTGGGGGGGCTTTCTTCAGAATTGTTTCCACTTTTTGGCTACAAATTGCTATGTAAAATGAAAGATTGCTAAAATGATTAAGGGAGATAATCTCTGGAGTGGCCGAGCCGATTTAGCTGAAATTTTCGGAGGACATAGATGTATACGAGGGTGGGGTGAAAAGTTTCCGGCCTGACCAAGAGATGGCGCCACTAGGTCTACTTTTGGAGCGGCGTCCTACAGTGCCATTCCTTTCAAGCTTGTATGCACAGTTTCAGCCCAATCGATACGTTAGTTTGCGGTTGAGAGCACAGTGCGCGAGACGCTTCCGTTGATTTCGCGAAAATGGAAAAATTGGAAAAACGTGCTGTCATCAAAAACTTCTATTTGAAAGGTTTTACACCAAAACAAATAAAAGAAGAGATGGATTCAACACTAAGAGACTCCTCCCCATCATATTCAACTATTAAGCAGTGGGTTTCTGAATTTAAAATGGGTCGTGTGAGCACCTCTGACGAACCTCGTTCAGGACGGCCCGTTGAGGTCACAACTTCAGAAATGATTGAGCAAATCCATCAAATATTGTTGGAAGACTGCAGGTTGAAAGTGCATGAGGTAGCTGAGACCTGTGGGATGTCAACTAAACGTGTGCAAAATATATTGCACAACCATTTGAGTATGGAAAAGCTGTGTGCAAGGTGGGTGCCGCGTTTGCTAACGCTCGACCAAAAACTGATTGGAAAAAACATTTCTACCGCCAATTTGTCGCTGTATAGGCGTAACCTAAACGAATTTTTGCGTCGATTTGTAACTGCTGTTGAGACTTGGGTCCACCACTACACTCCTCAAAATAAAAAACAGTCAAAACAGTAGGTTGGAAAAAGGGAACCAACTCCAAAGAAGGCAAAAACGGAAGCGTCTCGCGCACAGTGCTCTCAAACGCAAACTAACGTAGCGATTGGACTGAAACTGTGCATACAAGCTTGAAAGGAATGGTACTGTAGGACGCCGCTGCAAAAGTAGACCTAGTGGCGCCATCTCTTGGTCAGGCCGGAAACTTTTCACCCCACCCTCGTATAACAGGTATGTTCATGACTTGCTAAAACTCAGATATCTTAAACTTTTTGGCGGCGGCGGCGGGCATTTTAGTGAATTTTCAGGTACTCCTATATTTCCAAGCAGTGTAAATTTTCGCAAAAACAAGTATTACAAATGACAACTTATTATGTTTATAGTTTGCCTGTGGCAAAGAATTGAAAATTTTGAGCCTAGTCTAGGCGCTGAGTGCCTAAAAGTAGGCAAGTATTTTTTTTCAAATTTCGATTTGTTATAACTTCTAAGAAAAACAATGGATCATCGTGAACTTTTCAGAGCGTATTGATGTAGACAGGAACTTAATACACATGGACTTTCAAGACTATGTGGGCAACTCTATAACTACAGCAGCATCCTTCAAACCATCCTACAGCATCCTTCAAACCATCGAGTCTCCTGAAAATTTTTTGATTTCTGAAAATAAATTAAAATTTTTGATAAATTTTGACGTTTGGTCACCAAGTCAAATAAACATTTTTTAAATTCCGCGGTAAATAAGAACGGCAACCCGTGATCAAATTACCTCTATTTTCAGCACTCAAAAATTTCTATTCACGAGAACTGACGATCCGATAATGCGATCAATATGAAATTTACAGGACATGTTGGTATTAATTAGGACCAAGGCTGATAGAAGTGATTTTGAAATACGGGCTACACTATGGTAGTGGTGCCATTGGGAAAAATCACTGAGAAAAAAAAATAGTTTTTGGCCTATAGCTTCTGATTTAGCCACCAACGAAATTCACGCAGTAGATGAACCTTACTCTAATGCCGGGTTTCCACCAAAGAGACAAAACAAAAAACACGGACAAAAAATGTTTTTCTGAACAAAAACACGAATGTTTTGTAAAAGTTGAACAGTTTCGAGAACATTTTTGTCCCTGAAAACTGTTTTAATAAACAAAACACCTTCCCATCGCGAGTCGGTAAGATCAAAGGAAAACATGTTTGTTCGCAATTTTTGTGTCTATTTGGTTGAAACAGGCATTTTTTTTTCTGCGAGAACACTCAGTATATCGATTAGTGTACTTTGGTTTTAAATTTGTTTTAAATTTGGTTTTAAGTTTGTATTTCTGTGTATTTCATATTTGTGTAAACTGAAGAATTTTTCATATTTGTGTAAACTGTTATAATGAGCTCAAAAAAAGTAGTCACAATGATCTCATTTCTCCATTTAAGCCCACGTCGTCAGTAGATAAATCTTCCAATAATTCTTCCGTGCTATAATCAACTGTCCTTTTTAATTGAAAATTGGCCTAATATCTCGGTTTTTTTCTTTTTTTATGTCATTTATGAAGAAAAATCCACAGTTAATTATAAAATCATCGTGTTCAGACATTTCTCGGACACAGGATAAACAGAACTGAAAACAAAACTTGTCTGTTCAGTTGAAACAGTCTGTTTACAAAAAACAGAACTGTTTTCAAAAAACAAAAGAATTATTTTGTTATGTTTTTTGAAAACAAAACTGTTTTTCAAATTGTCTCTTTGGTGGAAACCCGGCATAAGATAGATTTCATAGAAATTTGGTTGAAAAAGTAGTATAGGGTCGCCAGCTATGGCAATTTTTGTCTCCTAAATATTGTAAATTTGCTCAGGAAAATAAAGGTTTTTTCCCCTATAACTTCCGATGCAGTAAAGAAATCAAAACGAAATTCATGTGATAAGTGGATCTTGCTGCATTAATAATTCTGTAGAAATATCGTTGAAAAATTGTGAAAGGATTGCCAGCTATAATGAATTTCGTAATTTATTGACATTTCTTTATCGAGCGATGTTATCATAAAATTTTCAAATGGGAATGATCCTGCAATGATAATTTACAGCAAACATTTACGTTTTAAAAATTTAAAAAGTTTGGTCAGCGGTAACCCTAAAATTATATTCACTCCTATAACTTACAGCGCAGCCATTCAATCGAAACGAAATTCATAGGGTGGGTTTAATACAACGTGAAGCAGCGCCAGACAATTTCGTTAATATTGCACCAACATATGCTTCCATTTTGTATTCATAAGCAAAGCATTTACAATAAAATAAGCAACCGATATTTAAATTTTCCGAGTTTTGGAAATTTTTCGGATGGTAGCCCCAGACATAGTTTAATCGCTGAAACTTTCGATGATATCTTCGGATGAAAACGAAATTCAAAGGATAGGTTGATTAAGCATGGGCATGTTATGGTAGATTTATTGCTGTTGTGTTGGACAAATGTTGCCAGCACTGAACATTTTCATCATTTGTGTTAGTGCCTCCGCACACGGGTCGACATTCAATCGACTCGACTGTGACTCGAACTCGAAACGTCATAGGCGTCACACTCGAAGTAGACAATTGCATCCGCACACGGGTCGACATGCAATCGAAGCGACTGCGACTGCGACTCGAACTCGAAATGGGTCGTTTTCTACGCGAAGTTTTGACAAACAAACAATAGTATATATTATTTATTTATATATTTATTTTACGAAAAAAAGGCAACATACACAACAAGAAAACATAATATAAATCTACAATACAATTAATCATTATAAATATAAAATAAAAATTGTCGGTAAAAAATATTTCAATACATCACAAATTTTGTAGCAGTTACTCTACATTATGGCTAATAACGATGGAAGTTAAGCGGGTTCGGATGTGGAATGGGCTTTGTACCAGTTATTTTTGAAGTTTGATTTGGTAATCCCCGAAGAGTAGTGGCTGCTTATAGAATTGAATATTCCACAGCACCTATTAATGGGCTCATTATATGATAATTAGTGTGATGAATGAATTCATTGAACAGATTTGCAAATCTGGTGCGTCTTGGTCGGTTATTGAAAGTAATTTTACTTGAAAGATCTTCAAAAATATTATATACTTGTATGTTATTAGTATATGTCGCTTTGTCACGTGTAACTTATATTCACCCACTAAGGATTACTACAAGTAATAATGATCCGACCTTTATTGAATCCGATATGAAGCACTTCCAATAATATTCTGACAAGCATGTCCCAGGGTCCAACTAAATTCAATAGCTATACGCCTCTCTTCCACACCCTGAGTGCAAAATTCCTACCCTCGCAGATGGCAGTGCTATATCATCTAAGAATGTCAATACCAATCGAATCATTAGCCATTGGCAGCAACAACTAGTGTTCACTAAAAGCTTCTCTCTCCAGTAAGTGGAAATTCATCCTGAAAAATTGCAAGCTTGTTTCTTTGTAAGGAAATTATATTATAAACACTTCGCTGTTGCTTGAATAAATATATAGGTGCTAAAGTGGAATTGTTTTTGCGGGATGATTAAAATTGAAAATTTTATTGAACTTGACAAAGTGGTTTCGAAAGTATACACTGATTCTCATCAGACACCACCTCACACAAACTCGATTGTTTTGCGTTTTGCAGAGATGTTAAAATTTGTCACATCTAACGTAAATAAAAATTACTGATTTCTAACTGCAAGTAGTCACATCAGTCAAGTAAGCACTGTAAACTGGATTCTGATGAGAATCAGTTCATATTTTCGAAACCATTTTGTAAAAATAACATTTTCTATAAAATTTTCAATTTTAATCATCTCGCGAAACCAATTCCACTTTGATTCTGCGTTCGGCGGCTTATTCCGCAAAACGATCGAGTTTCCCGTATTAATTATGCTCTGCTTTATCTATGCTGATTTATAGACAAGAAAGGAACCATGATCACAAATCAATAACCTTTATGAGCATATAGGTGCAACTATTTTGTGGCCAACATAATTAAAATATATATAGGAAAATTCCATGTATATAACATTACAATATGTAACATTACATTATGCAAACATATAAAAAAATACATACGTGATACGTTATCAGAAACACTAATATTTTTCAAAGAACCAATCATAATAATACATAAAATAATTAATAATGCATACATTATAAAAAAAACACTTTCATACATTTTGAAAAAAAATATCACGCGTCTTGCTCGACTTTTCCCGTTCCAAACACTTCGAGCGAGACGAGTCGCAGTCGCACCGAGTCCGAGTCGAGCACAAGTCGACCCGTGTGCGGGTCTCCATTCATTTACATTGGAAATCACAAGGAGTTCGAGTTCGAGTCGCAGTCGAGTCGATTGGATGTCGACCCGTGTGCGGAGGCACTTATAGGAAATGCTGTCAGAAAATGATATTTGTTCCTTTGAGTAAGAAATGGTTGATATGATACTACGGAGAAGTGTATAACGTCTTCACACATTTTTAAATCTTTAAAAGATAATTTCTTCGAAAATTAGTTTTCTAGCGGTTCTGATGCGCTAGACTTTTTTTTACTATCAATATGAATATGAGTGAGAAGTGATTAGTTCCACAACTCACTTTACACGTGATTATCTCAGGTACCTATTCAGAGCTAGGTAAGCTCAAAGCTCGGTGCGCGGTCCCTTGTTCAAACCTGGAATCGAACCAGGGACTCCATACACACGAAGCCAGTCCTGCACCGACTAGGCTACTCAAGCTTCTATGCGTATTGTTGCCCCGTGTTCATAGTATTTGAAGTTTTTTTGTTAAATAAATTTAATTGTGGAAACTAAAGAAAAGAAATAAAATTTAATAATTGAATCTTTAAGATTATCATTAGGGCAACGTTCACATAGCATCTTGTTCGAATATAATATTGCCAATGCTTGAATCTTTATAACTGCGATATAATAAAATTTGCTTCAAAATGTATAAATTGAGAAATGTTCTAATAATTCGATTTATATCTTTCGATTCAATTAGTAATTCTAAATTAATTAACCTTGGAAAAAATACAAACTAGAATCTTTTATCAACTATCCCAAACGTTATTATCTTAATTTAACATTTTCGAGAGATTCCGTCAGACACTCCCACTTGCGCGTTTATCAATTACTATTGATTACAAACATGCGAAATTCACAAAATACTGAAAACTGATATACTGGAGACAAACCTACACGGGAACGCTAACCGAGTTTTCCCATTTATCGGTTGTCGTCTAACAGCAAATAGTATACATATGAGTGAAATTCAGATCCAATTACTTTGCATTGATGTCAGGCATCGTGCTGTGAGCGAAACTTTCTAAATTGGACGCCAAACATACATAGCGATACGAATTTGCTACATCATGCGTTACACTTAAGTAGCACCGTACGCATAATTTGTATCATATTTTGGATGCATATGGGGGATAGGCATGACATTCTCTGAGGGAGTGCATGTGTGCAAACTAAAGTATCATATAGCAGCACATGCTAAAGGTTGATCACGTGTCAAAAGCGGCACGTTGCATGAAAACAGAAATATTTGATTTTATTCATGTGAAACTAGGAGTCAGAAAATGTATTGATTCGTAGCCAATTAACCTGGTTTTTATATGTTTCCGATAAATCTATGAACATCTCAAAAATAGGGATTTCCAATCGAAGATAACTTTTATATTTTCCACCATTAGAATGTAGCTACCAAAGCTGGTTAACCTAACCTCAAGTTTCTCTCAAATTTCCTAAGCGTATTTTGTATTAGAGCCTCTAACTGCATCTGCACACATTATCCCCAAAACGTTGCTTTCTAACTTTTCATACCTCAGATAGATTTTGATCCACTCAGTTTCCATACACTTTTCTCAACTGCTCGCCCATCCATTCAGCATCCATGATACAAGCTCAAGACCCTCCTCGAGACGTGCCCAAGACATCAATCCCAACGATTTTCCATTGTTGGAAAGACTTTTTGGACAATTTTCTTCTTGATTTTTTGTATCTTGAAAATGTAATCGAGTCAGATGGCAAGCTAACGTTCGACGTGGCAGTATTTAACACATGGCGAATAATGTATGCTCTCTGCCGAGCACTATAGGGTCCTCTAAACATCAAGGATGGGGAGATTAAATTGGCTCGACGACAATACAGTTGGAATGGTAATGATTCCGATGTGAACGAACAGGCGTTCCTCAGACTGGATTTATTCAAATGAGTGTTGGCTTCGAATAGTGGTGGCGATTCGTTTCAGGACAGGATGCTTAATGGTGGTCCATGACAGTTGTGGGCTGAGTCATGAAACTATACACAGAAGATGTTAAATGTCGTTGCATAAGAATGACTGTGACATTGACGCAAGTGTCTCTTTCCACGCTAGGAATACAATCGAATCTTTTCAATGGCACCTTGAATATCTTCAACGGCATAATAGCTTTGTTACGTGACTCTGATCCATGTGGACGGTTCATTGGTTTTCGTCAAGAAGGTAAAATTATGTTGAAATGAGAATTAATGATAATGCGCTCAGTGTTCTGGAAGGGTGAATAAGCTTTCTTTTCGTTCTTTCCGTTTCCTTCGATAATAATACAGAGCTTTTGAAACGAACACAATAGATCGACGCTCTTAAATTCTGACTGGAAATAAAGTATCGAAATCAATTTTCGGGAGTGTTTAAGTGAAGCTTGTGATCAAGAAGGAGATGCTTTATATTCTTGGAGATGCTGGCAAATGGATTTGAGTGGACAGTGACGTAAAACGTATTTGATTTCAAGTTTCGAAAACTAGTTGGGAGTGTAAGATTGATATTCTATCAGATAATTTGTCTAAAATTATGTCAGTGAAATATAAAGAGGGTTAATCAACACATAAATAGGTTCGCTTAAAGCAAATCAAAATTAGATTTTAGTGTGAAGAACCAATTTACGCATTTCTGGATACATAGACTTTCGGAAATACATAAAACGAATTGATGGGGGGATTTTGCGTTATTTTATTGACATAAACAATTTAAATGCTCAAACATAAATTAAGTCATGAAAATCCAACCCTGGGCAAACAACTATCAAAAAACAATTTTGAAATTGCCATTCCTATTTGCTTTTACTTAAAGAACTAGTGGTTATTTTATGACGGTGTGCATTTCTTATTTTTTGGTCCCGTAGTGTCGAATTGATTTCAACCATTTTTCTAGATAATTTATTTATGTATTTAAGTGATTGTTTCAAATTTATAAAAAATATTTGAATTTTATTTATTTTCTAGTTTTTATTGCCTTTTGGATTATATTCTTGCTTAATAATTTTCGTATTAAAGTTGTACGTTCTTCCAGATTTAGTGTTAACTCTCAGCTCATATTTTATTTATACAAGAAATAACGATTTATTTAAAACATAATTCATTTTGTTTAAAGAAGAAAACAAGGGTTTAAAAGTTTTTTAAAAATTTATATGCAAATATATTAACAGCAACCTATCTCTCAATGTTGATTTAAATTGTGGGTGAAGTGAGTCGCGTAACTAATCATTTCAGTTTTGTATACATTAATTATAAAATCGGTGAATGAAGCTCTCTACCAGCTTCTTCAACTCTTACACCTAGCAAAGGTTATCGTGGGATAATTTTTTTGTTCACTCAAGGTTAAAAATACGCGTTGTGTCATGTCACGTTGCACGCGCTATACGCGTCGCATAATAGTGAGACTAATCGCTGGCTGAGTTATGTACCATAGACATCTTCTCTATGGAACGTACTTCTTCATCATACTTGCACATCTTCGTGACTTTGGTGCTATTATCACGTTTGATGTTTGATGTTTGATTTGATTAATGGAATCTACGCAGTATTTGAAGTTTGTGAAAACCGGACATTATGAAGATTTAATCAGAAAAACTATAGCGCATATAACTGCTAAAAACACTAATTTTGGAAGAAGTAGAGGAATTGTGCAGATTTTGAGTACATCTACTACCACACGTGTTCCTTATTGCAGCCAATCTGTTTCGAAGGTTTTGTATCACTTTGATCTCATAGAATGGAAAGATTTTCAGGGGTACGTACCACTTGCATGATTTCCAAAGATTTAGGAAAGTCAAAGACTTGTTACTTATTTTCATTATCGAATGCTTATCTAACTAAGCTTATTTAACAAACAATAGCTATTGTAATATTTCTTGTCACTAAAAGATAATTACCATTTGAAAATTTACTGATAACATCGCTTAGTAAAGAAATGACACAAAAATACAAAAGCTACTATAGTCCTACATACCCAATCATGGTTTGTCAGCCAAATTCTTACCGAATTTAGCCTACAATAATTTTGTTACATATATTTCATTCCGATTTGATGTGTAGTTACAAATCAAAAAGATTCGAGAGACAAATATTACCACAGCTGGTAGCTCTGTCCTAATACATCAACTAAACTTCTGTCAAACTTGACTTAGAGTGAGGATCACCTACTGTGTTTGTTAAAATTTGGTAACTGGATAGGAATTTATAGAGCAAACAGCAATTATTTTTCAGATTTCCAAGATGGCACCACTGCCACAGAGTTGCCCATATTTCAAAATTATTTCAATTAGAACGGGCCGGTTCTTAAGATTAATACATCCCATGAACTTTATATTTATCTGATGACCCGATCGCGAGTTCTCGTGAACAGAAATTTCGAGTGCTGAAAATAGAGCTATTCTGGTGCTGGGCTACCGTTCTTGTGCAATTTCAAAAGTTTCAATTTGAGTGGGTGAACAAAAGATAAAATTTATCAATCATTTGCATTTTCGAAAGTTTTTCTAGGGGGTCGATAATTTGAAGAATTTTCACATGTCTGCCGTCGCTACCGGGTTACCCGAACACTCATGTATAGTTATAGTCATGTATAGTTCGGTACGCTGCCTTTCGTCCGAACCTGAATTCAAAGCAGGGATCCCACAGACCAAAAGCCAGTGCTCTAGCCACTAAGCTACTCAAGCTAAGCTAATTACAATACCAATTTTCTGCAAATTTCGTGATGATCCAATGTTTCAGTCAGAAGTTATGACAAATCGAAATCCGAAATTAAGTCTTTTCGGCACTCAACGCCCACATAAGGTTCTAAATTTTGAACTCTTTATCATAAACAAGAATAAAAAATCATCAGTTTTCATTTTCAATACTTGCTTTTTACGAAAAATTTCTGTGCATAGAAATATGGGGGTACATCAAAATTCACTGAAGGGTCTAGAAATTCTGGTCTAGAAATTTGATCAAATCAATTTTTTTTGTTTACATATTTCCAAAGTTTAGACCTTTAAGAATAAGTGTTCAAAAGGATTTTCGGAAATTCGAACTATTTTTGGAGTTACAGCTATTTTTGTGACACGCCAACTAACTACCCGAAACGAGACTCCAAGTTTTAAACGCGTTTTTCTCGGAATTACTTTTCTCTATACGGTGTACATGATATCTCTAGTTGTAATGGACCGATTTACGTGAAATTTTTCAAAAATCCTCTCAACACTATAAGTTTTCGTCTGACATAGGTATTTTTAAAATGTTTTTTCTACTATTTATTAAAAAATCCCAAAGTTGAAAAAATGAGGCAAAAAAACGAATGTTTTTTTTTATATGGACGCCATTTTGTGAAAAAAAAAGTTTTTTCAAATCGCCTACGTCAGACGAATTTCACATTCTTCTTTTTACAGAATTCACCAAAAATGTATGTTTCAGACCACCAGAAAGGTTGGAATTATG